>JAENPR010000711.1:0-328440 GCA_018135685.1 Themeda triandra
TTTAATATTCATAATCCACCAAATGGCGACGAAATTCTCACCAAACAACATCAAAGGAGGTGAATTGTATCATCGAGTCCTCACAACTGTGCAACAGCATACAGCGTTTATTCAACCAAGGCCACAGAGTGCCCAGATCAAGTACCGAAGCTAACACGAGGTCAGGAAAGGAAAAGGCTTGCGAAAGAGAGACGGGCGGAGCTGGATCCCTCACTACAGCTTGTACTTGTAGCGCGCGACCTCGGCGTCGTTGGGGAAGAATCCCATGAGGCGGCCGGCGGAGTTCTGGTAGGCGTACATGAAGCCTCCCAGGACCCCGATGAGGCCGCCCGTGACCATCGACGGGCCCCGGATCCCCGGCTTGATCCCTGCACGACGAGCGCGGGTCTGAGCTGCCGATGGCGGGTGAAGGGAGAGATGAGGTTCGGGAGGGAGGCGAACCGGAGAGGTAGCCGACGGTGACGGAGACGGCGGAGATGGTGGAGAGGCGCATGTAGTCGAGCGCGGAGAAGTTGCCGACCACCTTGGTGAAGGCCGGGTTCCGATCCACCACCGGGTACTCCGGCTTCGTCGACGCGGTGATGTCCGTGTTCATCGCGGGCGGCGTGGATCCCTCCGGTGGTGCTGCCTGGCTGCGGCGGCGGCGGCGGCGGAGACGGCAGATTTGGTCGCGACGAGCAGCTCGATGGGAGCGATGTGGCCTAGACGGGATAGGTCCTCCTCAGCTCAGTGCCCAGTGGTAGAAGTTGTGGGCCTAATGGAAAAGGCCGGAACGGGGCAAGCCCATCATCTCAGTAAATGGGCCAAATCTATCCTTGTAAACTGATGTAACAAACCGGCCCACGAATGAATGTGGAGTTGGTCTGGCCTCGCAACTTCCGTCGATGGGCCCTTGTTAATGACGTAAGAGGCCCACGGGCAGATGAGGCCCGGCCCATGACGGCATCATCGGAGTTTCCAAAGCCATGGTCGCCTCGCTTTCTCCGCCCACCTCACTTGCTTTCCACCCCCATATACCCACCAGCCAAAGCCCCCCTCCTCCCTCTCTCATCGCCTCCGCCTCCGCCTCCGACCTCGACCACTCCACTCCTCTCCTCCAATGGCGACGGCGCCCGCACCCCTCTCGCTCTCCGCCTCAACCCTTCCCCGCGCGGCTGCGCGCGGGGGCGGTGGGCGCGCGCTGGAGGCAGCAGCCGCAGCAGCAGGCGCGGCGCGGGCGGATGGTGGTGCGCGCCAAGATCCGGGAGATCTTCATGCCGGCGCTCAGCTCCACCATGACGGAGGGCAAGATCGTGTCCTGGTCCGCCGGCGAGGGCGACCGCGTCGCCAAGGGCGACGCCGTCGTCGTCGTCGAGTCCGACAAGGCCGACATGGACGTCGAGACCTTCCACGACGGCATCGTCGCGGCCGTCCTCGTCCAGGCCGGCGAGTCCGCGCCCGTGGGCGCGCCCATCGCGCTGCTCGCGGAGTCGGAGGAGGAGGTGCCGCTCGCGCTCGCCAAGGCGCAGGAGCTCTCCAACGGCCAGCCGCAGCAGGCGGCGCCTCCTGCTCCGGCGGAGGAGGCCGCAGTGACGGCGGCGGCGCCGCCTCCTCCTCCTCCTCCGGCTCCGGTGGCCGCGGGGACCAAGGGCATCGCCAGCCCGCACGCGAAGAAGCTGGCTAAGCAGCACCGGGTCGACCTTGCCAAGGTGACCGGCACCGGGCCGTACGGCCGAATTACGCCGGAAGATGTTGAGGCGGCTGCCGGAGTCCAGCCGAAGCCGAAGCCTAAGCCCGCTCCTGCTGCTGCTGTGCCTGCGCCTTCAGTGGGTGCGGTGCCTCAGGCGGCAGTGCTACCGCCGGTTCCTGGCGCCACGGTTGTTCCATTCACTACCATGCAGGCTGCGGTGAGCAAGAACATGGTGGAGAGCCTGGCAGTGCCAACATTCCGCGTCGGTTACCCCATTGTAACCGATAAGCTCGATGAGCTGTATGAGAAGGTGAGGATTTGAAGCACCACTTGACTGCACTTGATGAAGCTCCTCTGTTTTTCTTAGCCTGCTTCCTGATTAGTATAACACTGAATTGATCTTGACAGGTTAAGCCAAAGGGAGTGACAATGACAGTGTTGCTGGCGAAGGCCGCAGCCATGGCTCTTGCGCAGCACCCTGTTGTCAATGCTAGCTGCAAGGATGGAAAGAGCTTCACATACAACAGTAACATCAACATTGCAGTGGCTGTGGCAATCGATGGTGGCCTTATTACACCCGTCCTTCAGGATGCTGACAAGGTACAACCTATCTTTTGTGATAAATTCAGCTTCACTTTGGAGTTTTAGCAAACACAAGTTCACCAAAACAGCTTGTTGAATGTTACAATGTAGCTGGATATATATTTGCTCTCACAAAATTGGAAGGATCTAGTCAAGAAAGCACGTGCAAAACAGCTCCAACCAAATGAGTACAGCTCTGGTATGGAACTCATGGCATTTGCGTAGTGTATTAGATTGCCTTTGCAAATTTTATGTGGTCATGCTTACCTGAAGATTTTGTTATTTGCAGGCACTTTTACACTGTCCAACCTGGGCATGTTTGGTGTAGACCGGTTTGATGCGATCCTTCCGCCTGGCCAGGTGGGCTTAATTCTTTTTCCTCCTAGTCCATATAAATCATAATATGTATGCTTCACTTATGTATGAGGGTTAATATTTGAGTATCAATGAGTGCAGGGAGCTATTATGGCGGTTGGAGCCTCCAAACCTACAGTCGTGGCGGATAAAGATGGTTTCTTTAGCGTCAAGAGCAAAATGCTGGTTAGTTGTGCACTTGATTGTTTAAGACATCTGTTCTTTGCATATATTGTTTCAGTATGGTGAAATGTGAATAGTTCTACATCCTGCTAGTTTTAAAATGTAGTCATGACATGTAGTTGTTATGTTGAAGGAGTTTGTCAGATATATCATGTGAAGTGTCTTTCATGGTTTAATACCATGAGTTAATTACGATGATAAGATGCCCAATAGTATTGCATAAATTACAGTTATTGTCTATAATAACTACTCATTCTGTTTCAGAGTGTAGGTTGTTCTAGCTGTTCCCTAAGTGGAACTTCTCTAGCTTTGACCAAATTTATTAAAAAAAATGTACTAACATCTACAACATCAATTTAGTTTCATTAAATTTACCATGGAACATGTATTGATAATGCATTTATTTGATGTTATAAATGTTAATATATTTTTTATGTAAGCTTGGTTATGGTTGGAGAAGTTTGGCATAAGACAATAGTAATACAAAAACGACTTACATCTTAAACAGAGGGAGTAAATGTTGTTCTATGGTTCTGTCAAAATCATAGAAATAGATTTGCTGGCCTAAGATGAGTAATTTTGCAATGGAAAATATACTAATTCATCGGTACCAAGCACCACAACTTATGTCTCACCAGTCATCAAAGTCCATTTGAGTTGTGTATATTGTTGGTTTTATTGTGTGGATGCCTGGTTGGTGCTGGGCTGCTGGCAGTTAAGAGTTAGGACTTCCTTGGTTGGTTGGCACTTGGACTGTTTCAGCAATAGTTCTTGAACAGATTGTTCAGGACAATACTGGCAATATTTCACCAAAAACTGTGGTGGCATAGTGGACATAGAGTATGAAATTACAGCATCAATGCATTTTTATTTAACTAAATTATTTCAACATTTATTTTTTGTAGGTCAATGTCACTGCTGATCACAGGACTGTATATGGTGCTGATTTGGCAGCATTCCTACAAACTTTTGCAAAGATCATTGAGGATCCTGAGAGCTTAACTTTGTAAGATCTCTTGAAGAGTTATGAGCTTATCTATATACCCATAAGTAGTCTGATTGCAGTTGGAGTTCTATTGTTGATCTCCAATTTTTGTATCTTTGAGCATTCAGCAGGATTTGTCTGATCTTTTTGTACTGGTTCCTATCTCTCAATGTTGTGGGTCTTGCTGGAGAGATTATACTGTTGATATTATGGAAATTGTTGGAGAGCAATAAGTTATAAACTGTAGAATAGCTCTGCAGATTTTTTATCTCTAAAATATGGTTTATATCCCTTATTCATTTATCTTCTGGGAAGTATATTTTCTTGAAAGTTGTAAAGTGGTACAGATCCCATTTTCCCTGCATATATCTTTAGAAAATTCCTCGTTGCCCTTAGACTGGCATGTAAATGGACATGTACTGTTTTGATGTGTACTGGCACTGTGGCCCGGGCATGATGTCTTTGGAGTTTGAAAAATTTAAAGCTTTAGGAAATGAAACCATACAAAAGTACATGTTTGACAGTTAGCAGTAACTACAGGAGTATATAGGACCCTCCAAAATAATAACATGGTAGCATTAGGTTGACTTGTTAGGGTATTCAACAAACCCTCCAAAATAATAACATGGTAGCATTAGGTTGACTTGTTAGGGTATTCAACAAATTGAAAACCATGCAATCTGAACACACCATCATTCTAATACAAAATTCTGCATGTATACAAACTCTCCATAACTGCTACAAACCCATCTCAAGCTAATAACTATACACACATTCACACAAAAAGGTAATTTGTTAATGTCTAACTGGTCTATGTGAAGTCTGATCGTTGAATGTATTCACCTGAGCGGAAGGACTATGTTCAGAGGTTGGATGTGCTTTGAACCCCTCATGTCCTGGCACACCCTGTCTAGCAAACCAAGAAAATCTCTCATGATGACAAATATATGGAGGAGGTTGGACTCATTCTTGCCAACCTCTCCATGATAATACTCTGTGAGTTCTCTGACTTGCTGTAGTACCTCGGCTTCATCAACCTTGAGTTCCTGCATGGTATTCTCTGCATGTGTTTGGAATGATCTCATGCACTGCAGGAAGTTCTGGTTCCTGTCATTGCGGGTAAGTTCCTTCCCGACAAGCCTTATCAGTTGAGCCACTCCATGTGATAGATTGGAGATTGAGCTTTTCAAGGTATCCAGATCTATACTTGCTACCTTCTTGACATTGCCAAGCTCATTACTTATCTCTGAAACAAATGCTGTACCCATTTCTGGATACTCTTCTCTTTCTGCGAGTGTTGCTTGACAAGATCCAGAAATTCCACTGAGCTTATCTGAAGCCTTTGATCCTTGTAATCGCTCCATCTCTTGGACAACAAAATGCAGGAGGGTTGTCTTCCTGTCAGCTCCACGTATATCTGACAGTTTCAGCAGTGTGTCAAGTCTGAAAGCACTTGCCCCTCCTCTTATAGTTCCAACATTCATTCTGTTTCCAGTCTTGAGTACCGCTTCAAGTAATCTTAAAAACAATTTGCTGGACCTGAGTTCACTGCAAGCTCCCTAGTAAACAAAGAAATAGTTGTAGCTTTAACAGAGTGCTTCTATCTTCTAAATTAATTGAATAGGTCTACTTACTTTAATTAGTGCAAAGGACATCCTGAGATGGGCAACTTCTTCATCAAAAGTTTCCTTGTACAACATTGCCTCAATTCTTGAAAATGACATTGGTATTGTCAGTAGCACCTTGACAAAGTTCTCTGCTGGATCCAACATGTTGATGTCCCCATCATAATCAAGTAGCTTTTTCTCCTCTTCCTCGGATGGTTTCATCTTGAGCAGCGCTTCTAGTTGTTGCGTTGACAGTCCCGTACCTGTGATTGTCAAGACAGGTTCATTTGGCCATCATTTTACTTGCTAAGCTTTAATCCAAATGCAGCAAGATATACCTTCTGTTATAGAACTGCAGACTTGTTCAGTGCTAGCATTTAAGGTCTTCAAGAGTATAGTAGTATTTTGAAGTTTGTGGTGCTCAATGACATGTTTGGTGGTAGCTAAAGTCTTACTCTTGGGGTCTTCATTTTTTGCTTGTCCTTGAATGTTGTATGCAAACAATGACTTGATCATCTGTTCATCAAATCTGCATAATATATGCTGTTGTAAGATGTTGTAATAATAGGATATGAAATGGCAATCTAGTAATGGGAAGCATTTTGTGGCTTACTCAAACTCAAAGGAACTTGACTGAATGTCATTCCACACCATTGAGCGGTTTGGAGCTGCCCTTACTTTGTCCCAATGCAGAGGTTTCAACCTTGGAAGTGGTAACCCATCTTTGCCAACTTGTAACTGGATTGGTAATGGAGGTGGCAATGGAGGCTGGCCAGAGTTCTGCCCTTTAAGACTTGAAGTAGGTTTGCTTGAAGTAGGTTTGATTGGCGGTGGAGGGGGTGGTGGTGTTTTCGGTATGCTTGTTGCTGCGGATGCTTTGAACTTTGATTCTTCAGCTGAGTTATGTATTGGTTCCTTTGGATCCAAATTAATGTTTGTATTTGACACACTGAATGCTGAGTTTGTTTGGGAGGGTGTGGTCTCTGTAGCACAGGAATTAGAATTACATCCTGACGATAGATGACTGAGCTTTGCATTGACCTGCTCTACTTTTGGAGCTTCAGGGTGTTCCATGGATCCTGAATTGTTGGTAGCTTTTGCAATCTTTTGGTGGTTTATTACTTCAGTTTTCTCCTCGTCTGGATTTTCTGGAAGATACACATGGGTGTGATCGCGAGCTGTGAAAGGCGGAGTCTTTGGGCAGAAAGGTGATCTACAATCTGGCGATAGTGATTGGTATGATGAACTAGAAGGTGAATTGCCCCTGTGTTGAGAAGATGGAGATGGATCTGCGATAGGTTTTTCATAATTTTGCAGCGGCAACTCTGTGATAGAGCCACCAGATGAACGAGAATAGGGCAATGAACGGAAAGAATCACCTTCATCATCAGACTGCAAGCTGGTGCTGGTTTTCGCAGCATAATTGCTTATGACCAACTCTGCACTTTTTGATGGAGTTGGAAGAACAGATAAGCTCTTAGACTCTGCAAATCCGTTGAAGATCGCGTAGTCCTCCTGGCATTGCATGGCAGAACCTGGGCAAAGCAGATCTGCGCTGGGATGCGAACTAACCTTGATGGTAGCACAAGTTGACCTGTGAGCTCTTGATCCATGAGAGAACAGCTTGAAAGGCTTTTTCTGAAGCTTCCTTGATCTCTTGAGTGAGGCTGCTGCCACTGCAACTCCGAGAACAAGCAGACATGCTCCAGCCACAGCCAGGGCGACAATGGCGGCTGTCGGGAGCTTGGCGTGACCTCCACCTCCCAGTTTGCGCGCCACACTTCTCACTGGGGCAGTGTGGCTGTGGTTTCTGATCCTTCTATGGCTTTCATGAGGAAGAGGAGCAGGAGTGGGAGTGGGGGCAGCTCTTGCTTCATGAACCTGAACCTGCACCGGTGCTGGAGCTGGAGCTGCAGAACTCTTTTGATGGCTCCGGTGTGGGTGTCGCGGCCGATGATGGTGATCCAGGCTTACCAGCATCCTGAACCTGGAGAGGAAACCAGAACCGGCATCACGGGTCACTGCCACGGCACTGACCTTCTCGCCGTATCCATGGCTCACACAGCGGAGAGGAGAGCCCCCTCCTCCAGGACCTTGAAGCTGAGCAAGAGGAGCACGAGGGAGGCGGTGAGGAGGAAGACGCGCTTCACCGCCATGCACATTTTCCTCTGCTCCTGATCATGAGTCGGCTAAGCTCTCCTTGTCGCACGACGAGCTCCCAATGGCTGTGGCAAAAGGAGCAACAGGACGGGAGTTAGATGGGGTGTACAGTGTACGTGTGTGCGGACGGGCACATCACATTTGCTGCTGTCCAGAACGTAACATTTGCTGCTGTCCGGAACGTAAGCTGCTGGCCAGCGAACGGTGAGCTCGTTCGTTGTTCTCTCTGCTCTGCTGCCCATCCACCTCTGCAGGCTTTAACGCCACTCCAAGGAAACCCTGGCTTTACCATGCGTGGCTGGTGCCGTTAGCAGAGGTACGTGCCACCGTCTCGCCAGGTTATGTACAGTACAGGTACAGCACCTCCTTTTCATCTTCTTTTGCATCCGCCTCACTTACCACCACCGGGCTTTTCAGTCTGTCCGGTGCTATGGTTTGGTGGGCAGTGGGCAACAATCTTAACATGGTGATGAACTGATGAACCTCATCGCAGGTGACACAATTGTTGAGATTTTGTAGCAATGGTTCTCTTGCTACCACCCTGTCATCATCATCATCATCATCATCATCGGTACTGAATCCGTTATCGGCTACTTGTGTACCGTTAATGTGATGCAAGTTGGGTGCTGTATTGGTCCTTGTGTTTTGTATGATTGGCGGCTTGGCAAAATTTCTGGATGAGTTATGTAAACACCTAAAAGATACTAAACCTCAATTCCAAGAAACTGTATCTTCTAGTAAGACATTCACCGAGCAAGCAGAAACCCTTTTGAAGGAAGCTATTTAGGAACAGCTGCTTGTCCTTCCGGCGGTCGCACTGCACTCGAAGGCAGCCCTGCTCTTACGTTTGCCAGAGTTACCTTCTTTGGACTATGGACTGGATGCCTTAGAAGGCTGGGCACCAAGCATGTGCAGGTTCAGAAGACTATCTAACCTTCCTGCTGCAGGGTGCAGACCATTTGCATCGTATTTGTGAGACGAGTGAGTTTTTTTTTAATTTTAGATAAAAGGCTTCTGCCCGGCTTATATAGACCATGAGTGAGTCTATATAACTGTGATCACCTCGGTTCTGTGTGTGATTCCGTCCTCGTGGTTGGTTAGTCGAGACTTGAGAGCTCGGGGTGTGTTTGGTTGAGCTGTGGCTGGAAAAGTCATTCTTTGTGGTAGAAGGAAAAAGAACATGTGAGAAAGAATGGTGGGAAATTGCGAACGCCGTTTGGTTAGGTGACTTTAAGGTAACAAACCGTACTGTTTAGTTTTTCGACAAATACCTGTAATGCCCCTGAATGTCTGGACATGTTTATATGGAAATTGCTCGTAACAAACTAATTTGCTCGCTAATTCATATGAAAATGACTATTTAAGCAAGGTAAAATAATTTTCAATAGGTTTTTTTTAGTTTTCGTAGTCTATTTAATACAACAATATCCATCAAAAGAGGTTATACAATGATGTCATTTCTCAATATAACTAGTCTCCCAAATAGAATTCATCAAGCACTAAAATACTAATTGTGTTGCATGTAAAGGACACGTATAATTGTATTCCATGTGTATTTCTTCATTTATTTTTCTGTAGAAAAACGGCAAGGTGACATTAACAATTCATATCTCGTCAGAGAGCAACAAGCAGATCGAGACCTGGAGGCAGCGTCTTGCTCGCGCCTCTGCACCTCTGCTCATCGGCGTCGGTGCAATCTGCTTGCCGCTCGAGCTCGACCGCTGCCCCGCCGCCCGGCTGTGGTCCGTGACGCCTCGTGTGCTTCCTCTTAGCCCATTCATCGGAACAGCAACGCGAATACTATCTTCTCGCCTGCCTCAGCTCCTCATCCAGGCAAATACGATCGATGGCAAGGCAACCGAAGGCCAGCGGCAGGATCCTCGGAGCGGCCGTGGCCGCCGTGTTCGTTGACTCGTCCCTGGTGGGCATGGCCTCCGTGGCCGACGCGACCGCCCCAGCGCCCAGCACGGCAGCGACGGGCCGCTGCTCCAGGACGGGGATTGGCGGCGGCGGACGAACGGACGGCGAGCTGGGGCGGCTGCTCCTGGCCACGGACTGGCGGCGGCGTCAGGCGGAGGTAGGGCCGGGGTCGCGCGACCCTGTAGGTGCGGCGACCGGCCGGGGGAGCCTCGGATGGGAGCCTGGGGGAGGCTCGGATGGCAGCCTGGACGGGAACCCTAGACCGCCGCCATGGGAACTCCGCGTGCGAGCGAGGGGCCTGGGCGCGTGCGACTGGAGGAAGGGGAGGGGGAATAGAAGCGAATCGTTTTCTTCCGTAACATAACCAGGGGTAGTGGATCTTTTTCCACCCCAAAAGCCACTGGAAAGGGAGACGCGCTGATTTTACATTAGTAAAAAGCGCTGAGCAGTGAAAGTAACTACGCCTTTGGTTGAGCTTGAAAAAGAAAGCCTATTGGAAAAGCCCAACCAAACACACCCTCAGTGTTGGTAGTGCTTTCCGCTGTAGCACGCTACGCGCTGTACTGTAAGGTGGGCGGTGAACCACCCACCCAACTTGCGGCCAACATTAATCTAGTCGAGGTTTGCTTTTAATAAGAGCTTGATCGCACGGGTTCATCAAAGATTAATCGTATCTGTATCGAGCAGTGCTATGTGTGCTTCATCAGGCATGTTTTCTTATTCTAGCCTCAGCTTGTTTCAGCTTACTATCTCCGATGCAATACTATTGAATCAGCCGAGCCGGCTTATGGACCAGCTGAACAGCCTAATCATTCCAATAACTAAGTAGAGCAGAGCCTAGGTTAACATTCGAGCTACATTGGAACTCGGTCAAGAGGCAGATCAGTGCCTGTGTGACCTATGTCCTGTCCTACGGTTACTCACTTCCTTTCAGGACGGCTGCTGGCCGCCGCCGTCGTCGCCCCCCGCCGGCGTGGCGTCGACCTCCTTGATCTCGAGGATCTCGACGCGGCGGTTGGTCCTGTTGCGGAGCTTGATGGCCACGTCCTGCGGCACGAAGGCGCCGCACACGCTGACCCGCTGCTGCTTCCGGTCGATCAGGTGGCTGTCCAGGTCTGGCATGCGGAGGAGCGCCCTCCTGATCCTCTGGTAGCACCCGTTGCAGTCGATGTTCATCCTCACCGTCATGCAGTAGAACTGCACTCACGTCACAAAACACATTAGTCACTCCCGGTTCTAGCTCATCACGACGGCAGCAAAGAACCGTTAGCCACCACGGTGGTATGCTTACCTTGCCGCTCATGAATCTCCCAGCTGCTTGACCACAACCAGCGCCCAGCGGCGGCGATCGGATCCGGTCGGTTCCATTCCAACGACGGCAGAGGGGGTGGTCCTGATGCTCAAGGGCACAAGGAGGCCGTCCCTTTTACAAAGGCTGAGCCGCAACGTGCAAGTGGGCGGGCAGCTGGTCCTGGTTGGGGCTAAGAGGATTTAAATTGGATTGATACCTAGCTTTTGTGCTGTGTCCAGGCCAGGCATCGTCTTCTCGTTCTCACCGAGTCGAATCAGATTCTGGTCCAAACACGCAGGCTGCCTGGATGCCTTGCACGTAGCGATCGGGATGGCATTTCCTTTCCTCTGCCCAGTGCCCGACTTGCGACGATGCTTTGGACACAGGCTCCGTCGAGATGAACATCAATTAGCATTGCACGGCGGGACAAAACGAGAAGTTACTAAATTTGTCTTGCGTGTCGTTAACGTAACGAGGTGGCGCAGCAGCAACGGCGCCCAACCCCGGCAATAAGGTAGGCAGGCAGGTTACCGCTATACCAGGAACACCAGCGAAGCCCAAGACCTGTCAAGCCTACCATTGCCATATACACAACGTTGAGTTTGATTCTCCAAACCAACCAATCATCTCCATTTTTCGACGATAGGGATAGCCGGATAGGGATTCTTCGCACCAACCAATTACACCATTTTCAACAAGCAACAACAGCATGACATTTGCTACCGCACAATTCACATTTCACAACCATCCCGTGCGCGTGGTACAGATAAGAGGCAGGCACATTAAAGTGAACAGAATCCAACAAGTGGCCTAACTGACATTTAAAAAGAAAACAGAAATAGGGTAACAACCACTATTTTGTGACATTTCACTGAGTTTAGTAGATGTATGAGGCCCGCCACAGCAACAAAGCTACAAGACTGGATGAACAAATGAACAACAAAGACTAGGATTGCCAAAAACTGAAAGCTCTAAAACCAGAAACCAAAATGGGCCTTCTTCCTGTCCTAGACGATGTTAACAAAGCTATCAACCCTAGAAATTATAGGTGCCAGATAAAAAACTTATCTAGGTCAGTCGCACATACAAACTGTATACTGGTTCTTGGTGACACATCTTCACATCTACAGTAACTGACTACAGTTGATGAGCCTTCAAAAGATAAAAACTGTCAAAACCTGGATCTGGGTTGTGCTGGCAAAAAAAAAAAACCTGGGGATGCACAAAATCTACATCTCGCCAAAGCCGGTGTAACTCCAGAAAGTAAGAAGCTAACATGTTAACCCCTTCAACCAGTGCTGCTGAACTGGCTTTCACCTGGACATCACAAGATTGGGAACCTGCACCGGCACACCTACAAAAGGCTGCTCTCTCTTGGATGTCTCCTCATCGGGCACTAGATTAAGTTGACCAAAGCTTCCACTGGGGCTGGACAAGTCCATGTCCCCACTGCTGCTTCCGCTGCTAGTGTCCGACTGCTTTCTTGAGCCAGATCTTCTACTCCTCTTTCTTGGCCTCCACCTCAAGTTATCGAACTTCAGATCATTAGTCAGGTCAGCAAGGACACGTTTCTGATCTCGTGAGATAGTGCAGACTGAAGATTTCTCAATAACCCTCTTGTCATACCGAAGTCCCTCTAGTTGAGCTTCTGGTTTGGGAGGCACATTCAAATTCATCGGAACTTGCTTTCCAATCAAACATTCACTTCCACAATCTGCAGTGGAGGTCAGCTTGCTTGCGATATCTTTTCTTTCCTTCAAAGGGTTCCATTTGTTACCAACCCACTCAAGGGAACACCTCAGCTCATCTTCACCAAATTCAGCGATTCTCTTTTCTCCTGTGATGAATAACCAAAAAAGATGTAAGATACTGTGTTTTCATTAATACACCACTAATTTTGCTCACAGAACACACACCATAAAAGGATTGCCATAATCATAAGAAGTGAAGCTACCTGGAAAATAAACCTGTAGGCGTCCACTGCCTCCATGCCCCAACACGATTCCCTCCCACCAGCCACCATGCCACCACGCATCAACAATGGCTCCAGCATCGGAGCACGAGGCCTTGCTTTCTTCCACGTGTTGTGGACGAACCATTGGCCTTCCAAGTAAACGTATACCCAGTTGATCAGGTTTGGCAACTCGTGTTAGCATAACCCACTCCTGCAAGCATCACATTAGGTCAAACTCCAGTTCTAAAATCCAATGGCATGAAACAAAAGGAAATAAATTATAGAGAACTGAACCGAACACACCTCCAAGTTTCCAGTCTCGTCAGCATCCTGAAGTTCTAGGTAGCGCACCTTGATTTTATCTTTATGCCTCTTCAGAATCAAACATCTAAACCAACATCCCCTTATACCACTATCTTGAGATAGTACTTCCACATGGCAACCAGGAGACAAGTGTTTGATGTTCTCACCATAAAACCTAGAGGTCGAAGCATCAGAACAAACGACCTGTGGATTAGCATCATCGTTGAATGCATCACGTTTCCTCTTCAGCCCTCCATCTGAACTGGGTCCGGATTTAGGGACCTTGAAACGCACCTTCAGAGAAGAAGTTGCATTGAACATGGTCCTAAGTACTTCCTGGCTCCAGTAACCTTGCAGCTGTGTGACATCAAAAGGCTTGACTTCACCATTATCAATCTGCCGACAGCAAAAATAAGGCTGCCACAAGCTGCATCTGGTATCACTCTTGAACTTCTCGTAGTGCTGGGCACTCAGGACTGCAGCCAATCCATCAATGCATTCTACATTGAGATTTTGACGGCCCAGAGAAAAGAAAATCTCTCTGTCATCGAAATCCATGGGCAACGAAACACCAACCTCATCAACTTTGTCGAACCATTGTACCTTGACCATGTTGCATGAATTTGTATCCTCATAGAGATCTTCAACATAAGCAATAAGTCTCTTCATCCCTTCACTCATGATGTATACAAAACTATGCACCTATAAGTATAATAGGAATGTATCAGCTAAGGTTCAACATTCAAAAGTTTACTACACGAAAATAATATTGGCACTCGATCTTCATCTACTTTTAACTACGTATTTCTATGAAGCCAAAAGGTTCCTTAATATCATCTCAAATTAGGAATAATGAAAAAAAAAATAATTGCCAAAGTAAATTAAAACTATTTTCAACAAAATATATCAACTTATATCTCATGAAACTGTCCGAGTAATATTCAAGAATCTAGCATTCTTTTTCTGGGGGCTAAGTTTCATGTCTGCCTAGGTATGGTATTTGAAATGTAAGTGTTGCACTTGATTTACAACGAGCAAGGAATAGAGGTGCACATAGCTAAAAAGACAATGAAAGTAGCCAGTGACAGCGAGTGGGCATACCGAGATAGTAATTCCTCTATGGCAGAAAGATTTGTAGTGCTTCAAAAGTTGCTGGCAATGCAAGGGAGCTCCCACCCATGTGAAATCATTCGAAGCTTCCCTAGAAGAAACATCCTGAATAGGCGTAATAGAAAATGCATTAGAGAAGGAGAATTATCAATGGTGCTTACAAGACATAAGAAATGCAAGTTGATAAACCAAGACATTTCTGTACCTTCAAAGCAGTAACTTGAGTGCAGCTAATAACATTGTCATCATATGAATCGCCATTGCACCTATTAGCCATCGAGGAGGAACCATGATTATAACCTGCAAAATGAAGCATTCACAATAAGAAATCACCAAGGATACCTTTAATGAAAACCACAGCATGGAATGAAGTAGACAATTCTACACCTCAAAAGCAAAACAACAAAACAAAACAAAGAACCAAAAGAAACGGAACAGAAGAGAAGGAATGACGGCAATCACAAATCACCAGTGCAAACAGCAAACAAGTTGAAACACATTTACTTTGAGAATAACTTCTCACAATTTGGGCATGATCTGATCCTATTTACATATCCAAATATCTGATAGATTTCCAACTTCATTATACTATATCAAAGCTTTGAGCACAAAGCCAGACAAATCATTTTCACTAGAATATGTTGATTTATTTGTACTAGAATTTGTTATTTTCAAAGACACCGAGGCTTTCTTTTGCATGAACAGTCAGTGTACAGTCAGAGTACACATTATATGGACTTGTGGATCCCTCCATACAGGCACCAGGGGATGCCATAACAAGGGAAGATCAAAACAGCACCTGATTGAGCATAATTCATGCTGCTGCTTCGCTTATCTCTATTCCCAAATGCCATGGTTACGCAATTGGCCCAAAGGAAGCCAGCAGCTGCTTCCACTGAGACACACCTGTATTCTCCATATTCCTATGGAAAAGGAGAAGGCATGAGTTTCGCAGGTAACCAATTTATATTACTGAACAAACCGGGCGGGATCGTAGTCATTCCTAGAAGAGCCGTAAAGCAACCCAAAACCAATTTGTCTAAACAAAAACCCAGCCAACAAACAGCTAACGGAACAAACAGAAATCCCAACTAATAGACGCCCTGGTCTATTCAAGCAGCAGCCTTCCTGGACACCAGAAAGAGAGGGTGAAACACACTACCTCAGTTGCCGAACAAATTTGGTGAAATAAAAGACCATAGTGGAGGAAAATCCTCTAATGGTCTAACCGCAAAACGGAAACAGCCTTCCTGAACATCAGAAATGGAGGGCGAAACGAACTACCTCAGCTGCCGAACAAATTTGGTGAAACAAAAGGCCATAGTGGAGGAATCCTCTAAAGGACTAACCGCAAAACGGGAAAATACGATGAAGACGGTTTTTCTCGCCAATCAGGCTAGACACGGCAGGAAATGGAAATAAAGCATCCGTGGTTCGCAGCAGCGGTTCCCTCCAACAGCAAAATGGAAAAATACGAGAAGGAAACACCTCTTCTTGCCAAATATGGCTAGACAAGGTGCCTCTTGTAGCCAAATAAGGCTAGACACAGCAGGAAATGGAAGTAAAGCATCAGCGTCTCCAGCCGCCCCCCTATTACAGAATCTCAAACAGCGAAATAGAAAAAATACGAGGAAGACGAAGACTACGGTTTTCCTTGCCCAAATAAAGCTAGACACAGCAGGAAATGGAAGCAAAGCATCCGCGTTCCTTAACCGAAACCTAACCCTAATCCTAGGTTTCATAGAAGCTGGAAGCGCCTAAAGATGAGAAAACAGAGATGATATCGGGTCCATAGAACAGCAGATTCGCTCAGCGCGTCAAGATTGTACAAACAGAAGAAACCATGCCTCCGGCATCGCGAACAAACGAGCAAATACGCAAGAAAACGCAGATTGCAGCGGGAACGAAGACAAGCCCGAATCCAGGCGAACAAACCAGCCGACGGTCCGCCAGGGCATCCCAGAAACGGGCTTCTAACAAACGCAGCACGCAAATCAGGCGAAGAAATCCTTGCAAATCCCATAAACTCTCACGTTTCACGGCATAAAACGCATCCAAACGTAACACGCACAATTTCAACGCAAAACATAGCACCAAATCGAGCCAAAAACAGGACCGAACGCGCCGAGGTCCGCTCTGAGGAGAATCATCCAAATCTACAACCAAATCTCCCACACGCACACAACCCGGGCGCAGAAATCTCATCTTACCGGAAACGAGGGAGGACAGCCAGTCGACGACCTCCCTTCTGGACCGCCACCGCCTCGGCGCGCCACCGTCCGCCGCGGCCCCAGCCGCCGCGGCCCCCAGGGGCGACCTAGACGGCGACGGCGCGACGGCGACGGCGCCCGCGGCGGCCGCGAGCGCGCGGAGGAACCGGCCCTGGACCGCGTACGACATGTGGCGCGGGCTGCGCTCCCGCCCCACCACCGCCAGCTCCCTGGCGGCCTCGCCGTTGTTGCTGCCGCGGAGGTAGTAGTGCACGAGGCGGCTGCCGCGGTCGTTGGACACCACCACCTCCTCCCACTGCGTCCACCGCCCCCGCGCCAACGCCAGGGCCGCCGCCGTCGCCGCCTCGTCCATGGCCGCCGCCGCCGCCGGGGAAGGCTAACCCTAGATGGGATGGGGATTGGGGTCGCGTGTGGTGGGATGCGTCAGGGAGAAGGTGAGACCGACCTCGCACGAGGGATGGGATGGGAGGGTCTAGATTTGGGGAGAGAGGAGAATAATGTGGGGGAGGGCGAGGGAGAGGACGCGGAGGGAGGGATTTGGTCTTATTCGGGGGAGATCTGAACGGCAAACTTTTTTGTCGGAAAGGGGCTCTAGGCTTTGAAGACATGGTAATATTTGCTAAAAGTTTTTTCCATTTTGCATGTACTCCCTCGGAGAAAACATGCATTTGCACAGTACCGATTTAGATCCACCAAATTTGACCAATTATAAATAAAAAAATATAAATAATTATAATATTAAATAAATATCATTAGATTATTTACGAAATATATTTTCATAATAAATTAATTTGGAGTTATAAATATGAATACTATTTGTTAAACTTGGCCAAACGTAGTGCCTACTTTATCCGCACGCAACATATAGTTACATGTTTTCTAGAACGGAGGGAGTAATATAAGTTGGGAGGATTAGTCCTGACCTCAGATTTTTAAACCACTTTACTTTTGGCTATATCTTTGGCTAAACGTTTATATCATGAAAGATTTTTACAAAACCCTAGTCCGTTGTCCATGAATAAGTTGGTATTCCCGTTAGCGATTCTAACTTTCACTCAGGTATATTTAGACGATAAAAAAATTGTTAAAATATACTGTAGCATTTTCATTTGTATTTGACAATTATTGTCTAACCATGGGCCAACTAGGCTCAAAAGATTTGTCTCGTAAATTACACAAAATTGTACAATTAATTATTTTTTTACCTCATTTAATGCCCCATATATATGTCCAAAGATTCAATGGATGGGAAATCTTGAAAAAGTTATCGATTTTTCAAGGGAACTAAACAATGTCTCAGATTGTTTTTCGAGCTCTCAACATTCGATTTCACTCTGGTTATTAGATCTATTATCGTCTCCTGCAGATCCGGCCTCTCATGTTCATTTTCTCCAAGTCGGCATAGAAGGGGGTTGGGTGGAGGTAGACTAGCCAAATGGTGAGGACGGTGTCCGGCGGTTAGGGCACCGGAGGCGGTTGAGCTGGTCGGGGCCGAGACGCCATAGCCAAGCTCTCGCGAAAGTCGAGATCGAGGAGGGAAAGAGGAGGACGCTCCGTCCACGACCTTGGAGCTCCGATGAAACCATAGCGCGGCCCTGTTAGGGCGGTGGGCAGCAACAAGAGCGACAATGAATATGAATAGTGCAAAACGCAAGTGTTTCTTCTCCCCCAAAACACTCAGAACCTCAAGTAGATAGACCTATTCCCATTCGTGATTGCTGATTTATTAGCTATATCCGCAAAAAAAACACTCAGCAATCTATGTTTATCGTTCTCTTTTCTCTCATGATTGTCTTAACAACATCACTCGACATAATCCCCGGACCACCATTGTTTGCCATCCGTGCTCCTGCATCCATCTTCCCCCATGCCACCTTTGTCTCTAGAGTGTGTCCTCTTCTGCAAGTAGCCTTGTTGATCTTGGTTCTAGCAGTTTCACTCCTGGGTGGAGGAATCAATGGGTAAGACAAGGTCAATCGTGGATAAGGCACATCAAGAAGTAGTGGAGGATTATGGTGTTGCCAACGATGGCATGCAAAACACATACAAAAGCAATAAATATTATAAGTAGAAGAGCTAAGGATAGAGAAGGTGAACTTCCGAAGACGCAACCATATATCTTATAGTGTCGGTTGCTAGATCGCAACCCTTACTCCATGTTGAAGGTACATCGAGGTATGCTCCCGGCCACAAAGTTTATGCCACCCAAGCACTACTACTATGTTGGACCGGCACTGAAGGCCTCTATCCAAAAACAACGGTGAGTCATCAAGTCTCACAATTGCCACCACTATCACCTAATTCGATCGCGGTATCAAATACAAAACCAAATGTAGATGCGAGCCAACCACATTGTGTCACCATCTCTCGACTCCGATTGCGGTCAACATGATGATGTCGCATCCACTATAGAGTTTCTTCACACGATAGAGAAGGTCTCCTAGTCTCAACACACCAAAGCATGTCACCGCTCTACACCGAGAATGGATGGTTGTCGGCTCGAAGGTTATCATGCCTTCACCGGAAGGTCACAAAGACCTCAAGCAATTGGGATCGCCAAAATACAATGGCAACATGTCCAAACACCAAAACCTCCCAACATGTAAGGACCCGAGAGGATGGATGGAGTATGAGAACACTTGTTCTAACTCTTACGACCTTAGGACTTAAGGCATCCTCCTACCTATAGCCACATCTCTTTCAAAGAGCCGTTGCAAAAAGCCTTGCAGATTTTAGTCAACTCAAACGCTTTCCCAGAATCCATCTCTCCAAACAAATCCTTCCATCTAACATTGGTCAAACACTCAAACCAGAGTCCCTTCTCTAAAATAAAATTAGCAAAGAACAGATCCACTTTGTCTCAAATATAGGTAGCCCTAGATTCACTAAAAAAAATCTTATACAACAAATCCACTTCGTCCCAAATCTAGCTAGCCTTAGATGCACTAAAAAAGTCCATCTTAACCAAAACCCTGTGGCATTTAGTCAGATGGTCCATCGTGACTTCAGCCGACAGCCTTGAGAACGTATAGCTAACCACGGCTATGGCCATGGGAATTGAAAAAAAAATTGTAACGCATTGGAAAATATACGTAGGCCACCTCGTTGTGAGATTAGAACTAAGATGCACCGCATACAAATATACAATGAATGATACAAAATGCGAAGAAAGGGGCTGCACTGCATTATTATGATTGAACGCCACTTGATAAAGACGATGATGTCAGCAGGCGATTAATTAAGATCCCACTCCACGGGTGTTTAGTGGCGTGGCACGATCGCCTCGCTACCTCGCCTGCATTAGCGCAGGCATTATCTTATGAATTATTGTTTTTCCTAGTATATTTTTCTCGGACAATGCCGAGAAGAGTGATCTCGTGCGCGTCGAATTGGGTGGATCATCTAGCGGTGGGGGCACTTTACTCCTACAGTGATCCTTCTTTAGTGTCAACCACAGCCCCACAGGTCACGGCAGCAGTGTGGCGCGGCGCAGTAGATCCCGCGGCCATTTTTCAAGAAAACAAAACGTAAAATGGCCGCACGTCACAAACGAAACGATAGAAGCCGAAATAAAAAAGAAAGAAAGAAAACGCGATCGGCCCGGCCCGGGCGTAATGATCACCGGGCGACAAAGTCGCCGCCGTCGCAGCTGGATCCAGCTCACCCACCCGGCCACCACCGCCTTCCCACAACGGCCAAAAAAAAAAGGAAGCCCCACGTCTAGTCGGCCACCTCCCCACGCGTCTATTCCCACCGGAGGCAACGGACAGCTGGGTCCAGCGAGGCGCGGCCCCGCGGCTCAGCCGGTGGGCGCGCGCGGGAACGGGTGGGCGGAGAGCAGCGGAGGCCGCGATGCGATGAGGAGGAATCAGCGGCCGCGGGTGTTCTGATCCGGCTTTTCTTCGCCTCGCGGAGACGAGGGGGAGCGGACGCCGGCTGATCCGTTGGTTTGACCGGGTGGGTGTGGTTAACTGCGCCGCACGTGACGTGTTTTATTTTAATCCGGGTGGTCTAGAAGCGTCCTTCTCGTCGGTTGATCCCGGCCGTTGGAGCTGGATCTGACGGCGTCCGAGGTCGGAGACCGGGAGGTCGTCGCCTGGCCTGTCCCTGTCTGTACGAGTCCAAGACTACACTGCCTGAACCGGATGATTGTACTACGTCATGCAGTACTTACTGTACAGAAACAGTAACAGTGACCGTAAAAATATCCCGCGTGCGTGGCGTGGGGAGTCCAGAGAGCAGTGGAGCGGCCGGGACAGCGACGGAGGCAGGCGCCCGGAAGCTGCTCGGCGCCCGGCCCGGCTCGGCATTGCGTCGCATTCTTCGCGGTCGCGGCCTCGCCTCGCGTGTCAAAATCGGGGCGTGGTGTGGACTGTGGTGGGCCTGCCTTGGCCTTGGCCCTGTCCCCGCGGGCCGCAGCTTCGCGTCTCCTTCTTCCCTGCGGCGGCTTCACTTCTGTTTCCGTCCAATTCTCAAAAAAAAAAAAACCCCTTCATTTCCGTCCGTCCCGTTTGGGGCTGTGACTGTTATTACCGTCACGGCGAAGCAAGCGACATGGCACGGGATCTAGATTCCCTGCCCGTCTCGCCGGCTACGACTGGCGTGCAGAGCGCAGTGCATTATTGAAGCGAGACGAGCTGCACACAGCGGTGAGGCCCGAGGGCATCGCCCCCCAGGCCCGCCGGTGCCTGTCCACGCGCCATGCCCTACGTGACGACTGCCGGTTGCCGCCCATGTGCTGTGTCCGTCGTCCGGCTCCAGGGACACGAGGCGGGACCGCGTAGCCGAGCAGAGACGAGACGAGACCGAAGGAAAACGAGTGGCAGGCTACATGAGCATTTTACTTGTTGCCGAGACAATCTCAGGCGATGAAACCCTCGAACGCCTCTCGCTGTCTCCCCACCTAGCACGGTTTACCATTCGCCTTTTTCTTTGAACTGAAGCTGTGCTGGGCTGGACTCGTTCCTGAAAAATCCCCAACCCAATCATGAGAAGAGGAACGCTGTAACCGTCGAACGAACCCAACGGCCCAAGTCAACAAGTGTGGTTATCCCAGACTTTTCTCGTCACAAAGTGTGGTTATCGCACAACAGTCACATCACTGCCTGCCTTATTGCGTTTCACCAATCACCCGCAGCTGAGCTGAAACCAACAGACAGGGAACCCAACGACCATTTGTGATGAAGATGCATCCCAGGCCACTCCAGCCTGCCTGTCACACGCCACACAGCGGGAAGCACACCGGTCCGGAGATATTTCTTCGGCACGTCAGAATCCGGACGAAAACGAGATCCTCCTCCGGTACTCTGTTCTATTACTATTACACGGAGACGAGACGAACAGGAAAGGGAACGAAAAAGATGTTTCACAGAAGGGGCACGAGAGAATCAATCGTTTGGCACTTGGCAAGGCAGGATGAATGAGGAATTGAGGATGAACGGGGTCCGTCATCAAGCCCTCTGTTTCATTTCATCTCGGCCACTGCCTTCGTTGTCACATCCTCACTTCTGGACCAGCTCCTCCTCATCCTCGCCAGCCGCCCGGGCTCTGCCCCTTCGCTGAGTCGCTGACACTGACCATTCTGATGCCGCGCGAGATAATTGGGCTTGGGCGGGTGTATCCGTGAGATGGCGAAACCGGAAAAAAGCAGCAGGCAGCGCTGCTATTGCGTGGTACAGCATGCCACATGAATACATGGTGCAGTGCAAGGTAGCCTGTCTAGACGATGAGACGATGGTGTACCTCCGTAACCGAACTAGTGGAACAGGGTAGCCAAATCGGGGATATTCGATTCGATCGAACACTCCGGCAATCTCCGAGAGCTCGCCGCCGTCGTCCAACGGCACGGTTGAGCAGCTCGGATCGAGTTCATGGTCATCTTCGTCCGCATGCAGTACATAGAGGAGCACCTCGGCGTCCTCTGCCTGTTTCATCGGCCGACCTGATTACAGAAGTAACACGACAGTGCTTGATGGGCCTTTACATATTCAAATCGAATCAGGCAGGCCCTTAGACTCGTGGGTTGGGCTTCCTCCTTCGCTTCCCGCCGTCAGCGCTCATCCCAGCTTCAGTCGACAGCTCGATTCAGAAGGAGGGGCTTCGTCAGGTTCACTACCTCGGGTACCTTCAGTTGGAGCTCGAGTGCCGTCGGTGACAAGACAGCCTCTCAGCAAGAAATAGATTGATGATCCGGCTGCGTTTCAAGCGTCTATGCATTCTCAAAGGGCTTGTTCGGTTATTCCTCGGCCTAAAGAGGCCTTCTCAGTCCACTCTATTCCTCTCGGATTAGGGCGCTGCTTGATTCGAGCAAGGCATATGGCAAAGCCTGTGTCTTGCTCAACAAAAAGAACTTGGCTAGAATTCACGAGATGCCTCATTATCAGCTTTGGCAGCTAAACTCTGTTTCTATGGCATTGCCTCGCTCTTTACCAGCTTGAACAGCAGCACTGCAGTAGTCTTCTAATCAGCTTGAATTCCAGCAGTGCTTATCTGATATATCTGCTCCAGTCAACATCAGAAAAAGCAAGGCAAAAGGTTAAAATTGAAGCTGTACTGTATGCAACCAAGGCAGTCCTCTACTACATAATGATGTCAGTCGACCAACTACTAGTTTGATAATAAGAATCATTAGTCTTTGGACTGCAAAACCTGATATCAGATTGTTAAGAGTTCACAGGTAAAGAGGTAAACAAGTTTGGATGACAGAAACGTTTTGTATTCTCAAGTGAATCACTAGAATCGCTGCCAAACACCCAAATAGGTGACAATAACGTTTCGCATTCTCAGGAAACGTTTGTCATTTTTGTACTAGGAATGAGAATCACCCTAATTGGTGTTTCGTAAAATGTGCTTAGCTTATACAAAGTGCTTAGCCAGCAATTCAGAAGTTAACTTCCCTAACCACAGGAAAATGACATAATTACATCCGCCACGTACATTAAAGCACACTGACTCTGCTCCATAAAAAAATTACCAAACTGATAAGTCGATGCATATTAAAAATGATGTTTCAATGACCAATATATACACAATAATGCCTTAGAAGTAGACAAAACAAAATGAGAATTTTTACTGTGCTTGGGATCTCTCTCTAACCTATTTTTAGCCGGTTTGTAAGGTCCTAGATGGCTAGAGGGGGGGTGAATAGCCTATAAAAAATTTCTACAAACTCACTAAGCAAACTTCGTTAGATACACAAACGGCGGAAAGCAAGTTATCTTAGCCTACTAGGTGTTGCAAGCCTCCTATCCAAACAATTCTAGTAGGTGATCACTAGTATACACAAGAGCTACCACTAGTGATCAAGAGTTCTACCCACGGGATTTAGTCTACACAAGAAGTGGTTCCCGACCGACCACACAAGCAATTCTACCCACGGGATTTAGTCTACACAAGATGTGGTTCCCGACCGACCACGCAAGCAAATCTACTTTGCAAGAATGTAATCAATGTAATACAAGAGAGGTTGAGACTTGTTATACCGACGCGTCGAGTTGAGGTTGCCAATCACCAAGAAGATGAACAATCAATCACAATTGGCAACACACAAAGAATGATGACCAATCACCGGGAGACAAGATGAACACAATGATTTATTCCCGGATGTTCACTTGGGCACCGCCAAGCTACGTCACCCGTTGTGTCGATCAACACCTAGATGGTCCTTTGGTGTGACCCTCAAGCCACTTGCCCCGCAAGGCACTTCCCCGCAAGGAAACCACAAGGCGCCACTCTCAAGTGTGATACTCAACGACACGCGCAATCCAATAGAGTTACTCTTCGCGATCCCCGCGAGGTGAGCACAAGAACCTCTCACAAATCAACCAGAGGTGGCCAAGAACAATCACCTTCTTTTGCCAACGCCTCCAACAATCTCCAAGCCGGCTAGGAGCGGTACTCTCCAAGAGTAACAAGAAATCCACCGGCTAAACCACCCACAAGTGCCACTAGAATGCCCTCAAGCAATGCAATGCACTAGGTGATCTCTCAATCTCACTTTGGATGAGCAACAAGCAAGAGAGATGAGAGGGAGAGTGTTTCTTCAGCTCACAAGATGAATAAATGAGTTGGGTGAGCCAAGAGAGGGAGCCAAGCCCGGCCACCCATCTATTTATAGCCCACACTCAAAATCCAACCGTTATACCAATCGCGCGCCCGAAAAACATGCGCCGGACGCGTCCGCCGCGCGCGGACCTCAGTCGACCGTTGGCGTCGCATTCAATCTCGTGCCGCCACGTGTGCGTCCGACGCCGCGTCCGGCGCCCGCGTCCGGCAGACCGGCCGAAACTCAGAAGTTTCTGGTCCGCGTCCGGCGGACGCCGGACGCACGGCCCGCGTCCGACGCCTTCAGAAGACCCAGCTGCACCGCGCCAACGACCACCACGCGCCGGACTCTGCACAGTAACCACGCCGCGTCCGCCGCCTGCGTCCGGCGCGCGTCACTTGCTCACGCCAAGTCACAATGCGCCGGACGCGTCCGGCGCTGTCAGAACTTCGATTTTCAGCCCGTCGTGATGCCAACTTCTCAGACATGCTATCCAACAAGTATACCAACTTGATCACCGAGATAGCATGAATTCAACCAAATTTTGCATCCGGCGCAATAGAAAATATGCATCCATTTTTTCCCAGCGCCGAATCCCTCCTCACGGGCTCGGCGGGAGGAAGAGAGGACCCAAACCCATCTCTACCCCCGCAAACCACAGCGTCCAAACGCCACCTTTGTAAATGTGCCAACACCACCAAGTGTACATCTCTATGTGCTTGTGTGTTAGCTTTTCACGATCATTTTCCAAAGGTTAGGTTAGCTCACTAGGCCCTACATGCAATGCACTTCATGAATTCACCTAGTGGCACCCGTGCGTCGAATAGCCGATAAGACTTCCCTCTTAATAGTGCGGCTATCGATCCTAAACCACTCACACCCTCTATGGTGTCTTGAGTGCAAAACAAAATGGCCCTATCGGTTATACCTTTGCCTTGAGCCCATTTTGTTTCTCCAAATGATATGAACGCTTCACACCATCATGTGACCGTCTCGATCCATCGACCTTGACTTCACTTGCCCTTCACCGTGCATCGGTCCATCGGCGCCTAGTTTTGCCCGAGCTTCACCATCGCATGGTCCTTCACTCCAAGTCTCGACTAGACCTTCACCTTCAACACCGGTCCATGGAGCCAAGCATCGTCTTGATCTTCATCTTTGATCACATGACACGTGTCATGCTTCATATTCAATATGCTCATCAAGAGGACAACCTTTCTCTAAATCAACCACTTAGATAAACAAGGTTAGTCCTAGGTTTCATCAATTAGCCAAAACCAAACTAGGGACTTTCACGATTCCTCCCTTAATTCTCTCTAAGGATAGTTTAGTACATTGCAGCAATTCTCACCTCCATCGTTTCGGATCCCAAATTCTCAATTCTACATTCTATATCCAAGCTCGTCGGCCGCCGATCCATGCATGATCCGTCGAACAATGGCAAAAATCCCACGAATCCGACCCCATGGGTCATGATCTAATCCACCTAATGAACTACACACCAAGAATAGCAACTAGCACGACGACGACGAATTGACACCACTAGCACCGGCACTAGGACAAAAAAGAAACATGCGGCTCCATGGATCCATCGATCGGACGGTGAGCCGCGGGTGGCTGTGACAACGGTGGCCGCAGTTGTGGTGATCGGACGTGCCCGCCGGCGGCGTGGCAACTCCATGATTCGAAGAAGTTTATTCAGAGAAGCTGCTCCTTATATGTCAAAAGACTTTCGTACCCTTCAAAACTAGTTCCGTGTCCACGGTTCCGAAGTTCCTCTGATGTGGTTCCATCTATTTTTAGACCGTCAAATTTAAAAAAACAGAGGGTTCATATTATTTCCAAGCATGGTAAAATATCTCAAAATTAAATTTGTACTATGATTTTAGAACCTTTATAAAGATACCGCTAAGACATTACTAAAACTAGCAGGAAACCCCGCGCAGGGGTAGGAAGTTGGATCGCATAATTAAATTTTATTGCTGCAGTACGAAAAGTGTATTTACTAAACATATTTAAATTTTTCCTAAAAAAACATATTTAAATTTTATTTGCCAGTGAAAGCATGTAGTGAAGGACATGAGCATCAATCTGAATATTGCAAGCAGAAATTGTATAGAAATAGAATGACCAAGGCCTGTGACTTGCTCCATCGGCCGTGCTCTCTTCACTGTCGCGCATGGTCCTCCACCAACGGCTGCACCTCCACGCTAGCCACTGCATGTGAGGCCACTGCGATAAGAGCATCTTCAATAATTTGGTAAAAATCACTTGGTAAATCTTGAGTTTTAGCAAGTTGCTAATTTATTTGGCAGTGAAAAAAAAAGCATGTCTCCAACAATTTCTTTATTCCAACTTGGTAAAAACTAAAAAGGTAGGCCCACCTATACCGATCCAACTCAAGTTGCGTGATTGCATGTGTGGGAGACGGCACACATGCGTGGGATGGGAGCCGGCAAGGGAGAGAATTCGGGATACCAAGTGGAGTCCGCGCGCGGAAAAATACGCGCAAGAGACCGTGATATAGCAAGTGCGGGAATATACCAACCTATCTTAAGGAGTTGTTGGAGAAGAAAAAATATGATTTTGTCAAATTATAAGAGTACCAACCTTTTTTAAAGAGTTGTTGAAGATGCTCTAATAGGATTATGATCACCCGACCGCGGCGGGCCGGCGGCGAGGACGATCCGCCACACCTCCGATCCTGTGCTCGCGGTAGTCACACACGTCCGCCATCCTGTCTGTCCCTGCTCAGCGACGCCGCATGACCACTCCACCCGGTCCAGCCCCTCTCCGGCTCTCCAACGTCACCATCTTGGCAGCTTTGCAGCCGTACGTCGAGATCCGCTCCGCCAGTGCTGGTGGCGCACGTCTGCATGACCGGCATCGTCTCTTCCTCGTGCGACGTCTGAGATCCGCGCCTTGCCAAGCCGTCGAGATGGTGATCAACTATTTAAAATGATGGTAGTTCGGTTTCTTCCTGATGTCCAGTTCGGTTTCTTCCTGATGTCCAGATGGAGTCGAAGGGATGGCAGTAGAGGACATACACATATGATTGGCATGGATTTCTTGCATTGAGGGATGGCAGTGGAGGACGTACGCATACGATTGGATTGGATTTCTTTCATTGATTTGGCCCGATTGGATTGGATTTCTTTCATTGATTTGGCCACTATGTGGCCTCGGTGTGGTTACTTGAAGAAGCAGTATGTAGTGGGCGGAGGGAGGTGAGGGAATTTAATTATTAATGGAGGTGCATTATTTATGGAGAGGCACACGGTAAGCAGAACCCTGCCTAGCGGTGCTGGGCCAGCGGCGATAACGCACAACGTCATCTTCCCCCTTGGAGGCGTCGCTGCAATTTCCTCTTCCTTTCGTTGATGATGGCGTCCGCGGATGCCATTTAACTTTTTGAAGGCATCAATATAAACACACATTCTCCTAGTCATGCCCTGCACAGCGACACGTACTTGGGTCTCTGCTGCGGCGTTAAGAGTAAGCCAAGGACACCCTCTCTCTCAAATAGAGGGCACCCACTCTCTCAAATAGAGGGTCGAAGCATTTTTGCTGTATTGTCCTGGTCATTCTATAAGACTATGACTTTTCTTTCTTTTGTTTTTCTTTCGCTTTTGTAACTTTGGGCTGTGTACATCCTCGGATGTAGAGGCCGAATTTTAAATCCATTATCTAAATAAAAAAAAATAGAGCTGCAGAGATGCCAACCGGAGGTAGATGAAGCAGTGTTGACAAATAGAGGTGACGTGGCTGCACCAGGGTTGAGCTTTAGGAGAATTAATTGCTAGTGGGTATGAACTATATAGGGATATTATATAACTGCCGACAACTGTATATTAAAATTGTTTTACGGCATTTGGAAATAATAAGAGCCCTCTATTTTGTTAGATCTAATGGTGAGAAATCAAAAAGAAAGAACTTAAGTCGTGGGCTGGAACTAAAACCATGTGGACCCGGAACTGGTTTCTAATTAATTTTGAAATGGTATAATTGTAACTGAAGTCCGGAGCGAAGCTGCTTCTATGATTCTCTAGATCGCAAAAAAGAAAAAGCTGCTTCTAATCTCAATGTCTCGGATCCGCTCCGCCGCTCCGTTCATCTCGACGCGCCGGTGGAGCGGCGGCCTCGTGTCTCGGCAGCTCCTTCCCTGACGCACAACACCGCGTGTGCCGAAGCGATCTCTGTGTTCATGTCCGATCCGCGGCGACAGCGGCCGCAAGGAACCTGACGCGCGCACAAGAGTCGGTGGTGGAGAGTTTGTGGCGCACATGGTGTCAGGCCTTGCACACGTCAGCGATGAGTACTTTGCTACGATGACGTAGGCTGCAGCGTACGACGGCTATGGCTAGCGCGCCATTGTTGACATAGCTGGGATGCGAAGAAGCCAGTTTGCCATCACGATGCAGCGACTGCCATGCCATGTTGTTCGCCCGCTCCTCAGCACGTGCATCGGCTCCGCCGCTCGGCATGCCGCCATGCGATCGAAGCTCACGAGCCGAGTCCACCACTCGGTGCCCGCATCCACCGCTCGGCATGCTGCTAGGCGATCGAAGCTCGCACGGCGTCTACCACTCATCTTGCATGCCTGCCGCCTCGATCTGCCCTCCTCGGTAGGCAGCGAGCCACCGACCCGGTGGCCGGCGACGCAACTAGATCCTGTGATGCATGCGGCAGGAGTCTCTTTCGTGAAATATGTTGCTAGAGATTGTAGAGGAGAGAAGTACTAAACTGTCCTTAAGTCTAAGTAATTAATTGAGAACACATGGTTTTTACCATAACCAGTATGTGGACCTTTGTGTGATGAGTGATTGTCAACATGCCAACACAAGGCGTGTGTGTGTTCTTACTAACCGATGGCACGTGGTTTCGTGTCAAACAATGGTGTCTCTTGGCTCATGTTGTCTGCAGGTGTCGAGCTCGGAGACGGTGGTCGACGGTCGGTGAAGATCAAGTAGGGCGTGCCGTGGCGACGGACCGGGTGCGGTGAAGGGCGGACGTGAGGCTTGGATCGAGGGACCGAGGACCGGGTGGCCAACCGTGGTGGTGGAGTGGGACATCGACGAGCGCAAGTGTACACGGCGGGGACGCGTACGGGCTACGCTACTCGCGAAGGGTTTGGTGGTTTCGTCTCAAAAACATCGGCGGCGGGTTTCCGGTTTGCGCCTCAAAACCGGGGCGGAGGTCCCGTGCGGACGGACGACACGTGGCGGCATCGGGGAGATTGCTTGGAAGCAAGGCTACCGGTGAGGAGGCGCGGTGGCCGTCGGATCAAGTGAAGCACGAGTTAGACCCTTATGCCCCGGCTAAGTGGTGTGGCTCTTCATGTATCCAAGGGCAAAGAAGGAATGTAAAATAGGCTTGCCCCTATAAATAAAGGATGAGGGTCTCCCTTCCCCCTCACCTCTTTCATTTTCGTTTTTCCCCTTCCACCTAGGTTTTTCTCCCTCTTAGTGTTCTTGTTAGAGGTCCAAGAACTGAAAATTCGTGAATGAGTTTGTGAGATTTTTTTTGGAGTGGGAATGGTGGCCCTTACCACCTCGTGCCCTCTGGGATTCAAGCTTTTGTCTCTGTGATTTTCGCTGTCATCCAGGCTGTGTTCTTGTTGCCCTCGTTTCCTTTTATTTTGCTCGAATTTCTTTGATTTGAGTTACGGTCAAAATCGAGCAATGATTTTCTAGGACGAGCTTTCTGTCTCCTCCTTGAATCGCTGTGCAAAGTTTGAGAGCTCGTGGTTGTGTCTCCTGCAAGTTCGTGGAATTTTCGGATCTAGGAAGCTTGACTCTCGTCTCTGTTCTTGGGAGTTGTTCTCTGTTCTTTGCTGATGCGAGTTGGAGGCATGTTGCTGGCCTGAGTCTCAGCACTCTGACGTCGAGTGCCCAGCATCGTTCGGTGCTTGCCCTTCGTCCAGGAAGCTGTCTCCCTGCCACTAGTGCTGTTGGATGCCTCTCTTCCTCGTCGGTTTCAACTGTGTAAATTTGTTCCTGTTCTTTCCAGTTTGTCAGGCTCGGTCAGAAGGTTGAATGCAGCAGTGCTACCGACGCCGGTGTACAAGCACCGAGCAAGCTCGACTGAGCAGCACTTGCTTAAGCCTTTGTTTGTTCCCGTGCTAAATTCATTAGATTGCTCTCGTATTTTTGAAAAGGCTTCAGGAGTGTCGCTTTCAAGCAATAGTGTTTTTGCATTTGTTTAATCCTTTTCAAGATAATTGTTCCCTGTTGCTCTTTGCTCCGATTGGATCAATTCTTGTGGTCAACTTCTTATCCAGGGTGAAGGGAGCAGCGCTATCAACACAGTTCCGAGGAACCGAGAGTGCTGTACAGAGGAGTGTCCGCTCGTGGAACTCGTGCTCCTATGGAACCCAACTTGACTCGGGAGGATGAACAATTTTATTGCAGATTTTTCGGAGGTTTTTCACTAGACTTGATTTCGATTTGTTCACATCTTTGTCGTACGTGCTCCGTTTTGCAATCCGCTTGTTGCGTTGGGTTTCTAACACCCTAAAGATTTTATCTAGGTACTCCCATCACCGGTTGGTGCGAATATTTTAGATTTGAAGATTTTACTTCTTGGGGTTTGAATTTGGGACGGTGGCCAAATATTTTCGGAAGAAAATTTGAGGCTCCCATTCATCCCCCTCGGTCGCCGTTCCGGTCCTTCAATTGGTATCGGAGCCGGTTAAGGATCACTTCACCTTAATCGGTCCGTGATCCCCGAAGGCGACATCATGGAGAACCGTGGGCTTGGAAAGCCACCGCACTTCGATGGCAAGAACTATCGCTATTGGAAGATCCGCATGTCGGCGCATCTCCAAGGGATTGATTCGCGTGTTTGGGAGATCTGTGAGAATGCGAACTACGTGGTACTTGTTGCCCGTGTTGACCAAGCACGGATCGACCAACACAAGGCGAACAACACCGCCGTAAGCTGTCTTGTTTTCTCGCTCTTTCTATGGAGGAATTTGAGCGTGTTTCGATTGTACCATCTTTGCTCGAGAGATCGGGTCTAGACCGCTGAAATACCATGAGGGTACTTGCCCATGTCAAGACCGAGACTCTATGAGACACACAAGAGAGAGTATGAGAATTTTGTTCAAACCGATGGTGAATCTATTGATTCTTTGTTCACTCGCTTTCAAACCATCGTGAACAAGATGAGGGCAAACAACCCTCAGATGCCCTATGACGATCATCAGAGAGCGCTTAAGCTTCTATATGCTCTAGATCGGAGGGTTTGGGAAGTAAAGGTCTCGGCGATCATTGAATCGCCCGGCTATGAGACTCTCACTGTGGATGAGCTGTTCGTAAGCTCAAGTCCACCGAGATTGACCATCGACGCGGCGAGGATCGAAATCCGTCTACGCCGCCCCTACCATGGCTTTGGTCTCAGTACGGGAGGTTCAAGTTCTTTGACTAACCCTTCTGTTTGTCTTTTGCCTTGTCTTCTACGGTCTCGGCTACGGAGGAGCGAGATGGAGGCTCTTGGGGACGACGAGCTCGCCTTGGTGATTAGCCGGTTCTCACGGTTTCACAACAACCGTTTGAATCGCCGGCGTGGCATCACCAAGCAAGGATGCTTCGGGTGTGGAGATCCCGACCACTACATCGCCAACCGTCCCAAGGCCGACAAGAACCACTACAACAACAAGAACGACTACGGCAAGCGCAAGGACAAGTACGAGTCTTCCACACCCAAGTACAAGTACAAGTACAAGGGAAGATTCGACAAGGAGGCGGTCAAGAAGAAGTTCCGGAGAAGCAAGAGGCGAAGCGCGCGAGCCTTCCTCGCATCCTCGGCGATCTCGACGACGACTCCGACAACGGCTCACCCCAAGCGATGATGAGGCCGAGCAAAGGTCGAGAACAAGTTCAACGGCCGTGCTTCTTCGGCCGACTCCAAGCTTGGAGGCTACCGCACCATGGCACTCGACGAGTCTACCCCAAGCATTGAGAAGAACGACGACACCGAGCCCGAGGTAGAACAAAATCTCGAGTCCCTTCGCCGAGGTTGATAACTTGACTACCACTTTGCTTAGTCAAGATGCTTTGCTTAAGCGTCCGCTCGTGAGAGAAAAGATTTCAAGGCTAAGTGGGAGCTTCTTTGTCAAAGAGCTAGAGTACGTTAGGAGTCTCGTGCACATCTCGATGAGTCCGAGTGTGATGCTTGTGCCATTCATATGGCGAACCTAGCTGATGTGCGGTCCAAGTATGTGGCTTTGGTAGATGAGCTTGATGAGGTTAAGGCTAGGTCTGTCTCTCGTGAGTCCTTGCAAATCTTGTGATGAGCTGAAGTCTCGAGCTAGGTGAGAAAATGACTAGGATTGCCATGCTAGAGAAAACTAGTCAAGTTTCTAGATGTGCTTGTTGTGAAGCTTTGGAACTAGAACTAGACTCTTGTAGGCATGACAAGAAAAGGGCCGAGAAGAAATCACAAATCTTCGGTCCATGCTCGGTTGGTTGTCTTGCGGTGAACCACGGCTTGGCATGATGATGAGTCGGTTCAAGAGGGAACCGACACAACGGGATTAGGCTTTGCTACGGGTGGGAAGGGTGAAAAGGTTTTTGGTAAGGTTGGTGAACACGGTGGTATAAGTGCATCGAGAAATCCACCAAGCCTTTCACTACTCCCAAGTTGATCAAAATCACTCCACCTCGGCCTAACAAGCCCAATGTGAAAGATGGTGTGTTTGAGGAACCTCCCAAAGTTTCACCTCCAAAGCAAGTGTGGACTCCAAAACCAAACCACCTAAGGAACCCACTTGACACACTTCCCGACATCTCTATTAAACCCCTCCAAAGAACAAGCAAACCCAAAGAGTGATCCATACCCATGAGAGAGTGAGTCAACCACCACCCAAGAGAGAGGTGTATCACCGTGATTATTGTCACCATGATGGTCACTTGTTTGAGTTTTGCTTTCGGAGGAAGAGAGATGAGCGGGATGAGTATGAGCTTTTCCATAACTCTACTCATGGTGTGTTTGCTCCACGTTTCCAGAGGCACAGTGCTAGGCCAAGAGGTGCAACACCTCAAGGACCTAGGCCTCAAGGTGTGAGACCACGAGGTGGTCGTGCCCAGCGGGGTTCAGGTTTTGCTTATGACCTCGGATCTCGTGACCGTGGCTTTCAGTCTTACAGGATGAGCGGACCACGTTTTTCTCGTCGTGGTGATCGCTCTACTCATATGGGACATGGCATGCATGATGCTTTTGCTAACACCTCTCGTGGGCGAATGAGCCAACACTGGTTTTCTCCTCAGTTTACTAACCCCAGTGTTGGATCATTTGCTCATCCCATGTCTCGCCATTGATGCGGGATGAAGGGTTTGGAGAACACGTGGCTAGTTGATTCCGGTTGCTCTCGACACATGACCGGGAACTCAAAATGATTCTCCGGCCTCACCCAAATGAAGTGTAGTGAATACATTACATTTGGGGATAACGGCAAGGGTAAAGTGCTTTCACGTGGGTCCATCCGTCGAATGAGAACTTTGTGCTTAAGGATGTGGCCTTGGTTTCAAATTTGCACTTCAATCGCTTCGTTTCTCGGCTTCTTGATGACGGTTTTGAGGTTCGATTTAAGCCAAGACTTTGTCGTGTTCTTGATGCTCGGGGAGAACCTCGTATGCAAGATTGTGCCTTTTGGGAAAGTGTTTCGTGCTGATTTTTCTCGCTCATTTGGTCTTTCCCATTTGTTTGATGGCAAACTCCTCCTCGAGCTCCGGAAGTTGCACGCGTGACTTGGTCACTTGAGTTTCGACTTGCTTGCAAGATTGAGCTCACTTGATCTAAGTCGGGGTTTGCCCAAGCTCAAGTTTGAGAAGGATCTTGTTTGTCATCCGTGCCGTCACGGGAAGATGATTGCGGCTTCTCATCCTCCCGTGAACCAAGTGATGACCAAGGGGCCCGCGAGCTTTTACATATGGACACCGTAGGTCCGGCTCGGGTCCGGTCGGATGGTGGAAAATGGTACGTGTTGGTTGTGGTTGATGACTTTTCTCGCTATTCGTGGGTCTTTTTCATGGAGAGCAAAGATGAGGCTTTTACTCATGTTCATGACTTGATCTTAAGATTGCAAAATGAGTTACCAAAGCATGCCATGCGAGCTATTCGCAGTGACAATGGCACTGAATTCAAGAATACTCATTTTAAGACTTTTTGTTCATCCATAGGTCTTGAACATCAGTTTTCCTCGCCGTATGTCCCACAAGTAAAATGGGATTGTTGAACGCAAGAATCGGACCCTTGTTGAGATGGCCGGGACGATGCTTGATGAGCACGGGACTCTAGGCGCTATTGGGCCGAAGCGATCAACACGGCTTGTTATGTTTCAAATCGCATCTTCCTTCGAGCTTTTACGAAGAAGACTTCTTATGAGTTGCGGTTTGACCGCTTGCCCAAAGTGAGCCATTTTTGAGTGTTTGGTGCAAGTGCTTTATTTTAAAGAAGGGAAACTTAGACAAGTTTGAATCAAGATCTTCGACGGGATTTTTCTTGGTTATGCATCTCATTCGCATGCTTATCGAGTACTTAACCTTGAAACTAACCGTGTCATGGAGACTTGTGAAGTCACCTTCGATGAGACCGCACCTTGTTCTTCTTACGTCTTTGAAAGTGCGAGTGATGAGGAGATGAACAAGAGCATCTTTGTGGAGGAGGAGCGGGACGATGCCGATTGGGGTGATCCGAGCCGACTCCACCGCTGTCCCGATTGACCCCGCGACGACTACTTCCGTTGACGGTCCCACTCCCACATCTTCTACCACATGGGGACCGTACGACGAGACTCCTCGGCTTGTTCAGTGCACCGAGGAGCCCAGCTGCTTGTTGAGGGGAGGCGTCATCATCAAGGGAAGCACCGCGACACATTCAAAGATCGCCATCCTCCTTCAACCATGATCGGTAACATAAATGAGCGGGTCACTGCAACGGATCTTATGAGATTTCGCACTTTGCACATTCTCGCTTTTGTTGCAAATTTCGAACCCAAAGAAGTGGTTGAGGCATTAACCGATCCAGTTGGGTGAATGCCATGCATGAGGAGCTTGAGAACTTTGAGAGAAACCAAGTGTGGGTTTTAGTGCCACCTCCACCTCGGTGTCATCCCATGGGAACCAAGTGGGTGTTCAAGAACAAGCGAGTGAGGATGGGGTTGTGGTGAGAAACAAGGCTAGGTTGGTTGCTCGGGGGGTACTTGTCGAAAGAGGGGATAGATTATGAGGAAACCTTTGCACTGTTGCCCGTTTAGAAGCCATTAGGATCTTCCTAGCCTATGCAGCTTCGAAAGGTTTCAAGCTGTATCAAATGGATGTAAAGAGTGCTTTTCTGAATGGGTACATAGATGAGGAAGTGTATGTGAGGCAACCACCAGGCTTTGAAAATCCCAAACATCCCGACCACGTTTTTAAACTCCACAAAGCCCTATATGGTCTCAAACAAGCCCCAAGAGCGTGGTATGAGCGTCGAAGTCCTTTTTCTTGGGCAAGGGTTTTACCATGGGGTCGGTTGACAAAACCTTGTTTCTCCTCAAGCATGGCGGTGACACTCTCTTGGTGCAGATTTATGTCGATGACATCATTTTTGGTGGTTCGTCACATGCTCTTGTTGCAAAGTTTTCAGATATGATGAGCGGGGAGTTCGAGATGAGCATGATGGGTGAGCCGCGTTCTTTCTCGGTTTGCAAATCAAGCAAACTCGAGAAGGGACATTTGTACATCAAGGCAAGTACACGAAGGATCTTCGAAGCGCTTCGACATGGGTGATGCCAAGCCACTTCAAACTCCCATGTCGACCACGACCGCCTTGGATGCTGATCTAGAAGGAGAAGTCGTGGACCGAAGGAGTACCGCAAAGCATGATCGGGTCGTTCTTTGTACCTAACGGCGACAAGGCCCGACATCCAGTTCGCCGCCCGCCTTTGCGCACGCTTCCAGTCTTCACCGCGCACTTCGCACGGTTGTCCAAACGCATCTTACGGTACTTTCGTTTCACTCCGAGCTTGGTCTATGGTACTCGACCTCTTCATCTCTTTCTCTTTCGGGTTATTCTGATGCTGATTATGCGGGTGATCGAATTAAGAGAAAGTCCACTTCGGGAACTTGTGAATTTTTGGGTTCGTCGTTGATCTCTTGGTCTTCTCACAAACAGTCTCTATTTCCCAATCCACTTGTGAGGCTGAGTATGTCGCTGCTGCTGCGTGTTGTTCTCAGTTGCTTTGGGTGGTTGCTACCTTGAGAGACTATGGGTTGAACTTTAGGAAAGTGCCTCTTTTCGTGTGACAAGCACTAGTGCCATTAGCGTTGCTAAGAACCCGTACTCCACTAAAAAACCAAGCACATTGAGATCCGATATCACTTCTTGAGAGATCACCAAGAGAAAGGAGACATAGACCTTTAGCCCGTGAGAACCCATGAACAGCTTTGCCGATATCTTCACTAAGCCCCTCGATCAAACCCGGTTTGCCCACTTGAGAGCGGAGTTGGGCATTTGCTACCCTTTTTAGAGTAGGGTAGTTGTATTTTGATGTATAGTATGATCTTTGGCTTTTTCTTTGCTTTTTGTTTCTTTGGTTTTACATGTGTATCATATTGCATATCATCATGTATCATATTACCTTTATTGAGCTTCATGACTATAGCAGTTTTGATTACATTCATGCTCTTGCTAGTATGACTTGTGTATGTCACTTGGAACTTGCGGCTTAGGCTTCTTCGATCACTTGTTACATATTATGAGCTAAGCTTTGTTTTATAATGTGAACTGCTTAAATCTTGATGCAACTCAAAAATTGTTCACCTTTGAGATGGCAACTAGCATGTGTAGGTTTGTGAGAACCTTGTTGCTTTCATTTGTATGCTTGAGTTGCTATGTCTCATGTTTCTTGAGTCATTCACTTAGCTCGGATCTCTTGATAATCTTGTGCTAAAACTTGATGTCTAAGCTAAGAAATGATGAAAAGTTTTGAGTTGGATCTTTTCTGTCCCACGGCAATGTCACGAGATTGCTTCTCATTCATTCGAGTGAGATGAACTTGGGCATTGTAGTGCTAGTCCACAACCACTCGTGACGAGACGACTTCCCACTTGCACTAAGGGATGAACTCGGCGTGGTTGAAAAACATGATAAAAACAACCTTTTGGCGGACAGTTTTGATCCACTCGCATACTCATGTCTAAATGAAACCTTGTTAACTCTTGTTTTAAATCGATCAATGTTGTAGTAACAAGTGTTGTTAAGTGTATCTTTGAGACATGATGTGTGACCGTTATATGGGGTAGTTCACTCTTGTATACATGTGTCAAGCACTTGTTTTGATCTCCGCTTATATGTGCAAGGTGCTATTCTTTTTGGTGAACACCTTTTATAAAATGCCCAACACCTGATCAAATGCTTATGTTTCATATTCCGTACCACTTGATCAGCTTGAGCATTGGTTTTGTCTTGTGCCTTTTGCTATACACTTGCCATACTTGCTAGATCATCTATGTACTCAAATTGCTATACTTGTGAAGCTCTATCTTTTGCATTTCTTTCATGGCATGATTTGAGGGGGAATTGCAGTCTCTTTTGATCCAATCTTGATAAGTGCATGTGCCAACAAGGGGGAGAAACATCCACAAATCCAGAGAGCTCATTTGTGAGTATGCATTTGTCAAGGGGGAGTTGCACTCCGGTTTGAGCTGTTTTTGCTAGATGTGTTGAGCCGTTGCCTCTTCTTGAGGGTCTAGCTCTTTGTTCTTCGGGTTTTCTTTGCCTTGCTAGTGGTGTTGAGCCTTTTGCCTCTTCTTGAGGGCTAGCTTTGGTTTTCTTGGTCGCGTCGAGCCGTTGCCCATGTCTTTGGGGACCAAGTTGTGACTTTGCTTTGCTCATTGCAAATGACCCGTTTTCTGCTTTTCTTTGGCTCTTGGTCATTTGGATGGGTTGTCTCTGGTTTGTGTTGGTGTTGACAATGCACTCATCAAGGGGGAGATTGAGAACACATGGTTTTTACCATAACCAGTATGTGGACCTTTGTGTGATGAGTGATTGTCAACATGCCAACACAAGGCGTGTGTGTGTTCTTACTAACCGATGGCACGCGGTTTCGTGTCAAACAATGGTGTCTCTTGGCTCATGTTGTCCGGGTGTCGAGCTCGGAGACGGTGGTCGACGGTCGGTGAAGATCAAGTAGGGCGTGCCGTGGCGACGGACCGGGTGCGGTGAAGGGCGGACGTGAGGCTTGGATCGAGGACCCGAGGACCGGGTGGCCAACCGTGGTGGCCGATACCTGGGACATCGACGAGCGCAAGTGTACACGGCGGGGACGCGTACGGGCTACGCTACTCGCGAAGGGTTTGGTGGTTTCGCCTCAAAACCATCGGCGGCGGGTTTCCCCGGTTTGCGCCTCAAAACCGGGGCGGAGGTCCCGATGCGGACGGACGACACGTGGCGGCATCGGGGTGATTGCTTGGAAGCAAGGCTACCGGTGAGGAGGCGCGGTGGCCGTCGGATCAAGTGAAGCCCGAGTTAGACCCTTATGCCCCCGGCTAAGTGGTGTGGCTCTTCATGTATCCAAGGGCAAAGAAGGAATGTAAAATAGGCTTGCCCCTATAAATAAAGGATGAGGGTCTCCTTCCCCTCACCTCTTTCATTTTCGTTTTCCCCTTCCACCTAGGTTTTTCTCCCTCTTAGTGTTCTTGTTAGAGGTCCAAGAACTGAAAATTCGTGAATGAGTTTGTGAGATTTTTTTTTGGAGTGGGAATGGTGGCCCTTACCACCTCGTGCCCTCCGGGATTCAAGCTTTTGTGTCTGTGATTTTCGTTGTCATCCAGGCTGTGTTCTTGTTGCCCTCGTTTCCTTTTATTTTGCTCGAATTTCTTTGATTTACAGAGTTACGGTCAAAATCGAGCAATGATTTTCTAGGATGAGCTTTCTGTCTCCTCCTTGAATCGCTGTGCAAAGTTTGAGAGCTCGTGGTTGTGTCTCCTGCAAGTTCGTGGAATTTTCGGATCTAGGAAGCTTGACTCTCGTCTGTTCTTGGGAGTTGTTCTCTGTTCTTTGCTGATGCGAGTTGGAGGCATGTTGCTGGTTCCGAGTCTCGGCACTCGACGTCGAGTGCCCAGCATCGTTTGGTGCTTGCCCTTCGTCCGGGAAGCTGTCTCCCTGCCACTAGTGCTGTTGGATGCCTCTCTTCCTCGTCGGTTTCAACTGTGTAAATTTGTTCCTGTTCTTTCCAGTTTGTCAGGCTCGGTCAGAAGGTTGAAGGCAGCGGTGCTACCGACGCCGGTGTACAAGCACCGAGCAAGCTCGACGAGCAGCACTTGCTTAAGCCTTTGTTTGTTCCGTGCTAAATTCATTAGATTGCTCTCGTATTTTTGAAAAGGCTTCAGGAGTGTCGCTTTCAAGCAATAGTGTTTTTGCATTTGTTTAATCCTTTTCAAGATAATTGTTCCCTGTTGCTCTTTGCTCCGATTGGATCAATTCTTGTGGTCAACTTCTTATCCAGGGTGAAGGGAGCAGCGCTATCAACACAGGTTCCGGAACCGAGAGTGCTGTAGAGGAGTGTCTGCTCGTGGAACTCGTGCTCCTATGGAACCCAACTTGACTCGGGAGGATGAACAATTTTATTGCAGATTTTCTCGGAGGTTTTTCACTAGACTTGATTTCCTGATTTGTTCACATCTTTGTCGTTCGTGCTCCGTTTTGCAATCCGCTTGTTGCGTTGGGTTTCTAACACCCTAAAGATTTTATCTAGGTACTCCCATCACCGGTTGGTGCGAGTATTTTAGATTTGAAGATTTTACTTCTTGGGGTTTGAATTTGGGACAGTGGCCAAATATTTTCGGAAGAAAATTTGAGGCTCCCATTCACCCCCCCCTCTGGTCGCCGTTTCCGGTCCTTCATTAATTTTCTTAATTAGTAGCTGCGGTAAATATTTTTGGAGTGAGGAACCATCGGTTCCACCCCAAGCACGGTAAAAAATCTCTATAATTAGTGCCATATGAAAAATCTTTAAGTCTAGATTTTTAACAAAATTATTTAAAGATATAAATATTACACATATTTTTCTATAAATTGAGTCAAACTTGTATTACCAAAACTCTAAAGGAGTTGGTCCATGCATGCAACGTTTCGTTGCTAGCTGCATGCAAGGCTTAATTGCCGGGAGCACAACTCGCGAAGATCCAACAGGAGGCAATCATTCTCTGTTAGGAAACTTTTTTTCTTCCACATTTTTTCTATTTTTGGATGGCGGATAAGCACACGACTAATTAATGATCGCCAGTAACATGTGTGTGAGTGTAGCAGCCCAACCACCGTGTGTGTATAACAGTTGTGCATGCAAAATTTTTCCTTTTTTAGCAAAAAAAAAATCCCACAATTTTTTTAAATTTTTTTTCCTATTTATAGCAAATGAAAGGTAAAAGTTGCAAATTTATATGCATACTTTCCATTCTCTAACTTATATGTTTAACTTAGAATGCATGACTTACGTGATCTAACTTAGAACGCACGACTTAAGTGATCTAACACATTGCAAAGTTAAAAATCTAACTTAGAACACATAATTTACGTAATCTAACTTAGAAATATAATTTAGAACGGATGACTAACGTGATATAACATATTACAAAGTTAAAAATCTAACTTAGAACATTACATGATCTAACTTAAAACGCATAACTTAGATGATCTAACTTAGAACGCATAACAAAATAATATCGGTATAGAAAAAATGGAATTTTTTTCAAAATATATTCAAGTGAGATTTAGTTTTATTAAATCTTGTCGCGTAGAAACACATCAGTCTGCAAGCGGAATTAAACGGATATACGGTTCATAAATTATGGTAAGTTGAAATAAATATTTTTGATTTTTTTAAAGCTGACGTTAGCAACTTCATGCGCCTGTGTGTGCACGGACGCTGTGCATGCGTGTGCTCGGACTATGACTGGAAAAAAAAAGAAAGGAAGCCAGACAAAAAAGGAAAAGAGATGCACGGTTGGATCGTTCGCTCGAATGAGAACTAGCGAACGGCCGCGAAAGTGGATTTTCGCTGAACTGCTGGGCATACATTAACTCTAAATTAATTAATTAGCTCGTGGTATCTCAACTCCGTCAGATATTGTGGCCGAAATAAAAAATGGACGTGCGCCAGATATACTGGACTGGAGAGACAGGCCTTCAAAACAGCTTTTGCTTATTTCTACGCCGTGAGGACGAGAGAGAACTCATGTCAACAGCTACAATAAATAGTGCTGGTACATGTGACGCCCTGGCACACCCAGCGGTAAACAGTCACAAGTGCATAGCACGTGAAACGATGCGGAAACCACCAAGGCTGGTATGGTTTCGCTGCAATTGCAATTGCACAATAATATTTTTCTTCATCCTGCAGTGACCTATTGATAATGCTTGCCTCAAAACAAAGTCCTTTTCTTCTGGCCTCATTTTCCATGTCTGATGGGTTGATGCGGGCTTATCATCTTAGTGCAAACCTTGGCCACATATTGTAACACCTCAAGTGTTAGGGCCTAATTACATGTGCATAATCATCATTAGGTTAATTAATGGCATTGCATTTGAGTGGTGTTTGAAATTCAAATTCAAATTCAAATTTGAAAACCTACTTTCAAAAATACTTAGAATTTTGATATGCTTCAAAAAGCAAAGTTATCATTTTCATTATTTTGAGTAACTTTCATGTTTGGAGATTTTTGAGTTTCAATACGAAATCTTGAGTATTTGAAAAAGTGGAAAAAATCCCCTATTGCTACAGTACCCCGCCATCCCTCTCCCTGCTCCTCGCCGTCGCCGTGGCCATCCCGCGCCTTCCCGGCTTTCCCGCGCGGCCGGGCGCGTGGACGACGACGCGAAGGTCCTGGCCACCTCCTCGCACCGCCCAAGGACGAAGCCGGCCAGTTCTTCTTCTCTTCCTCCTCCATTTTCTCTCCCTCCGCTCCCATCGGCCGCCATCACCGTCGCCCAAAATTCCGCCTCGCCACTTGATCATTTTCCGATTCCCCACGTCCACGGCTCCGCCACGAGCCACTCTACCTCCCGACCCCGCCTTGCGCCGTGACATCGCAAGGTGAGCTTGCTTGCCGCACCGCCGCCATGGCCGCGAGCTCAAGCTCGCCATGCAGCGCGCACCTCCACCTTCCTCCCGTTCTTCTCGTTAGTGTTCGGAGTCGCCCGCCATGTAGACGCAACGTCGAAGACCTTGCTAGCCCTAGCGCCGTGGTCTCGCGGAACGGAGCTTGCCCTTTGAGCTCGAGCGCCGCCGTCGCCTGTGCGCCGCCGCCGTCATTAGCTCACCATAGCCTGCTTTTTCTACGCCGTTGGATGCGCGTCGTCGCGGGGAGTCGGGTAGGGTAGGTCGTGTCGCCGGAAAACATCGCCGTCGGCAAGTCCGCCGTCGGCCGAGCGCCCTGCAGCGTGCTCTGCTCGGGAGCCAATCGGGGACTTCATTTTGTGAATTTGATAAAGTCCGGGGGTCTCGGTGTAAAGTGCTAGACTCAGTCAATAGTATAAAAGTTTAAGTTGGACTTAATCGTAATTCTCCTAGACTACGAGGCCTTTTCGCAAAACCGCCGAGGCCGCCGTCCGCGCGCCCGCTTCCGCTCGCGTGGGCCGCGTCGTGGGCCGGCTGCTCGCGCTCGGGCCAGCTTCTTGCTGCCACCGTTGGGCCGCGCGCAGCGCGCGCGCCGCGAGCCAAGTGGGCCGAGCTAGTGGAATCGGCCCGCGTGCTGTTTTCCTTTTTAAAAATGATTTTCAAATTTAGTTTTGAATCAATAGTGCTTGTATTTGTCTATTTTGTATAAAATTTATCATAGCTCCAAAAATTATGAAAATTTTGTGTAGTCTTCTCATGAGATGCTTGATCTAGGAAAAATATGTAATCTGATTTTGGGCAATGTTTTGCATGTTAATTAATTAGCTCATTTAATTAATAAAGGTTTCTTCTTTCAATTTTATTAATTTATTTGTTATTCCAAAAATCATGAAATTTATTGTGTGACTTAGTTATGATGTAAGTAGCTTAAAATAAAATTTTGGACTTAATTGGAGTAATTTTATATTATGCCTTATTTACGATTAATTAATTAATTGGTTAATGCCTTAATTAATCTCTAATTTGGATTAATCACTATAGGAATTGTTTGACTTTTTGGATTGAGTGTTGACCCTAGGTCATTACTCCTAATGACCTTTGGCACCTTTGCTTAATTGTTTGAGCTCATGTTTTCCATGCCAATATGTTTAATAGAGGTTATTTTATGTGCTTAATTTAATTCGAGTAAGGTATTAGGTGCGGGTGCTAGATCTTTAACTCCCGAGATGAGTTGTTATATGTTCAGTTGTATAGATTTGGTAAGTGTGTTAGCTTTTCATAAGCAAAATACAATACCTTGTTTATAGTGATTTGAATATAGGCTGGAGGACTCAGTAAAACGAGTGTCCGGTGATGTAATCTTATCAACTGGTCATCATTAGCATCATGTCATCATCACTATCCTCACTTATGTATTCGATACTTATTCAATGCATATGCATGCAATAGGTGCGCCCGCGGGAGTGACCCCGTTGGAGTTCGAGGAACGTGTCCGCGGAGCCGGAGAATCCTCGGGAGCGAAGGTTCGGGTGATCGAACCGACGCGGAGAGGAGGTTGTTCTTGAGTGTCCTCGACACGAACCATCAACCTTCGTGAAAGGCAAGCCCCGGAGCATTTTAACTTCCTAACTTTTATAATTACTAAATGCTTTATGATTGTTGCATTAAGTTCTAGGAATTGAATTGGCACCCTTCTTTGCATTTATATCATTCCTTGTCCAGTTATTATCCCCGAAATCCTAATGATATGATACCGTAGCATTTGCTTAGCCATGCTTAAACGGTAGAAGTCGAAAGTGATTAATAATCACTTGCGAGAAATTAGGATGATGGTTCACGGTTGGCTATATATGCTATCGTGCAAATAACCATGTGTATGTAAATCGAAGGCAAGACGGAGCGCATGAGCTACATGGTCGGCCAACCTTGTTAGTGAAGCGTACCGTCGTGCAAATTAATCACACACAAGGAATGGAGCCTTTCCTAGTCATGTTGAACTGCCTAGCACTTAGCCATTTGGATCCGAGGTTATCCGCGAAGCCTAGTAACTCAACTTAGGCCGGATCGCGAAGAGTATCAAGTCTCACCCGCCGACAGTGTTATAATTCCCGATCCATTGGCATATCCGGCGTGGTATGTCCGTGTGGGAAGTCATGTCCGTAAGTCCCAGGCGAGTGTTATAATTCCCGACCTCATGGCATGGTGGCGACCCTAAGTGAGGCGCCGTTCGGATCCGTGATTCTGAGTTGTACGAATGGTGTTCTACGGCTACCCGTAGCGGGGGTGTAGGGAGAGTGTTAGGAATATTTCCCAGTGGGTTGTAATCGATTCGAATCGCCATCGTCTCTGGATAGTGAGAAGCTTGACGGGAGTATCTCCATACTTGAAAACTTTAAGTTGTTTGGAAGGTTGATCACACTTGGCAAGATAGCGATAATGAACCTGTTATGGTTATGTATTTCTCTACTCAATTGCTTGTTTAGCACGGGTGCAAACCTAGATAACGTGTTAATGAAGATTAACTTGATGCTAATAACAACATGATTACTCTTGTCACTTAAAGCTCTTTATGCAAAATGAGTAAGCCAACTCCACCTATAAAGCTTTGCATAATCCTTGGAGTCTTTATTTGTTTCATGTCGGGTAAGTCTTGTTGAGTACAATTGAGTACTCGGGGTTTATTCCCTCCGTTGCGAGATGACATCTTCTATAATGGTTCTTGCAACTATCGCCTTCTCCCCGTAGGGAATGAAGACTAGACCATAGGGCATGGTCTCTAGTAGATCTCTTACCTTATATTGCTTTTGTAAGATATGAGCTTGCGGCAATGTAACCCTTAAACTACGGTTTTAGCTTTTAAAACTATGCTTCTTCCGCTACCCTATATTCTCGGTTTGTAATAACTAGAGTGTACTCCGATGTTATATAATCTATGTAGATTATTTGTAAAAGGTTGTAACAGGTGATGTGGTTATGCTGAATTACTACGATCTTGGTTTGATGCAAGTTGGTTATGCTGAATTACTACGATCTTGTGCTGGCCTGCTGCGGTGATGCTGCCTCCGTCCTTCATCCCCATCCCGCGTCGCGTCGCGCCGGGCCGCGTTGCCCCGCCGCCACGGCGCGCCGACGGGGAAGGGGCAGAGGAAGGGAGCGTGGCTCTCAGAGGTGGTCGGGCGCGGCACTCGTCATCGCGCATCGTGCTCCCGCTTAGCGCGCATCGTGCTCCCGCCACCGCGTGCACCCGCCATCATGCGACACCCGCTCACGTCCGCCGCCGCTCGCGCCGCCCCCGCTCCACGCCGTCCGTGCTCGCCGGCCCCTCGCTCGTGCCCGTCATGCCGCATGCGCTCACGCCGTCGCACCCCTGCCGAGGCGGAGGAGGCACTCGCCAGCGCTCACCCACCCCTACCCTCGCCGGCGCGCCGCCACCCCTGCACCCGCCAGCGCGCGTCCGTCCCCGAGTGCCCTCCTTCCTCGACGCGCACTCCGCTGCAACGCCGCGCGCCAAGGACGAAGGAGGCATGTGGCGGCCGAAGGACGCGCGCCCATGGTGGAGGAGTGCTCGCGACCGCAACCCTCGCCTCTTTCGCCGGGCGGCGACGGGCTAGCGGCGGCGGGCGGCCTCCTTGCTCCGGCAAGCGCGCGGCGGGCCAGCGGCGACCCTGCTCCCTCGCGAGCAGCCCGTTGCCTCCCCTGCTCCGGCGCGGCGGGCGACACAATGGCGCGCGCGAGCGGGCGACACGTCGGGCGGCGCGACGGCGCGCGAGAGTGGGCTGTGCGTCGGGAGGCGCGACGAGCCACGCGCGACCGCGACGGCGTGGGAGCACGGGCGTAGCGGGATGGAGAGGAGATAGGGGAGCAAAATGAACTATAGAAAGTAGGGGAGAGGTGTTTTTGAAAAATAGTGCAGCAAAACCAGATTGGTTTCCGGATCTGGGCCCAAAGTGAACGGGACTAAAAGTTTAAGGGGCCGGATGTTCAATTTCCTAGTTAACGGACCCGGTTGAGACTTTTTGCTGCAAGTTAAAGGTCCTACGGTGTATTTCACTCTCAAAATGATTATAAAACTAGTATATTTCGAGGGGCGGTTGTTCGACCAACTCTGATTTTTTTAGAAATAGTTCTATTAAGTCCATCGATACTGAAAATCTATTTATAGAGACAATGGGCCCAACAAACCTTTTTTTGAAAATGCATTTGTAGATTCGGATTGGTCCTATTTGGCTGGGCTTCTCCAGTGGCTTTAGAAGCTTTTTGGAGTTGTTTTATGCCAAACAGATTAAAATAACTCCACCGATATGAAGCCTCTAAAAACATGCTCTCATACAACTTTAAGGTGAGAAGGAGCAAAAATAGTGGTTTTTTCCTGGCTTCACCTCATCCTTTTTGGTGTTCTCAGAAAACATATTTTAAGGAACTCTATATATGAAGCTGTTTTGCCGATTTACTAAAAAATCTTTAACTCCACTGATAGAGTTGTTTATGGATCAGAAGTTCAAAAAAATGGCTTTTCTGGTGAAGTGGAGCCGTGTCAAATAGGGCCGTGCTACCACCGCCGGCAGTAAGGGTGGACAAAAAAACTCGTAACTCGCTAGCTCGCTCGACTCCCTCGTTAGTAGCTCGGCTAAAGCTCGACTCGTTTTATAACAAGCCAGCTCAAACTGGCTCGCGAGCTGCTTGCGAGTCATAACGAGCCAAGATAAATAATAAATATTGTATGAATCTATGAAATTGATTAACCAATAATGGCGGATCATGGTTATCGATGATATCATGCTTATATATTTCCATACAAAATCCATATGTATTTTATTTTTTCATTTAAAATATACATAGGATACAATTTTTTTGGATTTGCGAGTTACAATCTCTATATATATGTTTTTGTGCTTTGGCTCGCGAGTCAAACGAGCTAGCTCGAGCCACTAATGAGCCGAATCGAGCTAGCTTCCTGGCTTATTTATATAACGAATTATAACAAGTCGAGCCATAACGAGCCGAGCTACAACGAGCCGAGCCACTGACGAGCCGAGCTGGCTCGATATCCGACCCTAGCCGGCAGGCACGCTGAGCTACCACAAGTGGCCAGCTCGCCGAGTGGTTAGTGGGCAGCAGTGCCGCACAGATCAACTCTGCTCCATGGCACAGGTCATGTAGTCATTGCCATGGTCGCCGCGTCGTCGCCGTGGACGCAGGCTACAGAATCTGTTGTCGCCATGGTCGCGCCATCACTGCAGTTGCATCGGCGCAGTCATTGTTGCCGCGGTCATGCTACCACTGTCGCTGTCACAGTCGTCATGGTCGCGCCATCGCCGTGATGGTCGTCTTCACCATAGCCGTGCACACGCCATTGTTGTTGCACCTTGGTGGTTGAGGATTGAAGAAATTTTTTTTCTTGTTTCTAGATTAATAGTTTATTTTTTAAAAAAAAAATCGATGATTCAGATTTATTCAAGATATTACCTCTGTAATAAGTAAAGGGAGTATTGTAGCATTGCCAACCAAACATAGTCTACTTAACTTTAGTTAACCAAATATATACAAAATATTACAAATATTTATAGTGTATAATAAGCATCGCTAGATTAATCATGAATATGCTTTTGTAGTACATTTATTTGAAGATACCAATATTATGAATACTTTTTTTATAAATCTGGTCAAACTTTAATACAGTGGTCAATCTTCCTATTTATTATGTTTTCTGATGTGATTTAAGTATATTTATTGAAGAGATGCGAGAAAAACCGAGACTCCAAGTCTTATTTAGACTCAGTCCACAATCTTCGAGAGTAAATATCGCCACGTCGCAAAAATACAATAAATATGAGGGTAATAAATAGTCTTGACTTTACGATAGAGTCTTTCAGTTGGGACGCCTTAGTGCATATGGTAACGTGTCCTCAGAATTGATTGAGGAGAAATTAATAATAATAGTTACCTGAAGTTCCTAACGTGCCACAAGACAATCTGATGCACGCCAAATTTTACCTCCTTCAAAATGCCAGCCAATATTGGAAGTGTTTGGTGGCAAGCAAGACCGCGAAAAGAATCCTTCAACGGTAGGTAAAGGCTGTGAACGTGTTTCATTGTCTGCAAATCCCATATCTAATAATTTGAAAAGTAGAGCGGCGCATCACTATAGATGAGAGATGGAAATTGCCCACTGCAAGTTAGTGAGGCAACTAATATTCAATAAAACTGCGCCATATATGGAAAGGCTGATGCCACACAATACCTCTGCATGATGGGGTAACTTGTATGGATCAGCAATAGCCAAAATGTCCCGATGCATACTGTCTGTGTAAAACGTAAGCCTGGACCCCTCCACTGTGGTGATACCATCCGAAGAACGACGAATATTGCAAATCTTACATTTTTCAAGCAGAAAAGATGCATGTTATTATAACATAATGTGTGTAGCTGATCACAGTATAACAAAGCATATAATTGGTTGGTTGGTTGATTATCGTCACTAACTGGTAATCACGATCAACCAACACATGATTTATTAAAAAATGAAGAAACCAAACAAACCTGCTTTGCTAAGTTGGTACAAGCGAATGTCAATATGTGTCTGTCCTTGATGGTGGTGGATGGTGTAATATATATTTCATCATCCACCACCAACAAGGTACGACGCATGTTGATATTCGCAGCGCACGTCCAGCCCTTACTCCAGTCCCAGAGCTTGATTGAATGGGCATGCGCAGACAGTGTCAGCAGCATCGTACGTTCTGGTTGAGCGACCATATAGTGTACACCTTTACCGACGTGGGCTCGAAATTCCGTGACCATCTTCTTTCCAGCAGGGGAAGTAGTGTAGGCATAGACATGGACACACCCGTAATCATCCCCTACTGCGAACCAGTGCTCTCCAGCAATAAATTTGATCGACAAAATCTCTGGCGGAGTACGTGGTAGTTCTTCGGAGCTTGGGCGATTGTCATTGCACAAAAAATATTTACGTAGGAAATTATAACATTTTTCTTTTGAAGTTTGCCGACGAACATAGAAGACCTCCCGGGGTGCAGGTTGGGAGGGATCGTACTTGAATTCTTGTAAATCATCTGTAACTTCAAACTCTATGATTCTCTCCTGCTTAACAGTGAAATTACCAAGAGCTCATGTAGTTTTGACACAAATACCTCGATGACCCATGACGACCGTCATGATAAGGCAAGGATATGATCGAGGTAGAGTACTAGTAGTCATACCTGCGTCTCGTAGTTCCAAATGGAAATGTAAGACTTGTCTGATGGAAAGGCTGACGTTGAAGTGCCCAGCAACAACCTGTGTGTAGTGTACACACCCAATCAATGCAAGTAGAATATATGGAAATGAATGTTTTTTTACCCAGTGGCACTATCTATGTGTTCACCAGGTTTTGGTTGGGTGCACATCCGTGCAGCAGATATCTCCTGCAGCTTGTTGGTAGACCTGATACAGCCAAATAGCAACCAACCGATTTATTAGGAATGAACAGACTACATGCGTGCTACCACACAATATAGAGGCATGTCCGTGCGCATGTGTACACCTCACCTGATGGGCTGCTACTACTTCCTGGCACCTTGCTGGGTCACTGGTGACACCAACCCTCAGTATTGCTCGACGCACCACGGTACCACCGAACTCCTTAGCTCCTGTAAATAGGTCCTCGTACCTCCGTGTAGGACCATGGTCTTTCCAATGTTGATACAAACGTTTGAGGTCAGAAGATGACTTTGTGGCGACCACTGCCACGTTGAACATGCCTGCTTGTGGAGGCAGTTTCCCCTTGTTCCTCATAGTCATATAAATGACCCCGCTAGAATGTGGAAACAACTCTTTGAAATATGATAGTTCAAGGCTGTCCCCTTGTTTTGCCGTCTCCCACACAAATGGATAGTCAGGATTGGAACATGCATGTAGGCTGGTCGGTGTAATCCAAACACCAGTAAAATCATCTGTCTTATTGATTAGGCTCACAGGGCATTTAACGTCCTTGTCTGACGACTCGAAGGGGAACCAAATATCAAGTGGGTAGACATCGAACACCTGGATATATAAGGATATTCTTGTCATAGGACGGGATGGACATAACGGTTTGATCAAACCTTAAAAAGCACAAGTATCAATATGTTTTATATTCGCAAAAAAGTATCAATATGTTTTAATTATTAATTCCAAGAATACGTTCTTCAAAAAATTGACAAAAGTACGCATTGGATTTGCATGCAACAACAGCTTTAATGACCATATATTGGATTATTATTACATCTGCCGATGCATGCCTGCGCAATTCCAATGGTCGTACCATAGTTTGATGATGGGACATTGTCATCGCTGCGGCGATCTCCTGCCTATGGCGGCTTGCTGTGATCATTGTCTCGGTGGCTTGTCTCGCAGCGATGGCAAGTTGGTGTTGCAACGACAACACTCTTTGTGGTTGGGTGTTTCCTTTGGTGGGTGGGAGACTTTCGGGCGAAGGCCCTGCTCGGCTTTTTGTCGACGCTGGCAATGGTGACATCTTTGGTTGGAGGCATTGTCATGAGGTCTCCTACCTTCTAAGGCCTAGGTTGAAAAACCTTGGGCCCTTAGTTAGCGTTTGGTAGCATCTATGGATGTTGTTTTTCTCCTTGGAGGCATCGTCTTAGAGGCCATCCTCATACCCAAGCGCTTTGCATGTTTGTTCCAGTGTGCAAGGTGGCATTTGTTTATCACTGTTTTGGTGGCTTTGTGGGCAGCTTTTATGTGGTAGGGGTCGTGTTGTTGCTTCCACTCTGTGGCTGCGTTTTTATAGTGTTCTTTTTTTGTACAATACTTCTTCTTTATCAATAATACATGCCCGGCAATTTCTTGCATGAGGTTTTCAAAAAAATAAAATAAAATGATGGGACATTGCAGGAGGCATGAACTGCATCTTACCAAAAGTTGGGATGGTTCCTGTAAAAACACTAGGGGATAGGGTAGTTACTAGTTCGATTAAGAACTGCATAGGGTTCGGGAACTCAGCGAGCTCTAGTAATGGTGGCCAGGAGGCTGTCGGCGGCGACGAGCTCGGCAGCAACACGCTGCAGCTCGGCTTTGCCAATGCCATCCAAGACGAAAGCCAAGTTCTACTTTGCCTCTCTCATATATTCGTTACAGCCGCGATGGGCAGCTTTGCAACGGGTCGTGCTGCTGTTCGACCAGGGTGAGAAGGAGCCGCACGTCGACCACCCACCCCCAAAATAATTCCCGTCGAGCGTGCTGTGTAGAACTGGGCCTCGTTTTCGGCCCAAAAACGCTTCCGCACTGTGCTTGCGTGCAAACGGCCCAGAAACCACGTAGTCTAAGCCACTAAGGTTGTTGTTCCCCTTTTGAAAAAAAGAAGAGGTTGTTCCCAACCACTACACCACATAAGTTTTTGCGATAAATACGAATTATATGTCTTATATTATTAAATGAGAGAAACCATTTGAGTCTAAAAGTTTGCATACACACAACTGACCATCGAACATCATCATATGTATTATGAACACCAAAAATATCACCAAAATTTAAAAACTAAATTAATAAAATTAGTGAAATAATTAATTAGAGTTAAATAAAAGAAAAAAAAGTTAGCGAACATCACAAAATATAGAATAGAATATCGTATACATTGTAGAACATCACATTAACTTTACACGAACATCACAAAATACCCCTAAAAAAACATCACAAAATATAGTATAGAACATCATAGTTATACTACGTGAACATCACAAAATATCATGAAAGTATAAAATAAAATAATAAATTAGTGAAGTAAAGAATTAGAGTCAAATAAAATAGAAAAAGCTATAAATATCACAAAATACATCCTAAAACATCAAAGTCCAGAACATCCCAAAATACATGGTAGAACATTATATTTTCTACTCACGAACATCCAAAAATATCATCATAGAACATTAGATTTATACTATGTAAACATCACATGTATTTATAAATTAAAAAGTAAAACATAAACATGTAAATAGAAGAGAACAAATAGAAATACAAAAAACGAAGACAAAATAATTACTTGTATAAAAAAGAAATTAAAAAATAAATAGACACCTGGAATGGAAACATGAAAAATAAAAATGAAATAAAAATTAATAGAGTAAAATAAAATAGTAATAGTAAAAAAATACACCTGGTTTTGGGGTTGGGGAACACTAAACTAAGGCCTTGTTCGTTTCAACTGATCCAATCTTGTAGGAATCAATCGAGCGCAGGCAAGTGGATCCACTTGTGTCACTCAATCGAGACACGAGTTGAATTGGGTTACGGAGCTCAAGAGGTTCGGAATGGATCCGAACCTTGCACGAGTAGGAGAAATTCCAAGTCGGGCCGGGTTTCATTCCAAGCCGGGCAGGTTTCATTCCAAGCCAACCAAAACAAACGGGTGAAAACGTAAACAACCTGGTTTGGAAGCGGCCACAACATTCCACGGATTGGGCCCGGAACAGGCCAATCTGATCAAACGAACGAGGCCTAAGGATAGTGCATTGAAAATTGGCCAAAACTTTTATCATCCCTCTTCCTCTTACTCCACCTAGCACATCGTGGCCACATCCGCACGGCCATATCCAACCAGCGCAGGGTGTGGACGTGTGCAATCAAAGCTCCTCCAATCCAATTACTACTCTACCCTTCTCTTTATTAATTTAATTTTTGCTAATTTTGTTTGGTAACTTAACTGTTTCTTTTTTCTCGAGTACGCACGAAAAGGTTAGCATCTTTGTATTAGAAGGTGAATAAAAGCAAGGTCTCGTATAGAGTGCCGCTGCCGGCCGATCAAAATACTAGCAGTACTTTCCAGCCACCAAAAGAAGCCTAAATTATTATTCCTTGACACGATCATATATATGCTATATCACCATGACCTATAGTAAACTTACCTGGGTTGTGGGGCGGTCAGTTTCAATATCCTCCAGTTCAGCAAGCCTAGCAAATATATCCCCTATTGTTGGTCTCTTGTTTGGATCAACGTCAATGCATTCAATCCTATCTCCGCACACACTCTTACATGTTCCAGCCATAATGTGTTTCCAATTCCATCAGACGTTGTGAACCTAGCAATCCAGTTTTCAAGTACCTAAGAAAAAGAAACCATGAAGTTAGCATTTATGGATTTTTTTGGGAAACTAATGTTGCTGTGCAAACAACACTAATATATATATATATATATATATATATATATATATATATATATATATATATATATATATATATATATATATATATATATATATATATATATATATATATATATATATATATATATATATATATATATATATATATATATATATATATATATATATATATATATATATATATATATATATATATATATATATATATATATATATATATATATATATATATATATATATATATATATATATATATATATATATATATATATATATATATATATATATATATATATATATATATATATATATATATATATATATATATATATATATATATATATATATATATATATATATATATATATATATATATATATATATATATATATATATATATATATATATATATATATATATATATATATATATATATATATATATATATATATATATATATATATATATATATATATATATATATATATATATATATATATATATATATATATATATATATATATATATATATATATATATATATATATATATATATATATATATATATATATATATATATATATATATATATATATATATATATATATATATATATATATATATATATATATATATATATATATATATATATATATATATAGGACTGCACTAATTACTACCCAGGGGACTGATTATTAATCAGTACCCGACCCTACCCACGCGAGCCGCCCGCAGACTCTCCAGCTCCGACTTTTCTCCCGCATGCACGCGGCCCACCAACGTTCACGCTCCGCTTTTTGTGGCACACGAGACCGGCGGCACCCGTTACGCTTTTTTCTCCAACATGATTCCTGCACCCGGGTTTTTTTGTCTGTGATTCCTTTCTCGTACGAGCTTTTCCTACTTTCTTGGCCGATTTTATTTCATTTTTCCCCTTCTCGTACGAGCTTTTCCAACTTTCTTGGCCGATTTTATTTCATTTTTCTTCTGGTTGATTTACCGACCTTTTACCCATTTTTCCTGCGATAATTTTTTCCATTTTTGTCCCGTGGAGTCGTGGGTGGTTTAATTTTAGCCTGTGGCCTTTTTTTCCTTGGGGTCGATTTTCCCCCCTTTTTTCTATCTCGTGGAGTCATGGGCGTTACATAGATGAGCACATGCCTACTTATTCAAATTATTTTTTATGATCTATATTCTTACAATACGGCAAAGACATATTACATGTGCGAAGAGGCTAAAAAACCAGAATCATTTGCACATGCCAGAACTAGCCACATGGATCTAAAGCTAGTAAAAAGCAGTGCCTCCCTGCAGATAGTAACGATTGCATACAATCAGATTGTCAATACTCGTAATGGCCTCCCTAGTCCCCACCACTGCAACAATAGAAGTTGAACCCTCAGTGGCTCAGTGGACTCAAGCTCCATGTCGCCACGTAAATGTGTTTGAAATTGTGCTTTCCACTTGCTTCTCCTCTCTCAACTTCACTACAAAATCTTCAGATACCTCCTTCCTTGGGCTCTCGCCAATGTCCTGCAAAGTTGAACCCAAATTAGAAGCCATCTTACCAATAGACCTGAAGCTCATAGCCTCCATTTCTTGCAAACACCACTCGAGGCCAGAATCATTTTGCTTTGCTTGAAATGAAAAGTATTGTCATTTAAGTTTTATCAAGTTCTTCATTTCTACATGTTGACATCATAGAATCAGATAAAGCATGTAAAAAATAGACATAAGGAGAAAGGAACACAATTTTAGTGAGCTTGTGCCTCACCCCTCCTCAGGTCGCGTGCAACGCACACATTCTTTGCAATTATTTCAACCTTGCTCTTATCATCTTTTTGCTTGATCACCTCATTTGCTAGATACCTTCATTGTAGAGCTTAACGGCCAATATGCAAAAAAAAAAAAAAAAAAAAAAAAAAGTTGTATATTGAGCCCTGCCCTTCAGTTATCAAAATAGGATTGCACATGGACCCTTTAATTATCACCATGCAGAATGTTTCATATGAACAGAAGGATACGTCCCTGAACATGACTAAAGACAGCACAACCAAGAATTTCAATTAATTCAAGAACTCACAATATTTTGGTTAATAGACCTACATCAATATGTTCAAGGCACCAAAAGGAGAAATATTAGATTTATGCTATAACAAAATAATCATATTGGCCCTTTCCTGCATACATTCATTAGTAAAACACTAACGGATATTAATAATTCCTAAGTCCCAACATGGTAACAAAAACACGATCTCATTCGTTGCCTAAACATTAGACATTGCATGACAAATCTTTATGATGAATTTATTGTCAACCAAAAAAAATCATTTTTCAAACCAAAAATGCTATCATCAATTTTAACACAAATCCTTAAGGTTTTGAAGTTTGGATTGCTTGGCATAAAAACTTATTGATAGCACAGTTGGCCAAGCACAGAATAACAAATTTGAGACAAGCGACAAACTATACCTTGACCACCTCCCCTAAACCTGTCTGATGGACATGGATCGTTCGCAACATGGCAATGGCCAATGGCACGGACATGAGCTTTGCCACAATTCCATTAGCTCCTAGTGTCCTCAGACTGCACAAGTAATAGTGAAAAACACAACAGAGAGCAGAGGAAACAATCAGTCCAAAAAAAAAAGTACTGAATGCATGCAACGAAGCATGAGGGAGTATTAGATTTATGCTATGTTTATTTTTCTTGCCTGTAACCAGCAACACAAATATGTTGAGCTCCAGGACCAAACGAGATTAACGTGGACAGAGAAATAACTGGTTCGGAATCAAATCGCTGATGTGAGTACACAGCTCTTTATTCTGAAGGCACAAAACAAACAAAAGACAACAGGATATAGTGTTCCTAGTGAAACGTATTTCATTTTTGTACTGCAGCATTCTCAAGTGGGCAATGTTACGTAGAGAATAGACAACAGTATGAGTAGCAGTTCATTAGATTAAACAATAAAAAAATAACAGGAGATCAGGTCTCACAAATGTTGACTAATTTTTTTAAATAAACAGGTAACAAGATGTGAAAATAAACTGAAAAGGAAAAGGAGCAAAAAGGTCAGATCCTCGTCAATCCTCTATACAACCTGTAGTAATCTGTGAACGATACATAAAGAGGTATGTATAAGTACGCTAAACAATGAGACATAACACAAAAAAAAGACAGACCTGAAGTGCAAGGGAAGCAGAGAAATTAGCAGATGGTACTAAAAAACTAAACATCATCATCATCCAAATGAAGGTAATATTTTAGGACCAAACCAGAGCACTCAAATTACACCTTTAATCATGAATCGATGAAAAATAACATGTTCTTCACAACAAGCGGTGATGATCCGTAAGAACATCCAAACTAGTTCTCAGCCAAAGAAGCTCATGGAGGAGCACAACGGCAATAGGACAAGAGGCATAGCAGACAATGCTCATGACTACCTCACAATATTTGAAATGAGGAAAATTATTTTGGAACAAAGAAATTGAAAATATATGAAGAAAGCAATTAGTTCTCGGGAAAACAAACGATTACAGCTCAAAGTGCATCACTATTCTTTGCTGATAGGCCAAAAATTATATCATGTGTCAATAAGTCAGAACAGCTCTAATCTTATATGCAAAAAAAGCACCAAAACTCAAATAGTATTAACCAGTAGAGGTTAGCACTTAGCAGTGCTGTTTCTTTCTTTTCCATCTAGTAAAAATAATTAATCTTTAGTCTCCCTTCTCGCTGAACTGATTAGGTAGAGCTAAGTCTGAAAACATATATTATTATTGGCCGCATTTTTTTACAAACCATTAAACTTGGCACCTGTAGAAACATGATTTGGTGATGTATCATCCAATGGTTTTGACAAAAAAATGGCTCGACACTACACCTATCAGAGACAGAAAAGGAGCTCTGAAAGTGACATCTAACAAAGAACAAACGATGAGGATGCTCTATTGCTCTCAATTATTGGCAATGGTTTAATTGAATATGGTAAGGGATTCAAATTTGGCTTCCATCTTCTAAGAACGCCCATTTAGAAAATCTACACCAAACATTATAAGTTAAGTTCAAATCTGTGTAACTCACATATGTTGCAAACAGTCCTATTTCCAATTTCTTCCTTGAAATTGCATTCTGATTCTGATTCCAAAATACAACCAACTGACAGTTCATGGGAAAGACTACTTACACTCACTGCCACCTTTGTTCTACAATGAACAGAAATAACCAACTAAAGATCTCTACTAGACAAAATACAATGCTTGCAAGCAGCACCAAACAGACCAAGCAATTATCTTTGTCAAATAAATAAATATGGGCAAACAGATATGGTACAAGCAAACAAAAACTCTAGTTTCTTATTAGAAAGATCAATTTCAGCAAAGAATGGGTACCAAATTAGGTCGCTATTAACATTTGACTATAATGTAATGCCTCATCTTGTATAAAAAGAATCCTAGTCCTAGCCAATGCCTAATGAGTAATGAAAGGAACAACATATCTAGTAGCATGGGACAAAATATAGCATCAACTAACATGAGATATGCATATTTAAATAGAGTAGGAATATTTGTGATCCAGAGGTAGTGTGAGCATAAAAAAACTGAGTACAATAACATGTAAGATTTTACCATGGGACACAAGGAGCCGAAGAAAATGAGTTTACAAAGTCGTTCAATGAAGGTTTTAAACAATGTGGTAAAGAGATGCGCACATTTTCCATGCAACACTAGAAATAAGTTTTCTATCCATGAGGAAATGAATCAAACATTCTGTGGGCATGCAAAATTTGTCCAGCAGTGCACCGTGTAGGAGATATCCAGATTGTTGTTCTGATGCTATGGCCTCTAGCAACTCTTATCCGCTTCTGGCCTTGTTTCTCATAGAATGCAATCTTCAAGAAAGAGACTAGAGAGTCTCTTTTGGGCTGATAGATGGATTGATGGTCAGCAAGTGAAAGATATTGCACCACAAGTGGTAGCTAGTGCCTAAGTGGGATCTAAAAAAAAAAAAAAAGAGGATAAATAACAATAATGAAAAATATTAGCTCTAACCAGATCAAGCATAATTAATAATATTCAGAGTAAAGTGGATTTTTAAAATAGGTTTGAGATCTCTGACATTTGACAAAACATCAATTCATACCAAAAGCTAGTGAAACATTGTACTTGTTTGAATAGGATAACATATAGCACATACATATATTTAAGGTCACAAAAAATGCATTGGAACAGTGCAAGTGTAGATCCTTAAAATAAGAAAAAGTTACTAGTGTTAAAAATAAATCTAAGTAAGTTTCTACTATTCAGAAATTGAATTGACAAAAGTCACATTCAAAATAATGCCCAGAGATTTTGCCCCTCAAGAAAAATTATTGAATCTTGACACTCATTGAAAATGTTTGCCCTCATGAACACACTGAAAATACACTGAAAATAAAAGACAGCATATCTAAGAGGATGTAGTTATGCCTATGAGACTTTATGAACTTATCATTCAGAGTAGTTTTTTTCAAGAAACCTATTCTCCATGGACAGAGATGTCATTTGCAGTGCATTCACTAACTCAGAAATACTGTCTGAAACCTGCAAGAAGGAATCATGAGCTATAGGTTCTGTAATTTAGGCTCCAGCTCCAAAACTAACGAAGTGTAAAAACAACAATTTTGATCACAAGCAGCAGGCTTAATTTGTGATCACTGAATTCAAGGAGGACCCCATTTGATATACAGGTATTGGAAAGAAAAGGGCAAACCAGATCTGTTCAAGGCTTTTGACAATACCCGAGGAGGGCTTAGGAGTCAATGGCAACATGATGCCCTACTGGACCACTGGATGCAATCGCACAAAGCATATAGGTGAGCAAGAAATTTTCCTGTCTTAGTGGTGATCGTGAAGCTTTCCAACCTGAACAAGAGGACAAACAGGAAGCAGATGCCGTGGCTCTTAGGATTGTAGGATGACTGCCTCAGCGTAGGCACCACTAAAGAGAAGCACGTTCCTGGGAGGCCAGCAGCGACAGGCGCTGTGACTCATCCTGCTAGGTTCCATAGGATTTACCAGCAAGCTGTCAAAATCGTAGGCGGAGCATTGAGAAATCATTAAAAACAGCATAGAAATGTATTCATATTTTTTCTAAACTATTAGAATCCTATTAATTTGTTCTTATATTCATGGTTGACAGATAGTTCTGAAACTTTGAAGCTACCAATAGCATTTGAATCATGCCTTAGGTTTTCAGATCTTGCATAGAGGTTCCAAGGTTCAAAGCTCATCTACTGTGTCAAACAAGAACACATATTCCTATTAAAATAATGTGGAAGTTTTTTCACTCGTTCTTGAAGCATATTCAGAGTTCTCTGGTGCGGTATGACATTAGTGGCTACAGTACAAGAATTATAAAATTCAGTACTGAATATTTTTTCCTAGATATATAGAAAAGGAGTTACAGAGAAACAGAGCATTACTTTGGTTAGTAGGATCCTCGTAAGTGATCTTATTTTACGAGCATGTGTCTCAAGCTCAGTATTAGTCAAGGTAACAGATTCAGTCTAACGATCAAAAGTATAGCCGTAAAATCGATTCACAAGAAGAAAATGGTCATGGTTCCTTATAGAAAAAAAAAGAACAACAACATGGCGTTACCCCTATTGCAGATTTCATCTGATCCATTTGATGCATTCTGGTTTGGCTGTAGCATGTGTGGAATAATGAACCTGGAGAACCTTCAAAAATCAATTGTGCATGTTCATGGATTGCATATCGATTCTCCCATGTCCTGCCCTCCAGCATGGGTCCTAACAATAGCAAACTGCATGTGTGTGAGATGGTTATTACCTCAGAAAATGAGAAAAATCAGAACAAATCTGCCCTCTCCATGTATCAAACGAACCTTCAGAAACAAATCATGTGAGGCAATAAAGGATTACGGCTGAGGGGGCTGATCTGTCCCACAGCATGGACATCATCATGCATCGTTACAATAAATTGAATCTCTATTGGCTCCCTGCTCCCTCCGTGGATCCTGCAGTCGCCAGCACGCAGTTTTCATGTCAGGTTAGTATAATAAGTGACAAAATCACAACTCCATCCTCCATAGATCTAGCCAAGATTTAAGAAAAATTAGAACAAATCATGTGGATATGCTACCTGTGAGTAGGGGGCTGACCATGCCGAGCTTGGAACGAGGAGCGATGCCGGACAGGGGGGATACGAGGTGCGCAGGCGAGGAGAAAACCTGCCCCCACGCACTCCAGGCGAGGTCGCCAAGCCACCAGTACCCGGCGCGGAGAACGGTCGCCGACTCCTGCAAACTACCGCCGAGGACGAGTACCTGCAGCGCCACCGACGAGGCCGCCGCCGGGGGCTCCAGAGGCAGCGGTCGAAAGGTGCGGAGGCGAGGGGGAGAGGGGCGAGCTGGGCTCGTGCGGCGGAGATGGCGGCGAGCTGTGCTCGTGCGGCGGAGGGGAGGCGAGCTGGGCGGAACCGGCGGAGGGCAGCGAGCTGGGCGGAACCGGCGTCTCCTCCCACGATCTGGAAATTATAGAACGAAAAAAAAAATCGATTCGATAAAGTGGAGGGGGGGGAGCGAGGGGAACCGGCGCCGGAGCCCTGCGGTTGGGTCCGAGGTGGGAGCGCCGGTGCGGGGAGCGCCCGTGCTTGGCTCGGGTCCGGGATTTGGGCTCGGGGACTGATTATTAATCAGTCACCTGGGTAATATATATCAATACTATATATATATATATATATATATATATATATATATATATATATATATATATATATATATATATATATATATATATATATAAACACCAACAATGTTGCGTGCATACTATAATATGAATATAGTTCAAATAAAAGTTGCATAATTGTGTGACTTTTTTCAGTCATCTACTTTGCATTGATTTTGTTTACTATTGCTAACTCGTTAAAGCAAATGCTCGCATAGCTGCAATTGTGTACAGCTTGATGCTTGGAGACAATAACTATGGTTTTATGTTCTGTAATGATTTGTGATTTACACAACTGTATATTGGGGGTAGAGTTGTATACACTGCACACAAACATTTTTTTGAACACCAAACATTTGTATTCTGAGATACATTGTTCTTACATTCTCAACTGAAAGATCATACTTCTGTCCAGTCAACATCTCTGTAATTATAATACCAAGACTATATATGTCTGACTTAAATGTGATTACTTGATGTCGAATAAATTCTGGCGCCATGTAGCCACTGCACGGAAACATGTTTGGTCAGAGACCTTAAGAGCAAAATGAATGCAACATAGTTTGTACTCCCTCCATATTTGAAAAGGATGCTGTTTTGGGCAAGGGCACAACCACTGCAGGTCATTTTCAGAGGAGCATACTGGTTGCGCTCGTGGGCACAGCTGCAGCATGATGGGACAGCCAAGGACACACTCTCCACGATGAGCAAGAAGTTAGAAGTTATTGCTCTAGAGATATCCTATAAAGGATGGAAACATTTTTATTGTTTGAATTAGCGTCCGGGTCGTTCTATAAGACCTTGGCTTTCTCACTTTGTTTATTTTGACAAAACTTGTAATAATTGGTACAGTACATCCTCGGATGTAGAAGCCGGATATGCTTATCCATTATCTAAAAAAACTTTAACTTCTTATTTTTATATAAAAAAATATTTATTGAAAAGTGATATATGTATATTTTTATTAAAGTATTTTTGTAGACAAATCTATTCATATGGTTTTCACATCACCAAACTCAACTACTCAAAAGGTATTCATGATTCATATTCCTAGTGTTTGACCCAAACCTTGTGCAAAAACGACTTAAGTATGGAGGGAGTATCTGATAAAAAAGTGATTTCAAGCTGATCAGGTATATCTTACAGTGTTCCAACGAAGTTTTGAGTTGTAATTCTGGTTTGTTCTTCAAGAAAACTCCTTGCAGTACCAAAATCGCCAATTTTAGGTACCATATTTTGATCAAGAAGTATATTTTGAGGCTTGAGATCTGAATGAACAATTTTCTTTCCATGAAGATAATGTAAACCCTCACAAATTCCCTTAATTATATGGTAGCGTGTCCTCCATTCAAGTCCACTTGATGCATCTGCAAAGTGGAGATAGTATTTTTATTTCTTTTTTAGTGTGTGTAGAACGAAGGATGCTATTTTAATTTATTACTCTTCCGTATAAATAAAAGGAATAAAATGATAAGAAAACATACCACTGATATGCTTATCAAGACTCCCTTCTGGCAGAAATTCGAAGCAAAGAAACCTTTGCTATTCCTCAGTCATGAAATTCTTACCCTCGAGCTCCCACCATTTTCCTTGTGTATCGGAACAGTAGCCTAGAAATCGTACTATGTTTTTGTGCTTCACCTTCATCAGACTATCAACTTCTTGGATAAATTTCTCCTCAACCATTTCTGGTTGCTGCCTGAGCTTCTTCACGGCGACTATACCACCTAGAAGTTGACCCTGCGATCACGATATTGGCTTTCAATTGTCAGTATGAAAATGAGTTTTATTTATTGCATCAGTTGTGTTCCATATTGAGAGTACCCGCACCTTGTACACATCTGCAAACCCACCACTCCCAATTTTCTCATCATCAGAAAATTCATTCGTGATGGATTTCAGAAGACCTATAGGTAAGTTTGTAGGTTCTTTATTTTCATCAAGTAGGATGTCCGCCAAGAGATCATGGGCTCTAGCTTCACGATCCATTTTTTTTGACCGAAAGTTTCATGATCCATTTGTAATCAACCTTCAGAACAATATGTAGTTGAAAAACATTATGTCATCAATTAGGAACATGAACTGGGCTTGGCATATAGAACAAAAGATGCAAGAATAATGAATTGGTGCTATCAGCTATGGCATACGAACCAAAGACAATTTTGGCAACATGGGATTTTATTTTCCCAGGGAAGTAACAGAAAATATCATTTTAACTAGAGGTAGATGTCATACGACATGTTGAAAGAGACCAAGAATGAAGATGGATTTACACTAACAGGCTCGTGATAGGCTCAGCCAAATAATTAAATTAGCAAACTAATTTCTCACAGGCATACACCACACCTAATGTGCAGTGGCGAAGCTACATATATGTTATGGGGTGCAAATGCACCCCCAAAAATTCTAAAATTAGTGATTATGTCTAAAATTTCACCATATATACACCCTCACATGAAAGATGTCTATGCACCCATGAGCTAAGTGCACCCCCTCTAATCCGCTCTAGGTTTCTTACCAAAGCTATCCTGGGCTTATGTGCTTTAGCAACACAAGCAATTTATAGGGACGGCTCATGAGGCTCTGTAGGAACGGTTTTGCCAGCAGCCTGTTACAAGTTATGATATTTTTTGTGCAAAATTTGCACTCTATGCGTGCCATCGGGATTTGAACACGCAATCTCCTCCTTGCGCGTACACTTCTTTACCAATACAGCCTAACATCACTTGTGTCTATATAAGTTTGGGGTTCCCCACACATTATACTTTAATGTTAGAAAATATGAATTTTTAGGGTCTAAATGAATTCAAACTAAAAAGTGGTCAACTACAAAGTTGCATAACTTTTTGAGATCTACAACTTTCATGTTGGGTGTTTCTCTATCCAAGGCTGTTTGAAAAATTTAAATTTCAAATGTTGAAAGTTCAAAATGTAATTATCCTCCACTAGACACTTTCAAATGAAAAAAATATCAACTACAAAGTTGCATAACTTTTTGAGATCTACAACTTTCATGTTGGGTGTTTCTCTATCCAAGGCTGTTTGAAAAATTTAAATTTCAAATATTGAAAGTTCAAAATGTAATTATCCTCCACTAGACACTTTCGAATGAAAAAAATATCAACTACAAAGTTGCATAACTTTTCAAGATCTACAACTTTCATTTATAGTGTTTCTCAATTTGAGACAATTTGAAAATTTCAATTTTTAATTTTTTTAATTCAAACTTGGTTTTTCATGACAAAATAATTTCGAATGAAAAAGTTGTCAACTACAAAATTCTATAACTTTTATTTTGGTTGTTCATATAACATAGTGATACTATACATTGTTCACAAATTGACATACTCCTTTCATACTAAAAAATAATATTGTTTTCGGCAAGGTTCGAGTCAAACATTAGGAATATAAATTACGAATGACTTTTAAATTGCTGAGTTTTAAAATATGAAAACTATATAAAAAGTTTTGGCTTGAAAATGCTTACATAAATATACAAGTATTAATTTTGGATAAATATTTAATTAAAATAAAAACTTAAAGTTGTGCTTTGAAGACTATGACGGTGCCCAAAACGACTTTATTTTTGAGTGCGGAGGGATCATCACTCATGTAATTTCCAACTACTAGTATAGTATACTCACAATTCATGGCGAGCAGCGGGATGCGGCAGGGGAGCAGGTGCCACAATGGATGCCTGTTGCGGGCCCATGGTGCACCGGTGCCCGCCGTGCGCCGGGCCGGATGTAGGGCTAGGGTGCAGCGGGGATGGGCAGTGTCGCTGGGACGCTGTGCGGCAATGTGGGCGCGACGCTGTGGGCTACGGGAGTGCGAGGGCTGGGTGCGGGCGTGCTGCTCGGAGGGCATGAGAGGGAAAGGAGAGTACATTTTTTTTAAGTAGAGAGATGTGTATCTAGGGTTACTCCCTCCATTCCAAAAAATGACGTTTTTAACTTTCAGATATTGTGTTTTTTACCATTCGTCTTATTCAAAAAATTTATCCAAACTATAAATTAGATAAATTGTTATTAAAGTATCTTTAATGGTAAAACAAATGATAACAAAATAAATAATATTTATATAATTTTTTGAATAAAACGAACGGTCAAACATGATGTTTTGAAGTAAAAAAATGTCATTCTTTTTGGGACGGAGCGAGTACATGTTATTAGGCCAAAGGGTATTGGGTTTTTTTTTTTTTTCACTCCATTCTTTAGATTTCGGGTCCCCACCGGGCACCCCCGTGAGAAATATAAAACGAGGCCCACCCACCCTGTTTTGGGTCTCCAAACACGTAAACCTGTGGGATAAATCTAGACCCGACCCCGGCCAGCAGGGTGCAGGCAGGTAAACTGACCAACTGGTTAGGCGTTCGGCTGCTACAAATAAGATCAAATGTAAATTTGTACTCTTCTTTTACTTTAATTTAGAATCTTCCACCTTAAACTATAAGTCATTCTAAGAATCTTATAGAGCTTTAACCGAACCAAGCGAAATATCATTAGATTCTTTAAAAATATGTAATCATAGTATATCTATTTTATATCATATAAATCTGTATTTATTCAATAAGTTTGGTTAAACTTGATATGTTTTAACTATGAAGATTCTTGGAATGCCTTATAGTTTGGAACGGATGGAGTATTTTTCTATTAGTTAGTTTAGAACTAGTTTAGAATTACTATTTAGATTACTCGATTGAAGAAATCTATTTAGAATATATATTGTGTGCGCACGTGTGTTTACATATAGATTTATTTATTATTACGAGCTTGCCGAGAGTTTCTCGATTCATCAGCTAAAGAAAGCCTCTCACCCCACGACAGGTAAGAGCTAATACACAGAACTGAGGCTGTCTCCAACAGACCACCGATACGGCCACCAAACCGATTTTCCGTCTTCCACCGCCAAAACACTGCCGCCAACAGCGTAGCCAACGCAGCGCCGATTTTCCCTACCGAGGAGAGAGGATTGCCAAATATCGGTCCTGCGTCGGTCTTCTCTCTCATCAACCCAAATGCGCGAGGTGGGCCCCACGACGGCGAGGTGGGCCCCAAATGCCTCAAGAGTGGGTTAGGGAGTGGGAGCGGCTCGGCTACCATGGACCGTGACGGGGAGCTGCCGGCGCGACCATGGCGGGCCCGCGACACGGAGCTCCGCTCGGAAGCGCATCTAGAAGCTCCGCCGGGGAAGGTCGCCTAGATCTCACCGGTCCGCGCTCGCCGACGAGGAACAGAGGGAGTATGGAGGCGGCGCGGTAGGGAGGCGCTGTGCTCCGGCGGCGTCAAGCTCCGGCGCGGCGAGGTCCGCCTCGGGGCACCACGAGGCGGCTCGTTGGCGGGGAGCGGCCGTCGGGGAGCGGGGATCCGCGGTGGTCCTTGCCTGCGACCGCCGGATCTGGGAGCGAGGGGAGAGGGAGGGCCGCCGCTCGGCCGAATCACAGAGGGAGGGGCGCCGTGCTGGAGGGAAGAGAGGGAGGGGCGGCGCCGCCGCGCAGAGAGCGAGGAGAGAGAGACGGGGCTTTTTTTTTCCCTTTGGGTGGATATGTGTTCGTTGGAGATCGCTGGTTCTGGGTGTGTTTTATTTTCACCGTAGACGGCCGAGAACATGAATCGGCCGCGGTATGCTGTTGGAGACAGCCTGAGCGCCATGCATGATGCATCCCATGCTTAACAGCTTAAGCACTGTTGACCATCCAGGTTACTAGCAAAAGCAGGCAGAATCGATCACGTACTAAACTAATAATAACCTCAAAGAATATGTAGGGGTAGGGGACGCAGGTGGGAAAGCGCTAGCTGCTGCCTTCCTTCAGGCTTCAGGTCCGAAGTGACAAGAACGGCCGCGGTTTCCGACACGGACAGGAGTCCCAGACCGCCATGAATCCCAAATGCTTAAGCACCGATCCGCAGGTCCGTAGGAAAAGACAGGAAGAATCGATCGCTAACCTGTTCACGAAGGAGGTGAAGGCTTGCACGCAGGTTTCGAACCAAGCTGCTTGTGCTTCCTTCCCTTCCCTTGAGATCCTGAGAAGAGAAGAAGGGCCGCGGCTTGTTGTCGTACATAGGCATGGAGAGAAATCATTGATAGAATGGATCACTGACCTGAAAAAACAAGATGGATGCTCGCACCGTCGCACGTAGGTCTCGGAGCCCTGCTGCCTTCAGAACCCCAGAAGAAAAGTGATCGCCTTCGCTGCAAATAAAATGTATGTATGGAGGAGCTATCAGGGGCTACCTAATGCTGCAAATAAAATGTATCAAAACAAGGCACGATCTCGACGTTACGGTAATCTATGACCCCCGAGGACTGACCGATTGGGCACTGCAAGGAACCTTCCTGTGGCCGTGTGCCACGTGACTCAGCTGGATGTATCACTATTACAGATTTCTACATCACAGCCGGTTCGCAACCCTCATCACTGCCGGAAAGTGAACCGGCAGTGAACAACCGGCAGTGATGTGGAGGGTGTGAACCGGCAGTGAACAACCGGCAGTGATGTGGAGGGTACATCACAGTCGGTTTTTTTGCCCCATCGGTGATGCGCATACAACACTGTCGGGTCGTAGCAAACGCCGGCAATGTTGTACGAGGACAAAACTGCCGGCTCATTCCAGAAGCCGACAGTGTTAACAGCGCGAACACTGCCGGCAAGTTCTAGGAGCCGACAGTGTTGTCAGAGACAATACCGGCTCGTTCCAGGAGGCGACAGTGTTGTCAGACACGACACTGCCGGCTATTTCCAACCTATAAAAAGAATAATATGTACTGCTCTGCCATATTCTTTCCTCTATACCACTTTCTCCCCCACATATACAACATTTATATTTAACCTCTATCCATTATGGGCCCACATATCATTTTTTTCTCTTTCTTTTCATTCTTCCCCTCTCCTACTTTATCCATTCGCGAGGCAGGGGTAGCGGCCCCGTCGCGGCGATGGCGCGACCCCGACGCTTCCCCTGCTTCTCTGTCGGCGGGCGCTGCTCCACTGCCACCGCCACGGGGCGCGGCTCCTCCTCATGGGCCGATTCCTCCTCGCGAGCTCGGCTCCTCCTCGTGGGACGGGGCACTCGCCCCTCCCCCCCCCCCCGCGACGGGCCCCCGCGAGCCCCCCCCTCCACCGTCGCGAGCCCCCTCCTCCCTCTACGCGGCTCCGGTGGCGGGAGCGGCCTGGGCAGACTGGCGCGGCAGCGAGGGTGCGACCTGGGCGATGGCGCGGGCGAGCTCCTCCGGCGGTGGTGGGTGGTGACCTGGGAGAGAGGCGCCGGCAAGGGCGCGACCTGGGCGCAGGCGAGCTACTCCGGGCGGCGGGCGAGCTCCTCCGGCGGTGGCGGGCGCGGCGAACTCGGCGAACGACGTCCCCATCGTCTTCTCTCCCTCCCCCCTTGCATCTCTCTCCTCGAGCGGGCCCCACGCCATCCTTACCGGTGCCTCCGTACCTCCTGCAAAAGCTGTGGATAGAGGCCGGTCCGCAGCTATACAGGTCGTGGTAGAGGCCCCGCTGTAGGGTACATGGCCTTGCAGGCTCGTTTAGAGGCTGCCGATGCGGAAGGTCTCAGACTCCGGACTGGGCCTTGACAAGGTTTGTGAGAGAATAAGAGTAAGCCATAGCTGAACCAACTATTGGAGTACCTTTTGTGGTACTCTAAGAAAAATGTAGAGTTGGTGTCTAGCTCCACCTATTTTGCGGAGCGGAATTTCTGGAGCTAGACGTATTTGGTAATGTAGAGCTGGAATGGATCCTAAAAAATGGTAGCGGTGGAGTCTTAAACACCCCGTAAATATATATAGAGCCAGCAGAATACTCTTCTTAGCCTTACTCTAACTAAGGTAGATGGATGCCCTGTATGCAATGCTATGGCCCAGAAGCGTGGCTGTCCTGCAAATGACGTTTATTTGAAGCTTGATGACAAGGAGCTCGAGACGAATAAAGCAATGCCGTAACACACCCAGAAAGCCTGTGCTTTGCATCACGACACAGGTACGACGATCTGACTCAGCGTTTGTTGGATCAAAGGTGAACCCTGGCCCATACCCTTCATTTAAGAATGATACCCGTACACGATGCAATAAGATAAGAAGTATATCAAATAAGATAAGTAGTACCGCATCACCTTCTCTCTCGTATACATTGACCAATGTGCTTGTCTTTGGTTATTGCTAAATTAGTTTGTCTTTGGTCATTGCTAAATTAGTTTTACCCCCCTACCTTCCAGGCAGCTAGCTAGCTCAATCACAGATTCATGACGACTGACTTCTTGTTTCTCATTCCAAGATTAGCACTCTCCTAGCATCCAGTCCACATGATGCCGAGAATTATTCCACCTCTATATGTAACCCGTTGCTCGCGAAAAAAAACTCCTCTATTACTATTACTAGTAGAAGGCGTGCGCCCCTGCGCACGAGCTCAGGTGGCAAGCGGAAAGATGTAGACATCGTATATTGGATAATTTGATGGGCACATATTTGGAGGATGTTTATGTCAGATAATAAGTGATTGTCTCTAGATTTATACAGATATATTACATTACACGTGCTGGTAGGCTTGAAAGTTAAAATCTCGCATACACCATCACATCTAACCAAGTAGCATTCTCAATTTTACATAACTTTGGCATTTGGTGGAGCACTTATAGAGCACAAGTCAGGAAGGGAAAGGTTTAGTATCCAAAATTACATGTGAACAACAAACTCACTACAAGAGACATAATAAAGTGGCACGTGTTTAAAGGGAGATATTGATAAAAAAATAGAATCACAATCAGTGTTAGAGTCTTTGGTCCACGTTCATCGTGGCCGAGAAAGGGCGGTAATCGAGAACCTACGAAAACAATAGGGGTCAGAGTTATTAGAGAGGAAACACAAGGTTCGCTGTAGCATACAAATGAAGAAATGGAGGAAGACAAATCTGTCTTAGAGCATCTCCAACAGTTTGCTAAAATTCACTTGGCAAATCTTGTGTTTTGACAAGTTGCTAAAGTATATGCCAAGTCAAAAAATAGTCGATCTCCAATAATTCTCTATTTTTAACTTGCCAAAATTAAAAAAAAGGACCCACCACAAAGGTTGTTGACCGGTATGATACTTCTCCTCTCCTTTTGCCACCAATCCCTGAACAGGTTAGGCGTCAGCTTGTGTCCACCATTCAGTTTGTGCTAATCGGATTGAAGAAGAGCAGCAGGACCTGCCGGACAACAGCAGCACAAGCAAGACCTGTACTCCAATCAGGCCACGGCGCCACACACAAGACAATTCAAGGAACAGTAGCATGCACGTCCAATGAAACAAGGCCAAACATACAGTATATTTAAGTGCAAATAATTCTGAAACAATATATTGTTTATAGTTGATAAAACAAAGGTTCTGCTGAAAGAAAGAAATAAATTAAAGGTTCAGTTGCTGAAGAACTCAAATCCATATGGCATCAGCAGCAAGCAAATACTGTGGGAACTAGTACGATGATTACCAACTAGAACATACACGCAAGTAGGGCAACTAGAAACGCTATCATGTAGTATTTTCTGAAAAAAGATTTGCAAGACAATCAGACCATTGCAAGACGATTAGTACAGATCAAGGGCACCAAGAATCTGCGTACATACCCCAACAGATGAGATCGCGAGCCCTGTACGATGCCGGACGACAGCAGACATCGATCGGGATTTGAGGGAGGACGTCGAGGCCGGGCTACGGGCGGGATCTCATCGCCAGGACGACGCTCTAGGCTTGGCGCGGGAACTGAACGCGCCGACGGAGGCCGGCTTTTGGCGCAGGATGAGATCGTGAGAGGCCACGTTCCTCGCGGGAACGAGAGGAGGAGGAGTCCTTTCGAGCGTGGGAGGGGAGGCAGCGGCCGCGCAACCGTGATGAGGAGTAGGATACGCGCGCGGAGGGGAAGAATGACAACTTGGAAAAAATGGTAAGTGTTTGTTTGGGAGAGTAAATTTTGTTGTTTTCTTAAATTTTTAAGGGAGCTGCTAGCGATCGAACAATCAATCATTGAACGGTCGTCGCTAGCAGGGCCCGGCCCATCTTCCCGCACTCCCTCCACCCCCCAGATCGCACACACACGCATACACATGCCGCACCCGCCTCCCCTCCCGCCCGAACTCCGCCAGACCGCCACCAGCTCGCCCACCACGCACGACCTGCCTTGTCGGAGCATCGCCGGACCCTCGCCGGAGTCTCGCCGAACCCTCGCCGGGATCTATGAAACAAAAAAATATGAAGAATGAAACACCCGAATAACCAAAACTGAAACATGGGGGAACGAGTGAGAAACACACCTCGGACCATGCTCCACCTGGCCGGAACATCGCTGAGTTGAAACAAAATGATTGCGTCGACTAAAACAAAATCACAAAACGAAATGAAACAAAAAACACACAAACTGAAACACCAGATCTTCATCACGTGAAACAAAAAACATTTTGGAAAAGATGAAAAATAGAAACGTTAAGAAAAACCATCGAAACATAACTGAGAAAATAAAAGAAACAAAATAGACAAGGAAAGAGAAACAATGAGAAAAAAAACACCAGGCTATTGTTACAAACACCGAGAAAAAAAGAAACTGAAACAATTCAAAAACCAAAATGAAATAAAATCAACAAATGAAACATAAACAGAGTGAAGACAGTGTGGAGAGAGGGAGAAGCATTGCACATCGAGGGAACACCTCATCATCTGTGTCTGAAACATCGTCGCGTCTGCTGTTGCAACAAAACGGTGTGCTCTTTCGAAACACAAAGTAGAGGAGAGGGGAGGTTTTTGAAGAATTGCACATCAGAGGGGAACACTCATCATATGTGCCTGAAACATCATGACATATACTGTTACGCCAAAACAGGGTGGTCTTTTGAAACACAAGAGTAGAGGAGAGGGGAGATGGGAGAAGGATTGCACATCAGAGGGGGAATACTCATCATTTGTGTGTGAAACATTCAAAACAAAGCGATGAACCATCGGTGAACCTGTCAGCGAAACATTGGAAGGGAGGAGGAGGCAACATCAGAGAGAAACTCATCATCGGAGCCCTGAAACATTGAAAACTTGCGCGCTGAAACACCGACGGGACATCAAAAGAAACACTGGATCCAGAGATTGGAGAGAGGAGGGGAAGGGGATGAGGAGGAGGAGGGACCATGGACCGAGAGAGAAGGAAGGGCGGGGAGGGAGGACTCAGATCCAGATCCTCCCCACATACCTCGCCGGAGCCGCCGCCCGCCGTCGCGGAAGGGGGAGAGGGCGCGGGGACGGGAAGCCAGGGCGCGACGTCTGCCATGGCCGCATCACCGAAACCCTAGCTCCCCCCCTCGGAGGAGGATGACCACCCATGACCCAAATCCGCGGCGGCGGCCGCCGGAAAACCGCAGATCCGCCGCCGCCGCCGCCGGATCTGGCGGATCCGGGGACGCTGGCGCCGGATCCGGCCACCGCCTCGCTCGCCGAAAGCCCTAGGCCACCGGGGACCGCGGCCGCCGACGCCATGGGGAGGAGGGATGAAGAGCGCGGGAAGGAGGGAGGAGCTCGCCGTTGTCGCCGAAACCCTTGGCTGCCCCGCCGCGTAGATCCAGCGGATCTGAGGCCGCCGCCACCGGATCCAGCGGATCTGAGGGCGCCGCCGCTGGTACTGCGGTCCGCGGCCACCGCCGCCATGGGGAAGGGAGGATGAGGCGAGGCGCGCAGCAGGAGCTCGACGCCGCTATGGGGAGGAGGGCGGAGGGGGCGGGGGCCAGAGCGCCAGAGCACCTCACCGCCGACGTGTGCGAGAATGGAGGTGAGAGGAGGAGGCGCCACTGTGTCGAAGAGAGAGAGATAGCAGAGGGAAGTGAATGAGTGAGGAAGAGTGAGTGGCGTCGGGGAGGGGGGTCGTCCACGCCACGCCAGGCGGAGCGGACGAGGCGCGCGTGGTGAGGTGCGGTGAAAATGGGCCGGGCCGTGCGCGCGTTCGATGCATCGAACGTATGAAGCCTAGCATTACCGGCTGTTGGAGATGCTCAGCACACCGAAAGGAAAAGAGGCAGGAATTTAAGGAACTGTGTGTAACTGTGTCGACAATTTGTGTACTTACATATTCATTGAAACCGTCTTTAGTAGGCTCAGTATCTCTGTATCTAATTGGAAGAAAGATGACGCAGATATAGAGAATTCAGTATTCAGTGAGTGTCTGAGAGATGTGGTACAAAGGCACAATAATATTATAACATGACAAACTTAATAATCTGAGACATTTTCATTATCATGTACATGTTGGTGGTTCTTTAAACTTTCCTACCGTACTGGAGTAATACCAGCGTAATCACAAAGAACTATTCCTGGTGGTATAAAGTTATGTGACCCTATGACCTGGTTGAAAGTTGCTTAGCATAATGAGCATAGTACCATTTCCTGTTAAAAAAATTGTTTGGCAAAGATTGTAAATCAGCTCTACTTGCTCTATGAACCAGGCCCTAATTCAAAGCTGCTGGGAACACTATGTTAACAGGGGAATTAGAAAATGCCTCAACTTACCTGAAGGAAGGAAAGATGATTTTGCATTTTCGCAGTAGACATATCAATTTCATAACAAGCATAGTATCATTTCCTGTTAAAAAAATTGTTTGGCAAAGATTGTAAATCAGCTCTACTTGCTCTATGAACCAGGCCCTAATTCAAAGCTGCTGGGAACACTATCTTAACAGGGGAATTAGAAAATGCCTCAACTTACCTGAAGGAAGGAAAGATGATTTTGCATTTTCGCAGTAGACATATCAATTTTAAAAGATACAAATATGTGTAGAATAAGAAGCGCTAATGTTCGTGGAGGGTGTGGTTCGTCTATTTGTTCCTGCAAAAAGAGATGCGCCTAATTTTAGTAAGAATGGGACTTTAAAAAGATATATATGTGTGTGGTGAAAGAATGGTTCGTGGTGTACATGAATAAGCGGTGAAAATGCAGTTGGACGTAAAGCTAAAAATGAAGTCTATGCTTGTTTAGCTATGAACAATGTGTTCAACTTAAGTCTGAAACAAGGTTAGCAGTATAAGTAATTTCAATGTATCAAATTCGAAATACATATAAGTGAGGACACATGGTTTTTACCATAACCATTGTGTGGACCTTTGTGTGATGAGTGATTGTCAACATGCCAACACAAGGCGTGTGTGTGTTCTTACTAACCGATGGCACGCGGCTTCGTGTCAAACAATGGTGTCTCTTGGCTCATGTTGTCTGCAGGTGTTGAGCTCGGAGACGGTGATCGACGGTCGGTGAAGATCAAGTAGGGCGTGCCATGCTGACGGACCGGGTGCGGTGAAGGGCGGATGTGAGGCTTGGATCGAGGGACCTGAGGACCGGGCGGCCAGCCGTGGTGGCTGACAGCTGGGACATCGACGAGCGCAAGTGTACACGGCGGGGACGCGTACGGGCTACGCTACTCGCGGAGGGTTTGGTGGTTTCGCCTCAAAACCATCGGCGACGGGTTTCCCGGTTTGCGCCTCAAAACCGGGCGGAGGTCCCGATGCGGACGGACGACACGTGGCGGCATCGGGGAGATTGCTTAGAAGCAAGGCTATCGGTGAGGAGGCGCGGTGGCCGTCGGATCAAGTGAAGCTCGAGTTGGACCCTTATGCCCCGGCTAAGTGGTGTGGCTCTTCATGTATCCAAGGGCAAAGAAGGAATGTAAAATAGATTTGCCCCTATAAATAAAGGATGAGGGTCTCCTTCCCCCTCACCTCTTCCATTTCTATTTCCTCCTTTTAGGATTTCCTTCCTCTTGTTGCTATGTGAGAGAGAGGTCTGCAAATCTTTTGATTTGTACTTGAACCGAGTGTGTGGCAAGCGAGCGCCTAGTCTCGTTGTTTCCTCGGGATTAAATCATGTGTCGTGATTCTTGAGTTGAATTTGTGATTTTCCCGAGATCCCTTTTTGTCTCTTGTGTTCCCAACTCGATTTCTTTGATTTGAGGCCGTTTGAGATGATTTTTCTTGCTATGGATTGATCTAGGACGTGAGTGAAGTGATTCCACTGAAGGAATTTGTCTAACTCCTCACGAGATCGGAGATCCATGGAGTTTTTCCTCTAGGTGTGCTCAAGATCCACTTTTGGGGATTTTCATGATTTCTTCCTCCTTTCATCGAATTAAGCGATGATCTCCTGGAGATAGCTCCCCAACTGCATCAGGAACATGCCCGTGAAATTTGGTTCCAGTTGGTTTTGATTTGGAGGAGAAATCAAGTTTTGGGGACTTTTCTCGTGCTGTTCCCACAAGAACCGGCCAGGCCGACTTGCAAAACTGGCCAAGCCGACTTCAGCCGGCCAAGCCGACTTGGGTCCAAGGTAAGCCGGCCCTCTGGACTGTCCTGGCCAAACCCGGCCAAGTCGGACAGCAGTCGGCCAAGCCGGCCAGGCCAAAAACCGGCTCAGCTGGCCGGATAGCCAGCCAGGCTGGCCGCAGCTGGCCAGAGTCGGCCAGGCCGAGTCTCCAAGCCGGCCAAGCCGACTTGAGTGCCCTCAGGGCTGTTTTGGTTGCTTTTTGTTCATCCGGTCTCCGTTTCGCGCACTGTTTGATACTCCGTTTGTCTGTTTTCGTGTAGGTCGTTTCGGTGCAATGCTGTTTTCCGCTGACCGCACTCTGGAGCTTTGCTGTCTCACTTCTCCTCGATAGAAGTCGAGATTTGCGTTTGCATCGATTCGATCAAGTAGTGATCCGCTGTGTTCCTAGGGAACATCCACCCGTCTCCAGAGTCGTGATCACTACTACGTTGTGTTTCGGTTCTTGGTGTGTGAATCTGGGACATAGGCTCTGGATTTCGAAAGAAATTTTTGAAGCTCTCATTCACCCCCCCTGTGGTCGCTCTTACCGGTCCTTCAATAAGGGAAGTGTTTGGCCTATTGGGTGTCCATAGATCAATGGTTTTGTCTATAGGAATGCGAGGGATGGGGCACGAGAGTTACAGCTTGGAAAGGAATGGGAAGTCTAGCTGTGAAGTTCAACTGTTTATATATGTACTGAAGGCAAAAACAATTTATTTTTGAGGAAAAAAACAGAATGGGACAATTCCTTAATTTTTCTTTTGTGCCAGGGAAATTAAATAGCTAATAAGAACCAATTTACCATCAGCTTTGCTCATGTAAATGATACTTTATAAGCTGCAGCAATAGGCAGCAATCAGAACCAATACTGATACACAGCAGGCGATGTCATTGTTAGTGTGATCAAAACTTCACTTTTGAACATCAAAGAAGCATCATGCAGCATACACATGGAGCACCGAGAAAAAACTCAGTGACTCAATGGTACAAGAGAACATTCTGTGGTACTATCTAGAACCTAATCATGTACCTAATTCTGAAAGATCAGAATAACCACAACTGTTGTATGGAGTCTAAACCGGCAGTTGCTACCATTCTAAAGTAATGCTACAGTAACTGGATTTGCAACCTGAGATGCGAGTACTAATACCTGCAGCAGAGAACTAAAGCGAAACTTCTTAGAAATTATCACTTAAGTTCAGTGCACAATTGTACCCGACTTGAAACTTCAGGGGTTCCATTGAGCTTCCAGGTAATGTTGTCACTGACATTTTTAGTTCTTTCTGACCCGGACCAAGCAGCAAAAGTTTGGGTGACTATCTTCTCTCGACCATCTTACTGCGATTGACGCCTGCACAATTATGAACTAATGTCCAGTTCTGAATATCTGTGCACCAATAAGGGAGAATACAACACATGGAGAAATTTTGTAACATCTGAATATTATTTTGCTCCTAAATAAGACATCCATTGCAGGACCTACCGTACAATGAAGCTCTTGACAAGCCATTTTTGACAAAGGATACATATAAAGCATTCGTTAACTGCCAAAAAAAAGAATGGAGGAAGCGTACATAAGTTTCTTCTAGATCATGGTAGAATAAAAGGCTGTGAAAATAGGAACATATTTTCTAAAAATTTCCTAGCATATATGCAATTGCAGTGTACACATGTTGCATAGGTCACCCAAAAATATTATGTTGCACACACCAACCGGGCAGTAGAACCATTCTTCACAAGGCAACATGACAATAGATTTGGTCAATTTGATTGATTCAAACTAAAAGCTGTAGAAAATCATTGTAATTCTGTCGTACCTCACGATTCAACCACCAATATTTCCCTGGGCCATCTGGCTGCAAATTGGATGCCTGTGTACATCATCAGACATTTAGAGGTTTGGGCAGGTAAGTTGAAAAATTTATAGCTCATATAAGGATAATTGTCACGGTTGATTCACTGCTCCATGTCTCAATTTTATTATAGACTGATACTTTATCAGGGCTTAATTAGATGGATGAGTAAGAAAATTAAAGGAACATAGAGGTCATCAAACAATAACCACACACAACAAGGATGAAACCTCGGCGAGGGGGTGGATGCGATGACGTCCTGTCTGCCCGGGAACATGGAGGGATGAGGACACGGGGGAGGAGGCATGAGATGGAGGAGAAGAGGGCAAGGCACCATCTCACCATGCCGCTGAGCTGAGCCACCGCCAGTCCGCCACCACCGGTGATGAAGAGGCGGCTAGGGTTTTGTCGAGCACAAGCGGACCGGCGACAGGGTGCAGCACCGTGGCCGCGGCCACCGCCCGCGCTGCTGGCCGGCTGGCGCGCCGCTGCCTCGTCGCACCGTCGGCTGGCCATTGCGAGGCCAGCCGCCGCACGACGCCCACGCCGCCGCATCCTCCGCCGCGCCGCCCGCGTGAGGAGCGGGAGATGGAGGGAAGGAGAGAGAGGAGGCAAGAGAGGGAAGGTGGAGGTAGAGGCGGGAGTGGAGCCGGCGCGGCCCTCGCCCTCCCGAGGCGGCGGCGCTCGAGAGACGGAGAGAGCGAGAGGATTTGGTGGAAGAATCAAGAATGTAGGTGGCCGGGTGGGGATTTTTTAGGCGACGTGGCTTAACAGTGGCCAAGTGAAAGGAATGAGGTAGATCTGGATGAGGTGGACCAATAGGAGAAGGAGGAAGTGAGGCGGCGGTGAGATGGACCAATCAGGCAATTTCGGGCGACGTGGCCCAGTTGACTACACGGTCTTCAACTGCTGAATCAAGAGGTTAACACCGAGACGAGACGAGACGAACAGGAAAGGGAACGAAAAAGATGTTTCACAGAAGGAGCACGAGCAATAACAAGGGGCACCTCGGCGTCCTCTGCCTGTTTCAGATGGAGTTCACGGTCATCTTCGTCCGCACACAATACATAGAGGAGCACCTCGGCGTCCTCTGCCTGTTTCATGGGCCGACCTGAAGTAAAACGACAGTCCTTGATGGGCCTTTACATTTTTAAATCCAGTGAGGCCCTTAGACTTGTGGGTTGGTGGGCTTCCTCCTTCGCTTCCCAGCTTCAGTCGACAGCTCGATTCCGAAGGAGCGGCTTCGTCAGGTTCAGTAATCAGTACCTCCGGTACCTTCAGTTGGAGCTCGAGTGCCGTCTGTCACAACCACTCAGCAAGAATAGATTGATGATGATCGGGCTGCGTTTCAAGCGTCTATGCATTCTCAAAGGGCTTGTTCGGTTATTCCTCGGCCTAAAGAGGCCTTCTCAGTCCACTCTATTCCTATCGGATTATGGTGCTGTTTGATTCGAGCAAGGGCACGGCAATGGTAATGTTATCAGTAGCAGCATGAACCTTTACAAGGCATAAGAGAAAAACGACGACATTTGTTTGGCTGGAGCCGGCTTGCAGCCTTAGGTGGGGGAAATGGATAACGTCGGGGAGAAGAGGGTGAATGAGATTGTGTCAGCCCGTATCCAATCCATTCACGGTGTAATGTATTGCATGCCACTTTCCTGGCATCTGCAACCACCGGCCGCACCCAACACCTTGAACTTCAAAGCAAGGTGCGCCAAGAGATCCTCTATGGTGGCAACACCAGTAAGTGGGACAAGAACAAGGGCGGAGGCCTCACCAGCCGTGGCGTAGATTCTCTGGATGACGAAAGTCTCCATCCTTAGACGGATATCAACATCATCCCGTCGTCTCATAAAAAAACACAATTCTAACTTAATCGGGACGTATGCCATGTCCAGAATAAAAGCTAGAACTGTGTTTTTTCTAGGACGGATGGAGTAAACTTTTATTTTTCCACGTGATAACATTATATTCGATTGATAAGCAAGAATTTTACTCACAAATGATGTAACACATGTAGGTCACAAGTGATATGTCCAGGATGATTCACCTGCACCGAGTTCTTAGTAGCGCGTTGCTGGGTTTAAATAAAGTTGTTTGTTGCTAAAAAAAAAGGACATTCAGTGTTCAACATGGCAAGAAAAAAATAACTAAACATGTGCTATATATTCGACAGAGACATGACAAGAGGTCATCGGTGTTCAAATGAAGTATCTGCTACGGCCTAGACAATGTTTTAGCCATATTCCACAAAAAGGACATATGGCAAAGCCTGTATCTTGCTCAACAAAAAGAACTTGGCTAAAATTCACGAGATGCCTCATTATCAGCTTTGGCGGCTAAACTCTGTTTCTGTGGCATTGCCTCGGTCTTTACCAGCATGAACAGCAGCACTGCAGTAGTCTTCTAATCAGTTTGAATTCCAGCAGTGTTTATCTGATATCTGCTCCAGTCAACATCAGAAAAAGCAAGGCAAAAGGTTAAAATTGAAGCTGTACTGTATGCAACCAAGGCAGTCCTCTACTACATAATGATGTCAGTCGACCAACTACTAGTTTGATAATAAGAATCATTGGCCATTGATTAACCGGATATATAAAAGAAAACATGCTCAAACCACATGGTGGACGAAGAATTTACTGAATACACTACATAAAAGGCAAGATTATTGGTTTTAGTACCTTATTATTAAATTAATTAGTTACTAATCAAGCTCATTGTTTCTAGTACCATGACAGCTGCTACACCCCGGCGAAGGCAGTGGTTAATTAGTTCACTGTGCAAGTTGCGGTCCTAGCAACGTTCGACTCCCGGATGGATCAAAGGTAATGTGGATGTTGCATTGGGGGTTTCTATGTCTGATAAACCGACTGATACTGTTTTCAAGAGAAAAACTGTATACACAGCTAATATGTCGAATTAATAAATACTATAACCTAATAGCTCATGAGTGTATTCCCTTGGTATCCAGTATTTCACATGTGGAGAGGTGGCTCATAATCCAACATGGATTACCACATATCATCAATGGCTATAACCATGGTCATGGTTAATATATGAAGTTCTAGTATTCCTTAAAAAAGACCTTCAAAATGAAATTCAACTCTTGTTATTTATTGACGCCTTTGGTAACATGCGGGACTGAATGACTACTCTTCGATTCAGCACCATCTCAACTAAAAAACCAAATATATTTGTTGGATCCATGAGTCCAACGACCTTATTTGTGGCAACACAACTACACAAGTAAGCTACTCCGTATTATATAGGAGTAGTAGTACAAGTAGTATTTTATTATATGTAGGGGGATCATCGTATCATTAGCGGGTCGGATGGAGCATCACCATTCTCAAGGCGGGCATTTTGTCTCACAGTAGCATTTAGAAGGGAAGCCATCACACGCGCCGTCAATATTGTCTGAGCTCTCGGCAATGCATGTAATCCCGCAAGTAGCGTCAAGGATGCACAACCCGGAATATGTGGCACTCAGATGGCTGCAAGGGGCACGGCTCGCCCCAACCGACGACATCTCTATAAGCATAAAAAATCCGACGAGTCGGCCAACCAAGAAGGTAGAGTTGATTAGCATAAAAGAAAACATGATCATACCACTTGGTTTGCCACATTATTTTGCACACACATGACTCAGAGGGTCATTTTGGTTTTTTCTAGATAACTAAAAAACCTAAAGCGATTTACAATTTAGGATGGACAGACGACAGAGTACTAATACGTACTAGTGACTACGATCGCGAGTAGAAGGATGATGGCGGCGGTCGCAGAGAGTGGCCTCCGTGAATAAGGTGCCATTACTATTGTTAGCGAGCAGAGGAGTGTGGTAGCGAGAAAATGCTATTAGAGGATCTGAGTGAGTGATCAGGAAGAAGTTTGTGGGGGAATATATAGAATTGAAATATCACGTGAGGAAGAGGCGGACAAATTTGCATTGGCTGTGATTGATTGGGTACTCCAAAACTATGACGGACCACCAGAGGGAAGGACTGACGGGCGCATCGATCATGCATATCGGAGAATGCTCCACCAGATAGAGCAAGTCCAAGCTAGCTTGGATGTATCAGTGCCGACAGGGCATCTAGAGTATGCACATACGTATTAATTCGATTGGGAATTGAAGTATGGGGTTCATTTCCATAGCGCTTTCCGCCGCATGAAGATACTATATAGAAGCACAAGTCATTGGTCTTCCATTAATAATTTGCCTAAGAATTACTCCCTCCATGCATTCATTACGTCGTAGAGTCATCGTTTCTGTGAGCGCAACAAGGGAACACGCTGAGCTCAGTGAGCTCTTCCACTTACCCCTTTCTGACCAGGCATATATTCCCAAATGCTTAATCTGACATACATCCTTGATGGCACCCATTTCACAACTGAAAATGACTAACATGCTTGCAGCAACCAAGGCTTACAAAAATCTAATTGGCTATCGCACAGGAAAAAAATGGCTGTGGATGTTGTTAAAAAAAGGCCGTGAAACCTCCTGCCAACCAAAGGTTGAAGTTTTAATTTCTTTTTGGCTACTCCTAAAATACGGGCAGAGTACAGGAAACATTCCTTTTTTTTTTTGGCGACTAGTACAGGAAACATTCCAAGAAGGCGATGTTGGGCTGTCCCTCCACATGGAGGATGACTTTGGAGCCCAGCAATGCAGCCCAAAGCAGCCACAAGCCCAGTGTTTGTGCACCGTCGATCTCAAGAATGGACGGTTGAGAATGCTTCTTTGGAAGAATAAAAGGGAGAAAACCCCAGTTTCCATCCTCATCTCATCAGAGTGCTGCTGTGAGAGTGAGAGAGCAGAACACAAGAACACCACAACAAGAGAGAAGAGAGGAAGAAGCAGAAGAAGGGAAATATGTCCAGATTTCGTCAATCTGAACCGGTCATCTTCAAGCTGGTGATTGGAGGCCCAAACGTGGTTGGATTGGCACCAAACTTGGTGAGCTCATTCTTCACTTAGAGTACTTCGATCTGTTTAGTGGGTTTGAGGATTGGTTGAGCAGAGGTTCAGATTTGAGAGGGGTTTTGTCAGTTCGGGTCTGTGCAGTTTCAGAACAGAGCAGTTTTGGTAGATGAATTGTTTGAGGGGTCAAACGGTGTCCGATTGAGCTGAAATTTGGTCAGTGGTTAGGGGACTTGTGGAGCAATCTGCCTACCAAAATTTGTGCATATTGGAGCTGTGGTTTGGGAGATACGAACTGATTACCAAGGTGGACAGAATCTATGTCTTCTTTGTTTGGCTGCTGTTATTCCTCTTGTTAGAAGGTTGTGGGTGTTGCCAAGTTGTAACTTGATGAGTGTGTTGCTGCTGGTGTAATCCTCTAGATGCTCTAGAGAAGACTCCTTGTACCCATTTGATTATAATGGAAGTTTGGCTGGGAGTAGACCGGTTGGTCCCGTGGTTTTTCCTTCTCACCTTGAGAAGGTTTTCCACGTAAATCGTTGTGTCTATTGTGCATTGTGTGATTGTTATTTCCGCTGCAGATCTAGTGGTAGATGTTATCCTCATGGTTCAGCACAAGATGGGGGATTAGTTGCATTGGTTTTGCCCCCTAATCCCAACAGTGGTATCGGCTCTTTGGTTCGCTTTGTGTTCAACCTTGATTCTTGCTGATTTGCCTTGTGTTGAAGATGGAAACAAATACCAAGAGAATGATCTCTTTGAATGGTACAAATTATCAAGCTTGGAAGGGTAAGATGGAGGATTTACTCTATGTGAAAGAGTATTGGAAGCCGTTGTGTTTCTTTGAAGCAAAGCCGATGATAAATCGATGATGAATGGCGGGTTCTTCATCGTCAAGCTTGTGGGTTCATTCGACGGTGGGTCGATGACAATGTTTTGAACCATATCATTGAGGAGACACATGCACGTACATTATGGCGAAGCTAGAAGAGTTGTATGCCCGAAAGGAAGGTGCAAACAAGATGTTTTTGATCAAGCGAGTTGATGCATTTGAGGTACCGGGATGGTACTCCTGTGGCTGATCATGTGAATGCATTTCGGGGCATTATAAATCAGCTTTCTTCTATGGGAATCTCATTTGAAGATGAGGTTACATTCTTGCTGCTACTTGGCTCATTGCCGGACACTTGGGAGACTTTAAAAGTCACTTTGTGCAATTCAGCCCCTAATGGTGTTGTCACTTGGAACCTTGTCAAGACCAAAGTGATAAATGAGGAAACCAGAAGGCTAGCTGAAAGGGATAGTTCCTCCTCTAAATCTGAAGTGTTGGTCATAGAGGCACGGGGGAGAAGTAAGAGCCGAGGTCCGAAGAAAGGGAGAGCTGAAAGTAGAAGCAAGTCAAGGGGTAGAAATGCTGATGTTGAGTGTTGGCACTGCCATGATAAGGGACACAAAAAATGGCAATGTCGCAAGTGGAAAAAGGAAAAGGGTAAAAAGAAACAGCAGCAAGAACATAAACAAGACAGTGATAGTGACAGTGATGGTGGCCGTATTACTTCAGCAGTTGAAGGGGTTATGATTCTCACTGCAGAGGAAGGTAATGATGGTTGTTCTAGTTCCACTGTTGAGAGGATCATTGTAGTTTCTGATGATGCAGCCATCCACCATGTGAATGGTGATGAGATGATTTGGATACCGGACAGCGGTGCTACCATACATGCTACATCTCACAGAGAGTACTTCACAAACTACACAGCAGGTGATTTTGGTGTTGTGAAGATGGGCAACAATGACAAGGCATCAATTGTTGGAAAGGGAGATGTGCATCTAGTGATTGCAAATGGAACCAAATTGGTCCTCAAGTCTGTGAGGCATGTTGAAGCGCTTCGGCTCAATATTATTTCAGTTGGATTGCTTGATAATTTTGAAGATGGGTACTCTAGCAATTTTGGAGATGAAAAGTACAAGCTCACCAAAGGCAACATGGTTTTTGCAAAAGGTAACCAAGTTTCAGTTCTATACCATGTTATTGCTAACCTCTCTAGTGTTTCTGTGAATGCATTAGAGAAAGAAGATTCTTGTGCTCTATGGCACAAGAGACTTGGGCACATGAGTGAGAAGGGGATGACAGTGCTAGTGAAGAAGAATCTCCTGAAAGGGGTGAAAAGTGTGCATTTAAAGAAGTATACAGATTGCCTAGCTGGGAAGCAGCACAGGGTTGCTTTCAAGGGTCTACCTCCTCACAAGAAGCCTGGGTTATTGGAATTGGTTCATTCTGATGTTTGCAAAATGTCAGTGAGATCAATGGGTGGTGCTAAGTACTTTGTCACTTTTATTGATGACTTCTCCAGGAAGGTTTGGGCTTTTCCCTTGAAGTCCAAAGATCAAGTGCTAAGTGTGTTCAAGCAATTCCAAGCCTCAGTTGAGAGAGAGATTGAGAAGAAGATCAAGTGCATTCGCACTGACAATGGAGGAGAGTACATTGGGCCATTTGATGCATATTGCAAGGAGCAAGGGATTAGGCACCAATTCACACCTCCAAAGACACCACAGTTGAATGGTATTCTTTGAGAGGATGAACGGGACAATTGTTGAGAGAGTGAGATGCTTCTTTGTCACATGCAAAGCTTCCTAAAAATTTCTAGGGTGAGGCTTTGATGACTGCGGTTTATCTTATTAACCTCTCACCAAGTTATCCTTTGCGGGGAGATGTTCCTAACAGGGTTTGATATAACAAGGATGTCTCTTATGACCACCTAAAAGTGTTTGGGTGCAAGGCCTTTGTTCATATTCCTCAAGATGAAAGGTTGAAGCTTGATGATAAGACACGACAATGTATCTTCTTGGGCTATGGATTAGATGAGTTTGGGTATAAACTATTTGATCCAATTGCAAGGAAGGTTCTGAGAAGTCGTGATGTTGTGTTTGTTGAAGATCAAACAATTGAGGATATTGTGAAAACAAAGGTGCAATTTCCTCAGCAAAAGCCATTGGTTGATTTAGACCCAGTTCCTGCAGCTCCAGCTCCAGAACAAGCTGATGGTGATGTTGCAGATGATGCACATGATGATGTGCATGGTACAGGTGATGATAATGTTCCCCAACAACATGAGTTTGATGCTAAAATTGATGATCCGGATCAGCAGCCACCAGTACCAGAAGATCCACCAATTCCACTCAGAAGATCTAGCAGAGATCGAGTTCTTTCCACCAGGTATCCTTCAGATCAGTATGTGGTGTTACTATCTGATGGTTCAGAACCTGAGTGTTTTGCAGATGCAATGGAAGATGAGCACAAGAAGGAGTGGATGAAAGCTATGCAAGAAGAGATGGATTCCTTGCATAAGAATCATACTTATGATTTGGTGAAGTTGCCCAAGGGCAAGAAAGTGTTGAAAAACAAGTGGGTCTATAGAATCAAGCAAGAAGAGCACATGCCACATCCAAGGTTCAAGGCCAGGCTTGTTGTGAAAGGATTTGGACAGAGAAAAGGTATTGATTATGATGAGATCTTTTCTCCGGTGGTGAAAATGACATCAATTAGAGTGATCCTTGGCTTGGCAGCTAGTCTCAACTTGGAGGTTGAACAAATGGATGTGAAGACAGCCTTTCTCCATGGTGATTTGGAGGAAGAGATATACATGGAGCAGCCTGAGGGGTTTCTGTTGGCGGTCCTTATCGACGATTTTATACCACCAATTAGACATGAAAAAGGGTGAATTATATATTCCTATATGCATATACATGTGCAACTAACCCAAATCCACGTGCACTAGGAAATATCTTGTCATTGCGGGAATCATATAAAAGTGCGGGGATTAAACATCAAAAAGGCGCTTTTCGGAAAGCGCCAAACCACCCCAAAAGGAGATGGACCACCTCGGGACCCGAATGGGCCAAACCACCGAATCACCATGGCCCGTGCCCAAGGAGGAACCGACCCGGCAAAGACGGTCGGGGGAGGCGGCACCTGGCGCGCTCGCGCCGGGCGCGCTGCCCGCGCCCTCCCTCTCGCCATGTGGGGCCGGCCGGTGGAGGTCGGTTCATTCAATCTTTGGGGAGGGCGGTGCGCCGGTGTACCTTCCATCTTGGCGCCCGAACCGACCTCGAGCAACATATAAAAGGGGAGAAGAAATGGTTTTACACACACACAATTCATTTGGTCTCTCTCTCCCTCGCCTCCACTTGTTCCTTAGCCTAGAGCTAGTAGTAGTTGGAGCTAGGAAAGCTACCAAGGAGAGCTTGTCTCCTAGGAAGAAGAGATTCATCTTGGTAAATCTCTATGGAGTGTTCTTCCTTGTTCAAGTTCTTATACTTTATATGTTGCTTAGTGTATGAACTAGAGCATAGTCTTGATCATGTTCATGATGATGCATATGAACTAGAGCCTAGTTCATATGATCAGTTCATAGCTTGTTCATCCTGTTCTTCATTGTTCATAAGTTCTATAGGATTAGAATCTCGGAGGAGAGTGGAGTAACGGTTCGATGTTCTTTCGGGTTTGCCTGTGTTCTAGCTCATCCATCCATAGGGTGGGAGTCCTGGGGGAGCATAGGTAGTTCCTTAGTATGCGGGCGTGGTGTCCGGATACGAGGGGGCCTTCGAATATGACGGCATGCCACGGTTGAGGGTAGGCGGCGGTGGTGACAGCCCTGTCCGTCCTTGTAATCCCCCACGTCCGTATGTCGTGTAGGAGTTCGTAAATGCCTCTATGGCGGGCCCAGCTGCGGGGTCTCCCGTTACTTTAGGCTCGACTTGCCTCTAACCCCGTATAACATGTGACTTAGCTAATCTACGCTTAGCAACATACGACCAACCAGCTCCAGTAGATTTATTCTTTATTCTTTCCGTTTCTTTTATTCCTTATTTCTCTTTATCTTTGAGAGGAGACCAAGTGTGTGTCCACTATCCTCAAATTACCGTTTATCTTACCCCTGCATAGCATTAAGGCTTATTTCGATGATGTGAAGTACAATATCCATGTGCTAGAACTATTTTACACCATGCCTTCCTTTGGGAAAATATAAATCACGATACCCTGAAATATTTCTGGGTGAAATGCTACAATGATAGATCCGTGCGCTTGCGGATAATATCTTTAGAACACGACTATCAACCCTGGCGTGTCTTGGCGTGACAACCAGGATGTAACAATTCTAGTGATTGCGTTAAGAAATGCCAACAAGCATTTCTGGCGCCGTTGCCGGGGAAGGCATTGGTTAAAATAATCTAGCATGGCATGGATATAACTTCATTAGAAATAGTCCGAGGTCTATGCAGCTAACTTTTATGTTTTCTCTCCCGTTGAGGGTGAAAACAGGATAGTGTATGTCCGGTTTCTCCGCGACAATTTCCATCCAAATCCGGAGGCACTCCTAAGGAAGAAGAAGCCTAGAGCTACTCCTTCTTCTCGCTACTCCGTCGGGTGAACCGGTCGTTTCCGCACCTTCAGCGACCATCCAAATGGCTCAGAAGACCCTCCGCGAATTCTCCGTCCCCGCTGTTGCCAACGTACCCACTGGGCCCGTTGTCAACGTGGCGGACAAGAACTTTGAGCTAAGGACTGGCTTGATCACCATGGTGCAGGGGATTCCGTTTTGTGGACTCCCCAATGAGGATGCCAACGCTCACTTGCAGCGTTTCTTGGAGCTCTGTGACACTGTCGTTATCAAGGACATTGAAGCTGACGTCATCAGGCTCCGGCTGTTTCCCTTCTCCCTTGTGGGGAAGGCGAAGCAGTGGTTCTATAAGGACAAAGAAGCTGTGAGCACGTGGGGCAAATGCTCCACGGCATTCCTTGCAAAGTTCTTCCCCATGGGCAAAACAAATGCTCGAGGGGAAGAATTGCCAATTTCCAAAGAAACGAGATGGAACCCATTCCCGAAGCTTGGGAAAGGCTCCGAGCTTCATTTTGGACTGTCCTCATCATGGGATGGAGGAATGGCTGGTGCTCCAAAACTTCTACAATGGGCTTACGCCCATGTCAAAAGGGCACCTCGACGCTGCAGCTGGAGGCGCATTTCTATCACTCACTGTTGATAACGCTACGGCATTAATCAACAAAATGGTAGAAAATCAAGCTTGGGGGGAAGAAAGAACCCCACCTAAGCAACAAAAAGGCTCGCACCCCGTGAAGGAGACGGAGGCGCTAGCCGCAAAAATAGACTTGCTCCTGCAAAAATTTGACGAAAGAGCCGCCGGAGATACATCCGGCACTGTCAAGGCCATAGAATCTCGCATGACGTGCGAGGTCTGTGGCAATGATGGACATTCGGGGGATGATTGCCCCGAAACCCGTGAAGAAGCTTCTTGTATCAATAGCGGGTATCGTCAACAGCCAGGAGGAAATAATGGATGGAACAATCAGTCCCGTCCACAGTATCAGGGTAATTCGAAGTACTCCGCAAATTACAATTCGAATCAGCCTACTCTCAAGGATTTAGTCCTTGGCCAAGCAAAGATCAACGAAAATCTCACCAAAAAGATGCTGGCCAATGACAAAATCCTAGAGAGCATCAGCACAAAGATAGAAGGTTTAACTTCTGCTGTCAAGAATCAGTTGAGCTTTAATCAGATGATAGAAAGACAGCTAGCTCAGATTGCTTCTGATGTTCCTGTTGATCCAACTGGCAAAACGTTGGATCAAGCTGCCAGTGCTTTTGAAAATGTTAACTCTGTGACCACGAGAGGCGGTAAGGCCACTCGTGATCCACCATACCCTAAACAAGCAGCCAGGAAACAAGCAGCACCACAGCAAGAAGAACCTTCATCTTCTGAACCACAAGGCGAGGCAGAATCAGGAACAACCCTGGATTATCCAGATACAACACATCTTCCATTCGCCACAAGAACTAGAAAGCAAGCTGTGGATGATCAGTTCGCTCGATTTGTTGAGATGGTCGAGAAAGTACATGTGAGCGTTCCGCTCATGGACGTCTTACATGTACCTTCTTACGCCAAGTACATCAAAGACATCATCAACAACAAGCGACCACTACCATCCACAGCTGTGGTCAAACTCACAGAAGAGTGTAGTGCGGCAATCCTGAATGATTTACCAGAGAAGAAGGACCCAGGATGCCCCACTATCACTTGCTCCATTGGAGGGCAGCAGTTTGACCACGCACTCTGTGATCTTGGTGCCAGCGTTAGTGTCATGCCCAAGACGGTATTTGACAAGCTAAATTATACAAGGCTGTCACCAACAACGATCACACTCCAACTAGCGGACTCCTCCCTACGCTACCCAGCGGGAATAGCTGAAGATATTCCTATGAAGATCAGAGGATACTTCGTCCCAGTGGATTTCGTGGTACTCGACATGGAGGCCACCAAAGAATCACCACTCATATTGGGGCGACCATTCCTCAGCACCGCTGGAGCACAGATTGATGTTGGAGCTGGAGAAATCCGGTTCAACATCAATGGAAAAGAGGAAAAGTTCCACTTCCGGCCACGGAAGACGGAGGAGTGCAACATGATTCGCATCAAGTATGAACCAACCACAAGAGAGGTCACGGAAGTTGAAATCCGACCTCTTGGTGCGAATCGAATTCCCAAAATCATCTGGGAACAAAGGCCAGAGCCGCGGAAAACAAAGGGTACCCAGGAACAAAAACAAAAGAAAAAGAAAGAACAGGAGCCAAAAGAAAAGAAGGAGCAAAGAGCTCCTAAGAAGGGTAGAAAGAAGGCTCCTACAAAAAAAACAAATCAAAGACCGTTCCTGCGCAACCCGAAGAAAAGAAAAATAAGGGCAAGGCTCCAGCCCAAGAAAGAGTGGAAACAAAAGCAAAACCGATTCCACTCAAAACCTCTGGGGTACCAAAGCCGGTCCCTAAAGAGGAGACAAAGGTGTTAAAGGTGGAGAAAATGCAAGCACCTCCAAGAGAAGTCGACCCTCCACCATCTTCACCAAGTGGCACCACACCACCAAAAATGGTGTGGAGACCCAAGCAGGCACCACTGTCTACTTCTCCTGAGACGGTTGCCTCATCATCAAGCTCGAATTGAACAGGAGAAAAGTCTCGCATCACGGACTATAAACTGTGAGCCCTGACCGATAGGATAATCGGTAAGTTATCTTTTTATAAGTATTTCATTTCAATTATGTTTAATTAGTCTGTCAAGAATAAGAGTTCGACCTTGCTACCCCTGTTCTTGCTTAGTTTGATGTTTTGGAACATGTTCAAACTTAGCATGTTCCATAAACTTGTAGCTTGAGCATGGTGCTTAGGTTGCTAGTTTACCTTGGTCGACTTGTCGATCACTGAGGCAGATTACTAGTAGGAATATTGGGAGTATGCTATGAGCTAACCCCGCGGGATGATCCTCAATCATAAGGAAGTCCCGGAGACAGAGACTCCAAATAAAATAAAATAAAGTTGTTACCTCAAAATAATTTTGGAAAAGGTCCCCGTTTCCAAGCAAGCTTGGGGAGGGCCCCCAATAAGAGGTATGTACCATACTAACACTTATGCATCTAAAAAAAAGAGAAGAAAAAAAAATATATATAATATGCTTCGTCATTTCCTATACATATGTGTCATAGAAATATTTAATTCTACCCTTGTTGAAATGATGAAAAGTTGCTCTGTCTTGTGACTCGCTTGTACCTTGTTTATAATCAGGCTTTCTCCTAAGTTTGAGTTTATTGGCTAAAAATGTCTTATCCTTGAAAATTTGAGCTTAATGGGTTGCATAGGCTAGATCCTGTCTAAGTTATTGCCGGGTATGATATAGTGCCGCGAGCAACGCTATGACTCTGTCCTGAGTCAAAACCTAACTTCCGGAGTGTTTATTTTTCAAAACTATCAAAACAAAAGTTCCTCAATGATTTTGAAATACCTACCAAGGCCATATGACGTAGCTGTCAAACTCTTTTCAAAAACCAGTAGTCATATGATGCATGATCACTAAGAAGTCTGTAACCTCCACAAGATTATGGCCTTACACTCACGACTGAGATTCACTTGCACCCACCAAATAAATTTGCCGACCCGTACACTGCGAGTCGCACAAACTAACTTTTCATCCAATCCACCAAAAACGCCAACTCTTGACCCTAGAGTTGCGCACCTTCTTCAACATAAAGCATGCCGACCCTTACACTGAGGATCGCGCATCCCCTACTCATCATCCATCGAAAACTACTCCTCGTTGTTTCATCATGACTCCTTCCCGCCAAAAATCTCCGTCGTTTCTGAAAGAAAGTATTGGGCATTAGCATCTCTTAAAAAAAAATAATTTGATGATGATGAAAGCCAAGGGGCAAACAATAAAAATTCAAAATAGACAAACGGGAATCCCAGCTAGTCTCCCGTTCAAAAAAAAAAAAGAAGAAGAGAAAAGAAAAGAAGAAAAAGAAGGAAAGAAAAGAAAAATCTTAGCTTTTCAAATCAAGCCCATACTCTCTCAAATTTCCTTTCCACCAATAAAGAGGAGTCATGATGCCTGGAGTACCAAAAACATTTAGAGATAGGAATCATTCACCCTCACACACTTGCACAAATCTCAATCAAAGTGTATGGTCTTAATCTTCGGACGGTTCGTTCCTTGACTTCACCACCTCTTTGTGATCCAAGCATAGCCACTTTCCATACCTACCCAAAACTCCACTCTCAGCCATAGTAGTAGGTTAGAAAGAAAGGCAAATTACACAATGCCTTTGGTGAGGTACAAACACTTCTGAGCGATTGAGAGAATCATTCGAGGAACTTGAGTTTCTTTTACAAAAACTTTCAAAACCTCCGGAGACCTGGTTGATCTTGGGTAGATGATAAGCAACACTTGTGAACTGTTCTACCTTGCAATTTCCCAAGACGCGAGAAAGCTGGAAAGCCCCATTTTGCCTTGAGATAATAACAGGGTGAGCAGTCATGCCGATCTATTCAAATTCTGGTAGAAATCTTGCTTATACGCTTGCTACACTTGACTCATGATCGGCATAGTAGCAACTCCTGATCAACAACCTAAGGCTGAGCTTTGCTCGAGATGAGCAAAGGGTAAGCTTGGGGTTTCTGTTGGCGGTCCTTATCGACGATTTTATACCGCCAATTAGACATGAAAAAGGGTGAATTATATATTCCTATATGCATATACATGTGCAACTAACCCAAATCCACGTGCACTAGGAAATATACTGTCATTGCAGGAATCATATAAAAGTGCAGGGATTAAACATCAAAAAGGCGCTTTCTGGAAAGCGCCAAACCACCCCAAAAGGAGATGGACCACCTCGGGACCCAGAATGGGCCAAACCACCGAATCACCATGGCCCAGGCCCAAGGAGGAACCGACCTGGCAAAGACGGTCAGGGGGAGGCGGCACCCTGGCGCGCTCGCGCCAGGGGCGCGCTCGCGCCCTCCCCTCTGCCATGTGGGGCCGGCCGATGGAGGTCGGTTCATTCAATCTTTGGGGAGGGCGGTGCGGGGTGTACCTTCCATCTTGGCGCCCGAACCGACCTGAGCAACATATAAAAGGGGAGAAGAAATGGTTTTACACACACACAATTCATTTGGTCTCTCTCTCCCTCGCCTCCACTTGTTCCTTAGCCTAGAGCTAGTAGTAGTTGGAGCTAGGAAAGCTACCAAGGAGAGCTTGTCTCCTAGGAAGAAGAGATTCATCTTGGTAAATCTCTATGGAGTGTTCTTCCTTGTTCAAGTTCTTATACTTTATATGTTGCTTAGTGTATGAACTAGAGCATAGTCTTGATCATGTTCATGATGATGCATATGAACTAGAGCCTAGTTCATATGATCAGTTCATAGCTTGTTCATCCCTGTTCTTCATTGTTCATAAGTTCTATAGGATTAGAATCTCGGAGGAGAGTGGAGTAACGGTTCGATGTTCTTTCGGGTTTGCCTGTGTTCTAGCTCATCCATCCATAGGGTGGGAGTCCTGGGGGAGCATAGGTAGTTCCTTAGTATGCGGGCGTGGTGTCCGGATACGAGGGGGCCTTCGAATATGACGGCATGCCACGGTTGAGGGGTAGGCGGCAGGTGGTGACAGCCCTGTCCGTCCCTTGTAATCCCCCCACGTCCGTATGTCGTGTAGGAGTTCGTAAATGCCTCTATCGGGCTGGAGCACAGCTGTGGGGGTCTCCCGTTACTTTAGGCTCGACTTGCCTCTAACCCCGTATAACATGTGACTTAGCTAATCTACGCTTAGCAACATACGACCAACCAGCTCCAAAGAGATTTATTCTTTATTCTTTCCGTTTCTTTTATTCCTTATTTCTCTTTATCTTTGAGAGGAGACCAAGTGTGTGTCCACTATCCTCAAATTACCTTTTATCTTACCCCTGCATAGCATTAAGGCTTATTTCGATGATGTGAAGTACAATATCCATGTGCTAGAACTATTTTACACCATGCCTTCCTTTGGGAAAATATAAATCACGATACCCTGAAATACTTCCGGGTGAAATGCTACAATGATAGATCCGTGCGCTTGCGGATAATATCTTTAGAACACGACTATCAACCCTGGCATTTCTTGGCGTGACCACCAGGATGTAACAATTCTAGTGATTGCGTTAAGAAATGCCAACTGTTTCTTGTGAAAAGCAAAGAGAAGTATGTGTGCAAGCTGAAAAAGAGTCTCTATGGCCTGAAACAAGCTCCAAGACAATGGTATTTGAAGTTTGATTAGTGCAGACCATTGTGTGTATATCAAAAGGTTCTCAGGTGATGATTTTATCATCTTGTTGCTCTATGTTGATGATATGCTGATTGTTGGCAAGAATGTCTCTGGGATTGCAGAGCTGAAGAAGAAGTTGAGCAAGTCCTTTGCTATGAAGGACTTGGGGCCAGCAAAGCAAATTCTCGGGATGAGAATTGAAAGAGACAGGAGTTCCAACAAGTTGTACTTGTCTCAAGAGGAGTATATTGAGAAAATACTTGCAAAGTTCAGGATGGACAAAGCAAAAGCTGTGAGTTGTCCTCTTGCAGCTCATTTCAAGTTAAGCACCAAGCAATGCCCAACTACAGATGAGAAGAAGAAGGAAATGAGGAATGTTTCTTATGCCTCAGCAGTTGGAAGTCTCATGTATGCTATGGTGTGTACAAGGCCAGACATTGCTCATGCGGTTAGTACTGTGAGCAGATTTATGTCTAATCCTAGGAAGACCACATTGGGAAGCTGTGAAGTGGATTTTGAGGTACCTCCGGGGCAGCACTAATTTGAAACTTTGTTTTGGGAAAGGTGCTCCTGTGTTAGTTGCATATACAAATGCAGATTGGGCTGGAGATGTTGATAGCAGAAAGTCTACTTCAGGCTATTTGATTACCTATGCAGGGGGAGCTGTGTCATGGCAAAGCAAGTTGCAAAAATGTATTGCATTGTCCACAACTGAAGCTGAGTTCATTGCAGTGACAAAGGCAAGCAAAGAGCTATTGTGGCTGAAAAAGTTTGTCAGAGAACTTGGTTTTCAGCAAGGCAAGTATGTGCTGTTTTGTGACAATCAAAGTGCAATTCACTTGAGTACGTAAGCATACTTCATTTCACTCAAGGTCAAAGCATATTGATGTTCGTTATCATTGGATTCGTGATGTCTTGGAATCTAAGCAAATGCAGCTTGAGAAAATCCACACCGATGACAACGGGGCAGATATGTTGACCAAGGTGATGCCAAAGAAGAAGCTCGAAGTTTGTTGCTGGCTCGCTGGCATGACTGTCGGTAGGCAGTGAGACCCTCCATGATGTCGGGAGGGGGAGTTTGTTGGGCTGTCCCTACACATGGAGGATGACTTTGGAGCCCAGCAATGCAGCCCAAAGCAGCCACAAGCCCAGTGTTTGTGCACCGTCGATCTCAAGAATGGATGGTTGAGAATGCTTCTTTGGAAGAATAAAAGGGAGGAAACCCTAGCCTCCATCCTCATCTCATCAGAGTGCTGCTGTGAGAGTGAGAGAGCAGAACACAAGAACACCACAACAAGAGAGGAAGAAGCAGAAGAAGGGAAATCTGTCCAGATTTTGTCAATCTGAACCGGTCATCTTCAAGCTGGTGATTGGAGGCTCAAACGTGGTTGGATTGGCACCAAACTTGGTGAGCTCATTCTTCACTTAGAGTACTTTGATTTGTTTAGTGGGTTTGAGGATTGGTTGAGCAGAGGTTCAGATTTGAGAGGGGTTTTGTCAGTTCGGGTCTGTGCAGTTTCAGAACAGAGCAGTTTTGGTAGATGAATTGTTTGAGGGGTCAAACGGTGTCCGATTGAGCTGAAATTTGGTCAGTGGTTAGGGGACTCGTGGAGATATCTTCCTACCAAAATTTGTAAATATTGGAGCTGTGGTTTGGGAGATACGAACTGATTACCAAGGTGGACAGAATCTGTGTCTTCTTTGTTTGGCTGCTGTTATTCCTCTTGTTAGAAGGTTGTGGGTGTTGCCAAGTTGTAACTTGATGAGTGTGTTGCTATTGGTGTAATCCTCTAGATGCTCTAGAGAAGACTCCTTGTACCCATTTGATTATAGTGGAAGTTTGGCTGGGAGTGGACCGGTTGGTCCCGTGGTTTTTCCTTCTCACCTTGAGAAGGTTTTCCACGTAAATCGTTGTGTCTATTGTGCATTGTGTGGTTGTTATTTCCGCTGCAGATCTGGTGGTAGATGTTATCCTCATGGTTCAGCACAAGATGAGGGATTAGTTGCATTGGTTTTGCCCCCTAATCCCAACAGGCGAAACATGCACTTAGAGTCCTATAATTGTGAGCTCTGTCATCTTTCAGCAGAGTTCTTTTGCCGAGTACTCCTGGAACTTAATCCATATACAAAGTACCAGACTTCCCCAAGAGTCTGCCCCTTTCTAAGATCAACGCTGCGTGGGAGGCCTCCTTGGCCGGGGCTGCTGCTGGCCGTCGAGGCCACATTAGAGGGGGGCTCTTTGCTAGCACCTTCCACGCCGGGGTCTGAGGTCACTTCTGCAGTTGGCGAATCACCAGCACTGGGGACAATGACGGAGGAGACCACTGTAATAGAACCGACCAACTAACATAATTACTGTTCACTAATCGAGCCACCGTGGTAGCTTAAGTAGTAAACCGCAATCATATTAGCCCGGTAGTCCGCGAAATCTCGAAGGATCTCGAACTTTTACAACATAACACCCGAATCGTAAGTTCAGCAGTTCCCATTCACTTGATCAACAGTTTTCAAATAAGATAATTATTACAACTTAAACTTTTCAAATAATCAGCGGAAGTAGATATTCTTGAAATTACACTCACACCTACATTTTTAAATACTGTGCCAGCTCAGGGTCGACTCCTTCAAAAGCATGTAGATGAGATATAAGAGTTGACTTGCCCGAAGTCTAATCCTCCCGTAACGGGATATAAGTCCACCGTGTCACCACCGTGGTAGTCTCCAACCTACAACAAACAACATTGGGAATTGCACCCTGAGTACGTGGGTACTCAGCTAGACTTACCCGTCTTAAACCAGAAAATAAGGACGCTTTGGGGTGGAATGCATGGCCTTATAGTGGACTAGCTGACTCATTTGCGAAAAGCACAGGTTATCATATTGTAGATATGTATAAGTATGACCCTTTCATTTTATTCTTGCATAGCTTATCATTATAACCTATTTATGCTAGGTGAGCACCTATACTAAAACAATCAAATAGATCATCAATTAATAGAAATAGTTATCTTTTCAAGATTAGCCTTTCCAACATCATCCACGTAACCATCCATGGGTCACATTATTTAATTAGACATGATCGAAGCTCAAGTCAAGTACTCACTGTCCAGGAGTGATGGCGATTCGAATCAATTCCTACTCAGCTGAGGGGGTATTCCCCACACAAACCCAGACATGCCGCGCGAAGGCACCTTGGGTCACCGTTGGTACTGTTCGGGTAAAGTCGCGGGACCGCTATGGACAAGTCTACACCCAGAGGTTATCCGGTGCCAGGATGCATCAAGACATGTCTGCCCACGGGACGACGCCAGGTAGCTCAGAACATTCTTGCCCATGGTCACTCGGGCCTCTGACCACCCCTCCGCCATTCGGTGTTCTTGCCTACATTTCGGTCACCGGCCCAAACAGAGCTACTAGGCTTCGCGGTCGGAACGAGTTATCCTTCCAGCTAAATGTGGGGCATGCGTTCAACATGACTTGGGGGGCGATAGCGTTGGGTTCTTAATTGACATCGATGGAGTTACCATGGTCTCAAATACCATAAGCAAACCCCATCCGATTGTCGGTTCATTTAACACCCATGGTTACTTCCAGGATTTACCATCTCATGGCTCAAATAGCCTAATAACTGCCTATCAATCGCGGGTGATCTTAGGAGCTTTGTGCTTTGCTTCACTAGTGTTCTTAATTGACATCGATGGAGTTACCATGGTCTCAAATACCATAAGCAAACCCCATCCGATTGTGCTTGTGTTGTTGCTCTAGTATTTATTTATCTTGTGTACCTTTGCTAGTGATCTTAGGAGCTTTGTGCTTTGCTTCACTAGTATGTGTAGGAGCTCTCCGGTTGTTTGAGTACTAGTCGCATAGGTTTGTGTGACCTTGCTAACTAGATTTATATAAGAGAGCACTTCCTAGCCTAGCACCTTATATTCTTGTTTAGGATCTCCTAAATAAGGTGCTTCTAGAGTTATAGATAGAGGGGTGTAGTCTTGGCTAGACCGATAGTTTTAATTCCGCATTTATATTGTCTAGCCTACGCGATTATTTTTAGAAAGGACTATTCACCCCCTCTAGTCCACCATCTCGACCCTACACGTGGCATCGGAGCTAGGTCTCTCATTTGTGGTCTTCACCGACCCGAGAGGATGGTGACTTATGGGCTAGATGTTGAGTGTCCCTACACTTTTGATGGCACGCACTTTGCACGTTGGAGAAATTGGATGACATGCAATTTTAAGTTTATTTCTCCTCAAATGTGGTGGATTGTAGATGTGGGTTTTTCTTGTGCAATTCATAGAAAGGATGCAACTCAAGCGCAAAAGAAATGCCTACATCTCAATTGCCAAGCTACTAACATTCTCTATCAATCTATGGATGATAGCATATTTGATGAGATCATGGATTTGGAGTCCGCTCATGAGATTTGTGTATATCTCAATAAGAAGTATGGAGCTACATCCGATGATATTGATGATGAGTCCATGTTGGTGGCACATGAGGTTGTTGAGCATGACCACAACAAGGATGTTGTGGAGGATTGCTCCACCTCATGGTCAAATGAGGAAGATGATCGATCTACCTCAAGCTCACTTGACAAGATAGAGGATGATGCCTCAAGTGATGCAAGTGATGATTCTACCCCAAGCACACTTGGCGGCGTTAATGGTTCATGCTCCAATGATGATGTTACTACAAGCTCAACTACATCACCACATTGCTCTATGTCACATGGTGAGATAAAGGTACAAATTATTAATATGGTTGATCATGTTCATTCATATGATGAGCTTGTTAGTAGACTTGCTAGCATGACCATGTCTTTAGAAAATGAGAAAGCTAAAACAACGAAACTAGAAAATGAAAACTCATTTCTAAAGACAACATGTGAACAACAAGAGCATCTACTTTATGTTACTACTTGTTCACATGATGTGCTAAAATTGACTCATGAGGAACTTTGTGTTACTCATGACAACTTGTTGCAAGATCATGCTTTTCTCATTAAGAAGCTTTCCAACGAAGAAATTAAAACTAGTGAGAGCTCATCATTTGGGTCAAATGATCAATCACATATTGTTACTAACCCTTGTGATGTAGGGAAGAAGCATGTATCCACCTCTTGTGATTTATTATCTATGTCTTCATGTTCTTCACATTTAGATGCTTGTCCTACTTCTATGTCTTGTGAGACTAACATTTTGAAGGAGAACAATGAGCTCAAAAGTGAAGTGAAGAATTTGAGCAACAAGCTAGAGAGGTGTTACAACTCTCAAATCACCTTTGAGCACATATTGAAGAACAAGAGAGGCTATGATGACAAGAGTGGCCTTGGTTTCAACAAAAGCCAAGTTGGTTTGGATGGATTGCCAAAGATCACACATTCTCAAATCTTGAAGAGCTATAAGAGATTTGGCAATATGAATGGCATCACCTACAACAATACCAACATCAAAGGCAAGAGGTGGGGCAAGAAAAAGTTTGAAAAAGAGATGGAAAAGCTAGAAAATGAGAAGCTATCTCATTTCATGTGCTATCGGTGCCATGAAATGGGACACCTTGCTAAGTGTTGTCCAACCAAGAAGCCTCAAGTTGAGCCAAAAGTAAAGCCCCAAGTTCAAGTAAAGAACTACCATGAAAATGGTGTTGATGATAGGGTGATGAAGAAAAAGATAAGAAGAGGTGGAAGAGCAAGAGCAAGGTATCTAACTCCTATTCAAGATGTCAAGATAGTGAGCAAGAATCAATATGAAGAGAAAGTTCATACTCACATCAAGTGCTTCAAGTGTGAAGATATGGGACACTTTGCCTCGAAGTGTCCTAGCAAGCTTGAGAAGGTGGCTCAAGCAACACAAGAGAGGCAAGGCAATGAGAGGCAACACATGAGCAAGGAAGAAAAGGCTCAATCAAAAAGAGTTTGCTACTCATGCCGGGAAAGAGGACACATGGCTAATTCATGTCCCCTAGGTAACAATTCTAAGCCTATTTCAATTGATGATAATAACATGCTTAGAAAGGATGGTAATGGTACCTCATTGGTTGCTATTGTAAAACATCCCGCTATTCATACTAAGGTTATGCCTAAGTATGTTGCTCCTAACTTGAGAGGACCCAAACTAGTTTGGGTACCATCAAAAAGTGGATGAATGTTTGTAGGTACCATCGGCATTGGAGGCTTGATTCAATCTATTTCATATTGCCTATCATTTGTTGAATCAAGAAGCTTATTAATATTCTTATCCCAATGCCATATGACAAGTTAGTGAAGTCCAAATGTACTACAACATACAAGTGCTAATAATTCAAGTTGTGGTGATTTATTGAATTATGTGATGGCTTGCAAATATTTGAGTTGAAGCTTGCTAATGGATGATCATGAGCTACGGAGGTATATTCCTAGTTGATCTAATCCATTTGGTTGCATATAAGCTGATTGAATTGGATATATATGCATTTGTTGCTTGCTATGAGATGATTGGATGGATTTAATGCTTAGTAGTCAAGTTTGGGTTGATTTGTGTTGGATAAGTTCATGAGATGACTTTTAGTAAGTGGATTGAATGGATATATGTCTTGTGAAAGTATTCAAACAAGTTGACATCAAGTTTGATTCAATTTAATGAAGAATAGCTTAAATGTTGAAATCTGTCCAAATCTGTAAATCTGAGCTAGCTGTGGTACTATCTGGGTTTGGATGATCAAACGATATTGGATTGGCTTGAAATTTGGTACACATCCTCTACACATATAGTACTTTCTTCTATATAAATTTCATGATCATTGGACGAAGGATACTTTGCCTTTGAAGTAGATCTTGTCAGCTTTAGTGCAGCAATTTTCAGCATGCAGCAGTGTAGAAAGATTTGAAAACTGGTAGCAATTTACAAGTCCAATGAAGCTCAAATTTTTATGGCTGCTAGTATACTTAATGATTCACATATCCACCAAATTTCATGACATTTGGAGCTGTATATTGTGAGATATGAATTTTTCTTCAAGAAGTACAGAATCTGCCAGAAAAGTGACAATTATTGGATTGATCAAAAGTCATTTTGTTTGAAAGGTCCTCAAGTTGGAGTCTTGTTTATAAATGTTTGAGGCACCTATGTTTGGTTTTGAATTGAGTTAGAAGCATGACAAATAATGGGTACATGATCATTTGATTATGGAGTGCTTGTGGCACACATTTGGTACTCAAATTAAAAATCAAGACCAAGTTCAAGATGATGATGGAATTTAAGTTCTAGTGGTTATTGAAAATCATTTGGTAGAAAGAAAATGACTTAAAGAAGAATTGAAGGTTACCCATCATGATAAGTCCGTGGATCAATCAAAGAAAGGCAATTCAAGTGAGTATCAAGTATGATTCTTGGAGAGAGATCACTTCTCCCTAGAGAGGGGCTTCCCGCCCATGAGTGGGTAAATTAAGTAGGAGATACTTGTAAAGCTAACATGGAAGTGATGATCTAAGAATTATTAGAGATGCTTAGTTGAATAAATCAAAAGGATTGATCAAGAAAGCAAGCAACACCCAAATAGAGAGCAATACATGTCAAATGATCAAATGATGAAGCAAGTCAATCACAAAAGGATAGTGCACTTGATGAGTATGTGGTCTTCATTTCAAATGGTGAAGAATGAATTCTATCTATGATTATTGGTCTTCACCAACCTATTAATTGGACTTCATATTGCTATTGGAGAGATGTATTGGAATCTATGTGACTATCATCTACTCCAACATAGCAAAGGTATCATTGTAATGTGCATGATCATTTCATCCTTTACTAGTATGTGGTTAGTGCATATAGTACATGCTTACTAGGATCATGCATGACAAATGAAAAGTTTATAATTCATAGTCTACCACTATTGCTTGAATGGTTTAATTATCTATGAATTTGTTCATGAGCTAGTGAACCAAAGTACTTGATCTAGTTTGAATTGCTATAAGTGACAAGAACGACATTGGCAAGATAACCCTTCTAGTAAGGTGTGACTAAAGCTTGTCATTGGTTCAAACCGTTCTTGGAAGCTTAGGTAAATTATGCTAGTTCAAGTCAAAGAGAATGAGGCTTATGGAAACAATCTAGTTCAAGAATTGGTTATAATTGACAAATCCAACAAGTGGTATTCACATTGCCGAAGAGATTGCTAGATCATCACATTCTTTCAAGTAATATTCATTCAAGTGGTGTCTAGTGCAAATTGGTGGTTTCACAAATGATCCTCAACTTTAAGTGATCAATTCAAGTCAAGAGAAGCTACCCTCATCTACAAGTGGCATTTATAAAGTGGATGACCCATGCTTTGACATAGGGGGAGTTGCCCCAACTCATTGATATCAAGGTCAAAGATCCTACACGTGGTATAGTTGGTTTTCATGCTTCCACATGTGGTATTTTCTAAGTGGTGTCATTCCAATCCAACCGGTGGTGTCCATCAAAATAAAGATTTAAGTCTCAACCATCTACCCCTAGTACCCTTTATATCAAAAAGAGGCATTACTTTTATGGTTATTGATGACAAAGGGGGAGAAATTGGAGCAAAGATATGAAATGTGGGGATTTGGACATGGATATGGACCAAGAGGGTGCAACATTGAAGAATAGAGGAGGATCAAAATTCTTGGACAAGAGATGCACACAAGTAGGGGGAGCAAGCTCATGAACTTGATTGATTGCATTTGAGATGTGCATTTTCATGTGCTTGCTTGCATTTGCATAAGTTTATAAATTCAAAATGCAATGCTTGTGTGGTGCTTGATAGTCATAGAACTTGAATGATGATATGATAACTAGCATGTATAGGTTGGTAGCTAGATATGTATGTTTCATCTTATGATACTAGAACCTTGTTTATAATGTTGATCTCATGAGATATCTAGTGTTTTTGATGTATCTAGCTAACCGTGATGATGCTAAGGATGAATTTTAATTGTGCAACTCCGATGGTATCACGCTTCAAAATGTTTATCCTATACACCTTAGCATCAATTAGTAGTGCTAACCCTCCCACAAATTTTATATTTATGCTTGTGTGCAAGTTTGAAACCAAACCATTTGAGCACACATGTAGGGAGAGTTATCACTACCAAGTTGACTTTGTGGTACTTATCCAAATCATGACATAGAGGTTAAATATTGGATAAGTGGCATAAAGTCCAAATAATCTTAATTTCCATATCTTTGTAGTGTTGTCATCAATTACCAAAAAGGGGAGATTGAAAGGTCCTTGTTTGGTTTTGGTAATTGAGTGACAACCTAGGATGGACTAATACGTGGTCATGTTGAGATGCACAGGAGATTAGTCCATAGGTGGTTATGTGATGAAGGGGCATAATTCAATATGTGACATGACATGGAATCATTTGATCAAGGCGGAGAAGATCAAGACAAGACTTGGCTTGATGGACCGGTTGCAAGTGTGAAGGGCAAGTCGAGGACTTGGCGCCGATGGACCGACGCAACGGTGAAGAGCAAGTGAGGTCAAGATCGATAAACCAATATGATCAAGTGATGATATGAAGTGGATCATATTATTCTTGATTGGTTGGTGCATGCGTTGCATCAACATCGACGGAGATGGAATGGAATGCGCAAGGCAAAGGTATATTTGTAGGTCATTTCATTTCACCGGTCTAAGTTGATTAGAGAAGTTTATGACCGGATTTAGGATTGATAACCGTACTATAAAGAGGGGAAGTCTTTAATTGCATCGGTTATCTAGTGCCACTAAAATGAATTGCATTTGCATATACATCGAGGGTTTAGTGGCTTGATGAGATGGGTGAGAATTCTCTAGAAAAGCCCTAGAAAAATTCTTCATGAAATGCTATCTCTTGTGCTAGATTTTATTTGGCATTTGTGGGATGAGATAGTATTTTGAAGGGTTGAAAAAAGGAGAAATTGAAATGCATGAGACAGAGGAGGTGTGCTCGGCATTTCATTGAGCTGAACCGGATATTCGATTGATGAGAGCAAGCAGCTGGGCTTTGACGCCTTGCTGGTCTGGCCTCTGTCGTCATGGCCAGTGGGCCTGCGGCTGTTCACGGGCCCAACTTGCAGGCCCAGAAGAGCTGTTGTGCACACGTGACGATTGGCCAGCCTTGCTAATTATGGCTCGAGGCTGCTGCATGAGAGAGGAGGCCAGTGCGCACTTGCTGCCTGCCATCAGCCATAAGTAGAAAGAGGGAGACGTGCCTGCATGTTTGCCAGAGCTAAAAATAGGAGGAGCAGGCATGTGCATCTTTTGGATGAGGAGCTGACGGCCATCGGTTCAGCTTGCAGAGGCATGCATGGGTGCTTTGATGTTTTTACGTGAGATGCTAATTGCTCGTGGGGCTCATGCTAAATATAGAATGGTTGGCCACTGCTCTCTTGTCTCGCATAAATGGCCAATCGTGTGAGCCGTCGTGCTTGCATGCACCGGAAAGGAGGGCACGCTGGAGATCAGACAGGCCGGCCCGTCGACTTCGCTTGCTGGACCGCTTGTGAGCCGCTGCTACTGGGCTGGCTTTGCTGGGCGCCACCTGATGGGCTGCGAGCGCGATCTGGGCCGCCGCGGCTTGCTGCGCCAATCTGGGCCGCGCGCTGGTGCCTTCGCGCCTGTGGGCTGGCTGTGCGTCGTGGGCCGCCGCTGGTTGAACTACTGCTTGCTGCCGCTGCACAGCTGCTGTCACTGGCCCATCTGCGTGGCTTGCTTGTTTGCTTGCTTGCCAAAGCAAGAAGCGTGGGCATCTGTTTGTCTGCTCGACGCCGCCGTTTCGTCCAGAGACAGAACCTGAGAATGCGAGAGCAAACAGAGAGAGGGAGTTGGAGCGGCCGACCGTTGCGCCGCCAGGGTGTGCGCATCAGGATCCACCCATTCGGGAGCAAGGCTGTGGTCAGCTAGCTGGAAAAAGGCCGTTGGCCGCCTCCCTCTCCCCGGTGCCTCTAACGTTACAGTGAGCTCTCCCCTCTCCTTTTCTTGAGAGCAAGTTAGGGTTCTTCCTCTCCTCTTTTCTCTTCCATGGTTTGAGGTAGAATTTGGTGAAGAGATTGAGAGCCCTATGTGGGTGTGATTGAGAGGTTGAAGATCCACCTTCCCCTTTGTGTTTCATCTCAAGTCTAGGGCTAATTTGAGAGGGGATTGGAACCTAGTGTGCATATGCATTTGTGATTCATTTTGTGGCACTAGGTGGTGATTGCAATTGGAGATTTCTTGTTACTCTTGGTGATTGCCATCACCTAGACGGTTGGTGGATTGTGACTCCGTTGAAGCACGCGTGGAGATTGTGCGGTGCTCCGGAGGAGGATTTGTGAGGGTTGTTGTGATTCCCCGGCAGTGCCAAATTCCAACTCTATTGGATTGCTCGTGCCATTGAGTTACCACACTTGTGCGTGTGGGTTGTTGCGGTGCCTTGCGGGGCGTGCCTTGAGGGGGCATTGGCTTGAGGGCCAAATACCGGAGGAACCACCCAAGGTGTTGGTCGGCACAAGATGACGTAGCTTGGTGGCAACCAAGTGAACCTCGGTACAAATCACCGTGTCAACATTGTCTACTCTTCTCGGTGGTTTGCAATTTTCATACACAAGCTTTGTATATATATATATATATATATATATATATATATATATATATATATATATATATATATATATATATATATATATATATATATATATATATATATATATATATATATATATATATATATATATATATATATATATATATATATATATATATATATATATTTGTGTTGTTGCTCTAGTATTTATTTATCTTGTGTACCTTTGCTAGTGATCTTAGGAGCTTTGTGCTTTGCTTCACTAGTATGTGTAGACTCTCCGGTTGTTTAGTATTTATTTATCTTGTCGCATAGGTTTGTGTGACCTTGCTAACTAGATTTATATAAGAGAGCACTTCCTAGCTTAGCACCTTATATTCTTGTTTAGGATCTCCTAAATAAGGTGCTTCTAGAGTTATAGATAAAGGGGTGTAGTCTTGGCTAGACCGATAGTTTTAATTCCGCATTTATATTGTCTAGCCTATGCGATTATTTTTAGAAAGGACTATTCACCCCCTCTAGTCCGCCATCTCGACCCTACACGTGGCATCGGAGCTAGGTCTCTCATTTGTGGTCTTCACCGACCCGAGAGGATGGTGACTTATGGGCTAGATGTTGAGCGTCCCTACACTTTCGATGGCACGCACTTTGCACGTTGGAGATATCTTGAAATTGTGTTTTGCCGGTTTTGAAACTTATTTAGATTTAATAATGGTTGTAATAATGAACAACTATATATAAGGATCGATACAGAGGCTGAAGTATTAATACATATTCTGTTTCTAAAAAAATGAAGACGTCGGAGCCCACAAGCTCTACACGTCGAAGCAGCTAGCCTGCGGATATTAGAGCCTGCTGTACTAACTCTTCGCACTAAGGAGTACTAGCTGCCAAACACAACCGTGTATAGGAACATAAAAAAAGAGGGAAGCTATATACATTGTCATGCACAACTGGTGATAAATTTGGGAGACAAATCAAAGGTATATTTGCACTTCTATGACCTTGGAAATGAAACTCTTGCTTTTTGTTGACGCCTAAGGCAACATGTGGGGTCTTTGGATGACTAGTCCTCAACTCAAAACATCTCAAGAAAAAAAACCAAATATATTTATTCGATTCAACAAGTGTTATTATTCCCTCTGTCTCAAATAAATCAATTCATAGAATCGTCAAACTTGATGATGCCATACTCTTGATATCCTGACTACCAGATATGCTGGGTACCGAATCTGTACCGAAAGACGCCCAAAGGATCATGACTCGCCTATTCAAGGATGGGTATCTACAAATCACGCCTAGACTCGGACAAGGGCACGGCCATGTAATTTATAGGGAAAGTAGGCCTCAAATATAAATAGTTAATTAGTACCTCCGCCTATTGTAATCATCGAAACTCTCATAAGCATAACCCATTGTAATTTGTCATCTCGCAACTTGACGAGATCGCAATACAAACAAGTAGATGTTGGATGTAAGGCTTTTACTCGCTTCTTGGGGCTCGAACCAGGATAAATCTTGTGCATCTACCGTGCTTGCTCTTCGCACCAAGCGAGTTCCCCCAAGAACCGAATATTTTCAGGTAAAAAACACTGACAAAATTATCTTAAGTTTGACTAACTTTATTGAAACAACAATAACATCTATGACATAAAATGATTCAATTATGAAAATACATTCCATGGTATATCTAATAATGCAAATTTTATGTCATAAATATTAATATAATTTTAGAAATTTGGTCAAAATTTAAAAAGTTTGGCTTAAGACAACCATAGAAATCTATTTGTTTAAGGACAAAGAGAGTATATGGTAGTACAAGTAGTGTTTGCAGGGGCGGCAGGGTCGTCCATCATGGTTGGATTGGATGGAGCAGCACCAATCTCAAAGTAAGCACCGTATCTTACGATAGCATTTAGCAGGGAAGTCGTCACATACGCCACCAATATTATCTAGGCTTTCATTGTTGCACTTAATCATGCAATCATCATTCCAGAAGCACACCCCGGTAAATGCGCCGCTCAGCCGTGGCTGCAATGGGCATGACCTACCAACCAACGACATCTCTAGAGGCATAAAAAGCCGGCCGACAGGCCGACCAGTAAGGTCATTGATTAGCCAGGTATATAAAAGAAAATGTTCTCAAACCATATGGTGGATGAAGAAATCTTGTGTGATTTACAGAGCATACTACACAGACGGCAAGATCATTGGTTTTAGTACCGTAACGTTAATTTTTTTAGAACACGCCTGAGCGCGTATTTCATTAAGCAGAAAAGAGCTTAATTAGTACATATTAAGAGAGGGAACAGCAACCCGGGTTACCAAAGGCCTCCTGACACCTACTCACATGAGGTTGTAATTACATAACGGGAATTAGCGACTAGGCGACAGACCAACAGGGAACTACTCATCCTCTAAGCCTACATAGCGTTAAATTAATTTTTACTAAGCAAGATCATTGTTTTTAGTACCATGACAGATGCTACACCCGACAAAGGCAATGGTTAGTTCACTGCGCACGTTGTAGTCCCGCTAACGTTTGACTCCTGGATCAAAGGCAATGTGGATGCGACGTTCTATCCCAGGGATCGGTCAGCGTCGTCGGGTATGCTCTGTGATCATGAAAAAAAGGCATGTGCAGGCATGTCAAAGTGGTACGAGTATATAGCTGTTCGGCCAGTGGTTTCTATGATTGATAAGTCAGCGGGTGTTGTTTTGTTTTGAGAAAAAAAAACTCTATATCATACTTTAGTTGATAAGCCTGATAAGCCAATTCAACTGATATATAAGTTCATGAACTGAAGCATTAGCCTGCTGTGTGATGGCCTGCAGCTCACGCCGTAACATGTTGTGCGGCGACTGCAGCTTGAGACAGATTGCCAAATCCTCGTTAACTCTATGGGAAATCCTCGTTAACCTATGGAGAAGCTATCCGGTCAAATAACCTATGGAGAAGCTATCCGGTCAAAAGTCAGAGATTGATCCCTTTATGCAGCTGAGATTGATCCCTTTATGTAGCTGATGGATGAGCTTAGCCGGAGCTTCGAACGTTTCAAGTTTCTTTTGGTTGATAGAAATTGTAATTAATCTAGTAGTTCATGAGTGTGCTACCTTGGTACCTAGTATTTGACATGTGAATAAGTGGCCAATAATCCTATCTGGATTACGAGATACTCCTTCCGTCCCAAGATATAAGGAGTAACCACTTTTTATTTATGTCCTATAATATAAGGCACATTCTTTCTAGAAAACATCGATACAGTGCTAGAAAGAGAATTAAATGTGTTTTTTGACCTTTGAACTGGAAGTGGTTACGTCTTATATGTTGGTAGAGAGGGAGTATCATCAATGATTGTAACCCTGGTCATGGTTAATATATATATATATATATATATATATATATATATATATATATATATATATATATATATATATATATATATTAATATATATATATTTGAAGTTCTGGTATTCTGAAAAAAAAAATTCGAAATGAAACTCACTTTTGCTAGCTATTTGTTGACGCTAGCGGCAACATGCAGGATCTTTGATGACTACTCATCGGTTCAACATCTGGAGGAAAAAAACCAAATATTATTTGTAGCAACACAACTACACAAGCAACCTACCCGTATTATATATGAGTAGTAGTACAAGTAGTGTTTTATTACATATATAGGGGCAGCATTGATCGTCGTATCATTGTGGGATCGGACGGAGCATCACCAATCTTAAGGCGGGCATCGCGTCTCACAGTAGCATTTAGAAGGAAAGCCGTCACACGCGCCGTCAATATTGTCTGGGCTTTCGGCGATGCAGGTAACCCCACAAGTAGCGTCAAGGAAGCACACCCCGGAAAACCTGCCGCTCAGGTGACTGCAAGGGGCACGACCTGCCCCAACCGGCGACATCTCTACAGGTTGTTGATTAGCATAAAGAAAATATGGTCAGACCGCTTAGCTTGCCATGTTGTTTTGCACACACATGACACAAGGGTCATTTTGGCTTTCTCTAGATATCTTGAACTACAATATAGGATGAGCAGAGTACTACCTACCGGTGACCATGATCGTGAGTAAAAGGACGATGATGGCGGTTGCAGAGAAAGTCCTCGCTGAATAAGGAGCCATTACTATTGTTAGTAAGGAGAGGAATGCGGTAGCGAACAGAGATGCTATTAGAGGATCTGAGTGATCGGGAAGAAGTTTGGCGGGCAATATATAGAATAGATATATCACGTAACGAAGAGGCGGACAAATTTGCATTGGCTATGATTGATTGGTTACTCCAAAACTATGACGCACTACCAGACGGACGGGCGGATGGATCATGCAAATCGGAGAAGGCTCCACCAGAGAGAGCAAGTCTAAGCTAGCTTGTATGTATCGGTGATGACAAGGCATCTATAATATGTACATATACGTATTAATTCGATGGGGAATTGAAGCACGGATTCATTCCTAGCGTTTTTCGCCGCATGCAGATATATAGAAGCACAAGTGTCATCGGTCTTCCATTAATAATTTGCCTAAGGATCACTCCCTTCATGCATCCAATAGAGTGATAGACTAGAGTCCTCATTTCTGTGAGCACAACAAGGGAACGCGCTCAGCTCAGTGAGCTCTTCCGTTTACCGCTTTCTGACCAGGCATTTTCCCAAATGCTAAGTCTGACAGACATCCTTGATGGCACTCATTTCACAACTGAAAATGATTAACATGTTTGCAGCAACCAAGGCTTACAAAAATCTAATTGGCCACAGTTCATCCTGCCTTAAATGGCTGTGGATGTTGTAAAAAAAAAAAGGCCGTGGAAGGCCTCCTTGCCATCCAAAGAATGAAGTTTTAGTTTCTTTTGGCTACTCCTAAAAGACCGGCTGAGTACACAAAACGTTCCAAGAAGGAAAAACATGCACATAGAGTAGAGTCCTATAATTGTGAGCTCTGTCATCTTTCAGCAGAGTCCTTTTGCCGAGTCCTGCTGGAACTTAATCCATATAATATATATAAGTACCAGACTTCCCCCAAGAGTGCTGAACTCAGAAATTTTTATGAATGCTGTGGTGGTCTTGTGTCGTTGGACCATTCTGGGGTGCCCAAAATAATTTGATTTTCAAAGGAATTAGTCCGAGCATTCAAGCTTCTAAATCTGCTTTGATTAAGGAGATGACCAGGGCGTCGTTAAGAGCAAAAGAAAGTCGTTCGGAAGAATTTTCTACTTTTTTTTTTTTTCTCTTGAACCCTCTTGTATTAAACCTGCCTGTTTTGGTGCTCTTTTATATAAATTGCTTAACTATTGGGGTCTCCAGACCCATAAAAAAAGAGTCCTGAATTATTTATCCTCAAATAATACAGCTACTTTTGAGTTCTCAAATCATATGATATCTATCCTGCTGCGAAGAACAAGTTGTCTTGTGGTTGTGGTGCCAACTGCCAGCGCGCGGTTAAAGCAATAACGATTCGTTTTTATTTATTGATATTATTAGTAGTAAGCCTAGGTCCTTGTTCTTCGGCATAGGTTTCTTAGTTATCTTAGCTTGCTCGTCTCTAGTAATTGCTCCGTCACCAGGTTAGGATGTCTATGCTTTGATCTCAGATAGAAACAGTAAGCGTATAGATTAAGCGTGGTGTTTTTTTTTTTTTTTTTTTTTTTTTTTTTGCGATCAAGGAGCTTCATTCATTAAGGGGGACATGGTTTACAATCTGAGGTCAGCAGGTTCGAGACACAAGCCGGGATACAAGACCACCACCCGGCCCGTGTGTCGCCTGAGACTTGTTTAGCTAGAATATGTGCTATCTCATTACATGATCGAGCAATAAAAGTAAATTTGAAACTCTGGAAATGAGAGCTCAACTCACTAATCTCCTCTAGAATCGTCGTGATGCTAGATCTCTGATTGGTTCATTCCTGTTTGCCATAGCCGCACCACCTCCTAGCAGTCAGTTTCTAGCCAAATTTTCTGAATGCCCAAGTGAAGAGCCATGATCAAACCATCTCGACAGGCCATCGCCTCCACAATGAGGGCGTCGAGGCAATGGTCATACCACTTAGCAGCAGCTCGAAGTCTCGAACAAAACCCCCATCAACATCATGGAGCAGGAGCACTGCAGCTATTGCTCCCTTCGCTTGCAAGTTATAGAAAGCTCCATCAGTATTGCATTTGTGCCAACTGACAGTTGGTTTTTCCCATCTTGGTTCTGTTGTCACCCTCACAGGCAGCATATGAGGTGACCAAGCCTGCTGAAGGTCGAAAGCAAGATCAACTGCCCACTGCATGCACAGCGGCCCTGATGGGCAGCATTTCTTTCCCATGTCTTCTCCTATTACGTTGCATCCATAGTGCATACATACCAATAAGAATTATAGATTGACTCTGCCCTGTATCAGATCATGTGCCCAGGAATCAGGATGCAAAGGTGGAAGTTCAATACCTGTATATAGCACGATTCTGCTCCCAGTAAGCTTTGGCAACCGTACACTCAAGCAACACATGCCCCTCCGTGGTGTCAGTGGCTGACCATTGAAATGGTTTGGTAACCAACTATCATCTCAGATGTTCGTCGAATTCCCATTTCCAGTTCTCCTGATTATCCTCCCACGTGATAGTACCTCACGACCAGTAAGGATTGCACGCCATGTGTGGCATGCGTGTCTTTTCCTTGTGTTGGTCAAAAAGTCCTCATCATGGTAGTATCTTCCTTTAAGCCCTCGAGCACACAAGTTATCTGGATTAACCATCAGCCTCCATCCTTGTTTTCCGAGCATTGCTAGATTGAAGTTTCTCATATATTTGAACCCCATCCCTATCCCTCCCGGTGCCTTTGGATATGTGAGTCGCTCCCAGTTAAGCCAATGAATATGCCTACTGTCTGCATAGCTTCCCCACCGGTAGTTGGTGATAGGAGAACACATTTTCTTACATGTAGTTTTTGACAACAAGAAGCAACTCATGGAGTAAGTTGGGATTGCCTGGGCCACTAGTTTCAATAGTACTTCCTGTCCGGCCCAACTTGCCTCCCTTCCACTCCATGTACCAATCATATTCTTTATCCTTGTTGGCATATACTCGAAGGTATCCGTGGTTGATGTTCCCACAGCCGTGGGAAGGCCCAAATACTTATCCACAAGAGCTTCGATACCAATATTCAGAGCTTGTCCAACCTCAAGCTTCATTTCATCGGTGCAATTCCTGCTAAAAAACATTGCAAACTTGTTGCGGTTTACCATCTGGCCAGAACCTCGGCTATAGAGATCTAGTACCTCCTGCTGCAGTCGAGACACCCCCCTTTGTGATGCTTCTGAAAATACTATTCAGTCATCCGCAAAGGTTAAGTGCGAAATCCAGGGGTTGTGGACACCCACACGCACACCTCTCGAGAGATACACCGGCCCCTTTGACTTTAATAGGCAAGATAGTCCTTTGGCACATAAGAGGAATAAGTAGGGTGAAATAGGGTCCCCTTGGCGAGTCCCCGTGCTTGGAAGGTTCAATTAACACACCATTCACTCGTACTGATAGAGATGTGGTGGTCACACATTTCAAAATTAGAGAAACAAACGTATCATGGAATCCCAATTTCAGCATGACTCTTCTCAAGTACTCCCATTCAACACGGTCATAAGCTTTGGCCATGTCAAGCTTGACTGCACATGCACCTGATTTTCCTTTTTTTTTCAAATAATGTGTGCACTCATAGGCTATTAAAATGTTGTTCGTGATAAGCCTTCCGGAAACAAAAGCATTTTTCTCTAGATACAGTTTTATCTAGGAAGCCTCTCAATCTGTTGGCTAGAACTTTGAAGCACAACTTGTAGATGGCATTGCAAAGCGAGATTGGTTTGTAATTTTTTCATCTCCTATGGATGCTTAACCTCCCTTGGTGACTCCTGGTCCAAGCAACTGCCAATGGTGCTGAAGGAAGTCTATTGTAAAACCGACAGGTCCAGGGGCCTTATTAGGCACCATCATAAACAAAGCTTTATGTACCTCCTCAGCATCAAAAAGGTTTAGATAAAACCTCATTCATCTGATTCATCTTTCGAACTAAGCCAAAAGACACGTAGCTCCAATCCGACAGTGACCTGCCAAGTTCTTCAAGGTGGCTTAAAATTTGCCCACGTGACACATGGCCATCCAGCCCCTGCCATCTCAATTCAACCTCTCTCACGTATGACGGATCCTGACGCCACATATTTTCATATCTGAAGCGTCGTCTCCCATATTGCCATCTCGGCCTACCCTTGTAGCTCTCAATTACAAGGCAATAGTGGTCTGATTTAGTAGTCTAGACATGCCAGACCTTAGTATCTTTGAACAGGTTGATGAAAGCCGAGGATGCAAGCCCCATGTCAAAAAGAACCCATGCTGCCTGTTATCCCATGTATATGGTATACCAATGAAGCCTAGGTCTAAAAAGTGACATGCTTGAACCGCATCCCTAAAGCCCTCCATCTCTCGCTCTGGCTTGACCTAGCCCCCAAACTGCTCGTTCGCCTTTAATACCTCATAAAGTCACTAGCACAAAGCCATAGGGCCGGATATCACTCTATGTGTAGAGGTATTGCAGGCATTCCCAACTCCAGTATCTCAACTCATGTCGAGATTCACTATAGAAACCGGTGAACCTCTACACAGACATTTGTGTTCCTAGATTGAGGATTGCAATGTGGATGTGTAACTTGTCATAGCTCTGAAGTTTCACATCAACATCTCGTGACCATAGAAGTGCTAAGCCTCCACCGCTACCAAAACTCCCAACCATCAAGCCATTAGCAAATCCCAAGGACCATCTCAAACCATCCACACGATCAAAAAAGTGGGGTTTCGACAAGAAAACAAGCCAAGGGTGATGTAGTCGTGCTAACTTCTTTTGAACTAAGCCAAAAGACATGTAGCTCCAATCAGACAGTGATTGACCAAGTTCTTCAAGGTGGCTTGAAATTTCCCATGTCACACATGGCCATCCGGCCCCTGCCATCTCAAGTCAACCTCTCTCACGTATGACGGATCCCGATGCCACATATTTTCATATCTGAAGCGTCGTCTCCCCTATTTCCATCTCGGCCTAGCCATGTAGCTCTCAATTACAAGGCAATAGTGGTCTGATTCAGTAGTCTAGACATGCCAAACCTTAGTATCTTTGAACAGGTTGATGAAAGCTGAGGATGCAAGCCCTATGTCAAAAAGAACCCCTACTGCATGTTGTCCCATGTATATGGTAGACCAATGAAGCCTAGGTCTAAAAAGTGACATGCTTGAACCGCATCCCTAAAGCCCTCCATCTCCCGCTCTAGCTTGACCTAGCCCCCAAACTGCTCATTCGCCTCTAATACCTCATAAAGTCACTAGCACAAAGGCATAGGGAGATCACTCTATGTGTTGAGGTACTGTAGGCATTCCCAACTCCTGTTTCTCAATTCACGTCGAGATTCACTGTAGAAACCGGTGAACCTCTAAACAACCATTTGTGTTCCTAGATTGAGGATTGCAATGTGGATGTGTAACTCGTCACAGCTCCGAAGTTTCACATCAACATCACGTGACCATAGAAGTGCTAAGCCTCCACCGCTACCAAAACTCCCAACCATCAAGCCATTAGCAAAGCCCAAGGACCATCTCAAACCATCCACACAATAAAAAAGCGGGTTTTCAAGAAGAAAACCAGCCAAGGGTGATGTAGCTGTACCAAGCTACGGAGTTCCTGAACCACCTCGGATCGCCCCAGAACTCGATAGTTTACACATAAGATTTTCATGGTGCCCGGCGGGAGCTATCACTCGCAACCGCCGACGATGTTGCATTTTGGCAAGAGTTACCACACTTCTGCTTCTTCAAAATTTCAATCATGCTATCACCATTATGCTCACCATTGCCATCCAACTAGTTAACATGGGAATTCACCAAACCCACGGGACAATGGCATGTGATCCCTCCAATGTAATGTTCTGTGAATTGGGCACCTTCAACTTTTGTTTCCACATGGGTTGTACCTGCTCAGAATCATTCATCGCAAGCTTTCTATTAGCCCTAATCCTAGCCTTTTCCCTATCCTCCGAGCGAGCACCAGTGTGCTGAGCAGCAGCATGCTGTTTCAGAGGTGACCGGACCTCATGCTCCTCTGTCTCCTCCACATAGCTAGAGGATGAGTGATGAGAGCCTTCACCAGACCTCTAATAGGATCTAGATGGTCTAGATGCTGAAGAGAATCCACTTCCATAGGATTCAGCTGCAACACTATTTTGACACTAGATACGCACACGAAAGAATCAAAGAGAAATAATCCGCAAGCGCACGGATATCGGTGAGCACTTCACCCGGGAGATAAGTCCTGAGTACCGTATTTATTTTTTATCCGCTAGGAGAAAACGTGCAATAGACTAACCCGATCTTTACTACTACCCCTGGGCTGCTAGTCAAGTGAGAATTAAGCGATATAGAGAGAACTCCTTCGTCAGTCTTCTCCTAACCTATGGCAAGCTTTGAGACTATTGTTCTAAGGGGGTACCTGAGGAAAAGACACCGCAGAGGATGCTAAACCGGGCACAAAGGACCTACTTTACCTACCAACGGGAAGTAGATTACAAAGGTAACAAAGGGACTGTCACTTCCCTCGCTACTACCACGGTTCCGGTCGAATAGGGAGCATCTACAAGTGAACCTAGCCTAAGCACCACGCTTATGCTAAACTTGTAAACCAAAGAACAATAATAACAACGAACTTACTAGTATTAGAAGTTGAATTGCCGAATGACCCTGAAACCAAGCCTCGGGTTAGGAGACTTGATCCTGCAGGTACACTGGAGAGGAGACACCGACAGGTCGGGCTTCCTCCAAATCTACCTCCACTCTATACTCTCTCAATCTCTCTTGATACTAATACCCTATAGAGATAGATCCATTTTAGGGACCCTTCTCTAGCTAATTCTCTCTAGAAAATATGATCTAGGGCTTCTGAACTCGTGGCTCTGATTAGAGAATGAATTAGGGATTTCTCCCGGGGCCAGGGGCTCTGAATATATAGCCCTCTCGAATGCACCACAGCCCTTGGATCAAACCGACCTAAATGGACGGTGTTTATTCATCTTCAAAGTTGGTGGAGGCAGGATCTGCGAGACTCCACCTCATTGGTTGAGATGGAGGGGCGGCCGACTTCACCCTAGGGGCGGCCGCCCCTGGTCTATGCCAGGTGGGCCCCAGGTTTCAGGTGTCGCCTTCTGGAGTCTTCTAGATTATACTTTTTCACACGTTTGGTCTTTCTCTCTATGTAAACCTGACATGTGGACCATCTTCGGTAGTTTTCAGCTGTCACCCTGCAGAAATAGATATTCACCAAAACTCATGGAATTCTGTCAGTGGTAACCCTATATCTATCAAGTATTTATAAATAGGTCCATTTTCATGCTGAGTTGACGGTTAAATTTATGAGTTAACGATCGTCAACACACTAGCAAAAGATTGTATATGTTTCTTCTTTTCCTCAGGTGCCCTTAACAGAACATCGTAGGGTAGGCATCCTTGCTCATCACGTTCAACTGGATGAAGACACTCGACCTCACAGTGGATTATTACTCCATAGGCAAAACAAAAATAAGGGAGCTTCTCATATTGAGCTTGAAACCACCGTGGGTCCTCGCTCCTGCTCATACATAGCATGACTTCCCTCCGGATTGGCTTATCAAGTTCGATGGAGACACGAGCACGCAGGAATGTGCCACTCGCCCACATCCATCTTTACCACTTTACCAATTAGATTCATAGCCCAGATGCCCCTCTGCTAGTTCATCCAACTGAGTGAGAGGTTTAAGATACGCACCCACAATTCCATACGATCAAAGATGATCTTTGAAGCACTGAGTTTCTCATCATACTTTTGGAGAATTTCAACATGTCTTTTAACCATGCATGGAGTCCTAGCCAAAGCCCTCTCCATGTCCATGCTACTCCTAAATTCAATCACAAACAAATTGTCACCTTTCTCGCCAACTGCAAGAAGCTTTAAGCCAATAGGGTTGCTGTCGATGAAATATCGGCGATAGTCCGACCAGGGGTATGCCCTGACCGGTAATGGATTGGCGGAAGGCGTACGAGATTGCAAGCGAGATGTAAACAGGGAACAATCACACAAGGTTTACCCAGGTTCAGGCCGCAAGGATGCGTAAAACCCTAGTCCTGCTCTCTGTTTCGATTATGGATGTGGATGTGCGAGTCTGTGCGTTATGCCAGATTTCGTGTCCCTAGATGGGGGTCCTTGCTCTCCTTATATATCATGGGGAGCAAGGTTACAAGTCGGATATTGCCTATCTGGTACTAAGTTTTCCGTGCTTTATAAGACTTTACAGAAACTTTCGTATCTCAGCTAGTTCTATCCTCCTTGTCGGTTTCTGGTATACTTGCCGGTTTTAGGCTGTCCGACCAGCTTGGGCCGATCGGTCTTGAAGCTTGGTGGGCCGGCCTGGTTGTCTCATGCTGGCCCAAAGTAGGCCGTGAGGGTATATGGGGTTTATACCCCCACAGCTAGACCCCGAGCATCATGGATCTTGAGGGAAAAACATCGTCTTTGTTTGATCAAGTGAGAAACGAGTGGTCGGACACACGTTCGACATGTGGTCGGAGACGTGGGCCCACGTTAGTGTGATGCCCGCCATTAAGGATTTCGGGGGCGGGACCGTCTTGTGTTTCCGACCAGTTTCCTTACACTTATCGGTTGACGTTTTGGTTTTGATCAAAAGATTTATGATGCTGTGAAAAGTAAAAAAGAAATTTGAGGGTCCAATCGGGTTTTGAGACGTGGGCCCACATTAGTATGTGATGACTCCACCCGATCCGCCATCACATGGTATATGCGGTTTGGTCATTGCTTTAGCTTAGTTTTGAACTAAACTCTTGTTGTAAAAAGGGAAAAATCAGGCCGAGTCATGCAAATGACATGGGCCCACGTAGTCCCCAAGGTTGCTGTAAGATAGTATATGTTGCAGCAAGCTCTAAAGAAGGATCTAGCCCATGTCACCTCTTAGGTGACGTGGGCCCACGTAGTCCCCGAGCCTGAGATGAGGTGGAACACGTTATGTCAGGGTCTGAAAAAGACGACCAGCTCATGATATCGTGCTTTATGTGTTTCCGACCACTCTTTGAGTGAGACCGAGCAGGCCAAATTTCATTTGGGCTGGTCGGTTTTAACCATGCCATGACTTTGTCATGATTAAATTAAGATAGCTTTGCTACTTAATTCAGTCCCCAGCGAGGCTGTGAGACCATGGTTTTTGAATCTAAACCCAGGAAATAGCTTTGCTATTTGTGTGCCAGAATAACCGGTATCATTGGCGAAAAGTCCCAGCTTAGCTGACGGACTGTGTGGGTTGAAATGTTGGTGCTATACTGCAACTTCGTCGCAGCGGGTTGGAACAGCTTTGCTGTGAACCCAGTCTTTTTAGCGAGGCTGTTTTAAGACTATAGCTAAAGAACAGACTTAAATGGTCATCAATAGCTTCACTATTGGACCAGCTTCCAGGTTGTCTGGTAAGCGCGTTCGAATATATATAAAAGAAAATAAATTTTTATTTTTCTTTTATGAAATTAAAGCGGGGAGAGAAAAAACTAACCAAAGGCCTTTTATTTGGAGCGGCCCAGTTCCTTTGGCCCATTAAAGAAAAAAAACCCTAGCGTGATTAAAAACTTCATTACCGCCATCATTTGGACTACTTGCTTTCACTTCATCTGCGGTTCCTCGTAGTCGGTTCCTTTCGCCACCCGTGCTCCGTGCCTAGGGTTAGCCCAAGCGACCGTGTTCTTGTGTTCTGAGGATCATGGCGAAGAGGCGGCAATCTGCAGCAGAGAAGAAAAGGGAAAAGAAGGAGCAGAGAGAATATGAGAAGCAGATGAAGCTCCTTTGGTTGCCCACTCAGTCGACGGCATCGTCGCCGAATGTTTTGGTGGATGGCGGCATGATTCCGCCGGCATCTTTTGAGGTGTGGCGTGCGCCGCCTCGAGGTGAGGCGTTCCCTCGTCCTTATGATGGTGAAATTGTTGTATTCGAAGATTATTTTATCAGGGGATTGGGTATTCCACTTCATACTTTCCTGGTAGAGCTCTGCATTCTTTGGAAGATATCAATTTGCAATCTTCATCCAAATTCTATTATGACGATTGCCCTGTTTGTTGCTTACTGTGAGTTGTATCTCGCAATACCTCCGAATTTCAATGTATTTTGGCATTTTTACGAGCTGAAGAGGAGGGGGAATTTGGGTGGTAGTGCTGTAGCTGGAGCATGCTACATTTCTCTTCGCGATGGTATGCGATCTCGCTGGCTGTCTTTTACTCACACTGATAATGTAAACGATTGGTACAAGAAATGGTTCTATGTGAATGATAACGAACAGGGAAGGGTTGTTCCTTGTGATATTACACATATTCCTGAACCCAATCATTTTTGGTCCGATAGGCCAAATGCTACCGAAATGATTAAAGTAAATGAGATAATTGCAATGATGAATTTCAAGGGTCTCGAATGGTTTTACGGTATTTGTTTATATTTCTCGTCGTATTCAACCTTTGAAGGAAAGATTCAACTTTCTCGGGAATATCGTGGAGTTGAAGATCCTTCTCGTGAAACTCCGGAGCCCATTTCCGATGATATCAATTTGAGGCTTCTGAAGATGTTCAAACAGGGAGAGGATACTCATATCCCGCGTCCTACCATAAAGCCCTTTGATTGGAGGATGCCACCTCCGCGGGTGTGTTTTTATATATCTTCTTTCTTCTATGTTTTCTTGGCTTGGATATTTTTGTTTTATTGAATTGTTCTCCCTTGTGTTTATAGGGCCGTCATATCTATGTGTCCCGTATGCCTCTTGATGATCTGCATGCTAGGGAGGCTCTGCAGTACCAGCGTACAGGCTTTGAACGGGGGATTGACAGGATGGAGGCAACCGACGATGCTGTCGAGCCTGATGATAATCAATCAAAGGCGGCTGGGAAGCAAAAGGTTATTTATGAGAAGAAGAAGAAATGAACTGGCATCCTGACTGGGGAAGCTTTATCGCTACAACCTTGTGCTTCTGGTGGTCGGAAACGTCGATATCGTCAGGTTGCAGAGTCATCAGATTCTGATTCTGGTTCTGAAGACAAGCTGACTCTTGCTGAGATGGCTCGGCGTAAGCGTTTGCGTTCTGGAGGTGATGGTGATCAGAGTAACTCCCCTCCTCGCATGTTGTCTCAAGGGGCTGGCGATGCTAGGGAGCAACCCATTTTACCTGTTGATGAACCCGGTCATTTAGGAGACCATGCTCAGGCTGGTGATTTGGGTCAAGCTTTAGAGGATCAAGGTGCTCCTGCTGTTGTTTTAGCCCAAGAGGGTGACCTTCTTGCCGCTACTGGGCGTTCCTCTCCTCCTCGAGATCTAAATCAGTTGACGACTCAAGGTGATCCTGATGTTGGGGGCCTCTGCTTCTGTTCAAGATAGAGATGCAGATATGCCAGATTGGTTCAATCACCACTTCGAGCAATCTGAATTGTAAGTGTGTAAATTTTGTCTTATTACTGCTATTCTTTAATTGGTTTTTGATGTTTTGGTATTTTTCTTGTCGGGGCCCCGATGTTGATGATTGGTCGGGAGCCTTTCGCTCCCGGGCTCACGGTGGTGCTTACCGCACATACTATCATGGATCAGGAAGCAGTTGCTGAGGGTGCAAACATTGTGGCGCCTTCTGGTGGTGTTCAATCATCGTTGCCAGGACTAGCGCTGGAGCCCTCTCTGGTTTCTCCTTCTGGAGATGATCAATATCCTCTTGACATGCGCTTGGGTAGTTTTGAGCATAATGCATCAATTGGGGGTCACCCTGAGGTGATGGAAGAGATTCGAGGGGGGCCGTCTTCTGGTGTGAATGTCCCTGGTAGCCGAAGCTACATCGCCCGTCAGGATGATGATGGTAGGTGGCAGATTTTTTAGTACATTACCAGGGCAACTGCTTTTGATAGCATAGAACAAGGGCTGGCCGACCTCAGAGCTCGGATTAAGGTCAGCATATCATTTTAGAATTTTTCCGCTTATTTTCTTTTTTTGTCTGTCATTGTAACGAATGTTTCGTAGGCAGTTGAGGATGTTGCCGAGGAGCGCCGCCTTTGTATCGAGAAGTTTAAACCGACCATGTGTGAAAACGGCCTTCTTCGGAAACATAATGAAGATTTGGAGCGGCAGATCCGAGTTCATGAAGGTCGTGAGAAACTTTGGGAGCTTGAAAAAGGTTCCTTGTCGAAGAAAGTTGTGGACCTTGAGGAGCGAAACAAAGGTTCGAGTCAACTTTCATTTTTGTCTGTTGTGCTTTTAACAGAATGTGAAATGTATTTTTGTATGTTTTGTAGCTTTGGAAAGTGAAAAAGCTTTGATGACTACTGAGGTCGCTCGTTTGGCAAGAGCAGAGAAAAAGGCTCTAGCGGATGTTGAGCGTTTGGAGCGGGAAGCGCGAGGTGCGTTTCCCTTTTGTCCTCTCTGTAGTTGCTTTGTTTTTGGCATGTTTCATAAATTGCTGTATTTTTATACAGAAACTCATGATCGTCATATGGCCCAATTTGGCGTGCTGAAGGATGAGAACCAACGTTTGACTGATCGTTATCTATCCATGGCTGAAGGATTGCGGCCTTTGTTTGTTTGTGCTAGCGGGGTGAAGTGAGGCCAACAAATCCTCGACAACTCCCGAATTTGTTGTAGATCAATGTCGCCGTTCTTGGCGTTTATTGAAGGAGTTTGTTGGAAAAGGGAGCCGCTATGTCACATCTAGCGTTCTGCTCTTGCCCAATCTCACTTTCCCAGGGCGGATCTGAAGCGTTTGGAGTCTGGAAGACCTGCAGACACTTCTCTAGAAAAACTCAGGGATTTGCAGAAGGCTTGCTGGAATACAGCCTGTGTTGTTGCTGACAAGATAGATCTTGTCCCTGAACAATGATTATTTCTTTTAAACTTGGTTGTGATATTGAACTTTGTGGTGTTTTGCACCTCCTGCTTTTGTGTAATGGCGTCGGATTTGCTTCAATGTAGATGGTGGTAATGCTTTGTATAGCTGAAAGAATTACAATTGTCCTGGTGCTAAGCATAAAATTTGATTAAATGCTCTATGTGCCAAGAGTTTGGTAGATCTCTAGGCGGATCATCAAGAGTACACAATTTGTAAGTTGTGGGTCTTGTCACGGCTTTGACTAGAAAAGGTCCTTCCCAGTGAGACGACAATTTGTGAAGATCGTCAGTTTTCTGGATTCTCTTAAGGACGAGGTCTCCGACCACAAACTGTCTTTCCTTTACATTTCTGTTGTAGTAACGACGTAGGCTAGCTAGATATTTAGCCATTCTTGGGAGTGTTTCCAGGTTTCTTTCTTCGCCTGAATCTATGATAGTTTTTCTGATGTTGTTTGTGGCGTCTTCATCGTAATTCTGTGTCCTTGGCGAGCCGAAGGCTATTTCGTCTGGTAATACTGCTTCGGCGCCAAATATCATGAAATAAGGTGAAACACCTGTATTTCTGCTCGGTTGAGTTCGAAGGCCCCAGATCACAGCAGGTAATTCATGGTACCATCTTCCTGGATGCGTATCGTTGTCTCGATATAGCCTTTTTCGTAAGGCATCTATGATCATTCCATTTGCTCTTTCAACTTGACCATTAGCTCGAGGGTGAGCTACTGAAACATATTTTACTTTTGTCCCTAGGTCTTCGCAAAAATCCCAAAATTCTCCACCTGTGAATGTGGATCCTAAATCCGTTATGATGGTATTGGGTACGCCAAAGCGGTGTACGACGTCTGTTAGAAATTCAACAGCTTTTTGGGCATTTGCCTTGACTAAGGGCTTATATTCTATCCATTTTGAAAATTTGTCTATGAGTACGTAGACAAATTGGTAGCCGCCTGGTGCCTTTTTGAATGGTCCTATCATATCCAGTCCCCAGCATGAAAAGGGCCATGCTGCTGGTATTGTTTGGAGCTCATGTGCAGGGACGTGTATCTGTTTAGCGAAGAATTGGCAACCCTTACAATGCTGGACTAGTTTCTTAGCGTCAGCAAGTGCGGTTGGCCAGTAAAAACCTGCTCGGAATACTTCCGACCAGTGTTTTTGAGGCAGTGTGATTGCCGCACATGCCTTCATGTATACGTAGTAGTAATTCTGCTCCTTCTTCGAAGGAAATGCATTTTTGTAAGACTTCGGCACTTGCATTTTTGCGCATAAGTTGCCCATCAACTAGGATGTAATGTTTCCTGCGTCTTATCAGACATTGTTTTTCTGTTTTATCTGTTGGTAAGTCCTCGTCGATGAGATATCGAATAAAAGGAACCCTCCAGTCTTCCTTTGTTTCTTTTGGTTGTTCCAATGGTTCGACTGATGGTGTTTGTTTGCTGAAAGCTTCTGTAGTTGGGCGATCTTGCCTTTCTGACTTTTTCTTCGGGTGATTGATCGTGGAGTCATTTATAGATCTTTTGCCTGATCTTGTTATCGGAGCACTTATTCTAAATGGTGCTGGTCGGATCGAGGCAATGATATTGTTTGCTACTGGTCAGAGGTGAGCCAGTAGTATATCTTGCTGAATGTCATCTTTTTTGGTTTTGTCATCTAATGGAGGTGCTTCTGATGGTGCTGGTTCTTTTATTATCTCCTGTGTGACGGATGGTGATAACAAATCTTGCACAAATACATCGGGGGGCATTTTTGCTCTATTAGAGCCCAACTTGGATAGTTGGTCGGCGAGTTTGTTCTTTTCTCTAGGAATATGGGTGAATTCCAGGCCATAGAATTTATTTTCTAGCTTCCTTATTTCTGCCACATAAGCTTCCATTTTCTCGTTGGTGCAATCCCATTCTTTGTTGATTTGTTGGACAACTAGAGCAGAGTCTCCGAAAGCCAGGAGCCTTTTTATGCCTAGTTCTATTGCTATCTTGAGGCCGTGAAGTGCAGCTTCGTACTCGGCAGCATTATTCGAAGCTTTGAAATGGATACGTAGTACATATCTTAGGGTATCGCCACTTGGGGCTTTGAGCACGACCCCTGCTCCTGCTCCATTTATTTTGAGGGAACCATCAAAGAACATTTCCCATCGTTCGGCTTCATTTTGAAATGGTGGTAAAGACATGTTTGTCCACTCTACTAAGAAATCAGCCAGAGCTTGAGATTTGATAGTTGTACGGCTCTGGAATTTTAATGTATATGGGCTGAGCTCTATTGCCCATTTTATTATTTGACCGCTGGCATCTTTGTTGCGGAGTATATCACCGACAGCGTGCTCTATTACTATTGTGATTGGATAGGTATCAAAATAGTGTAGCAGCTTTCGTTTTGTGATTAAGATCCCGTACAATAGTTTTTGTATGTGCGGGTATCTCTGTTTGGAGTCATTTAAGACTTCACTGATGTAGTAAACTGGTCTTTGCACACCATATGTGTGCCCTTCTTCTTGTCTTTCAACAACTATTACTGTGCTGACCACACGATCGGTAGCCGCAATATATAGTAATAATTCTTCGCCGTCTTTAGGTGCTGTCAACACCGACGGTGAGGTTAAATATTTTAAGCTCAGAGAAGGTTGTGTCTGCCTCGTCTGACCATTCGAATTTCTGCTTGGTTTTTAATAATTTGAAAAAGGGAAGTCCTTTTTCACCAAGTCTTGATATAAAACGGCTTAGGGCTGCCATGCATCCAGTAAGTTTTTGAATGTCTTTTAGTCCTTTTGGTTGCGTCATCTTGAGGACCGCGTTTACCTTTTCAGGGTTTGGTTTTATGCCGTCTTGACTGACTACGTTGCCAAGTAGTATTCCTGATGGTACCCCAAAGATGCATTTTTATGCCGTCTTGACTGACTACGCTGTAAAGGTGCGTTCTAGGTTTGAAACTACGGATCTGCTCTCCTTTGTTTTGACGACAACGTCGTCTATGTATGCTTCGACTAGCTGGTCGGAGATTTCTTTTTGAAGGCACTCTTGAATAGCGCGTTGATATGTTGCACCAGCGTTTTTGAGGCCAAATGACATGGTGGTGTAGCAGTACGCGCTGAAAGGCATTATGAACGAAGTTTTTATTTGATCGTGAGCTGCTAAGGCAATCTGGTGATAGCCTGAATAGCAATCTAGAAAAGATAGTAGCTCGCAACCTGCAGTTGAGTCGACTACTTCGTCGATGCGAGGTAGTTTGAAGGGGTCTTTAGGGCAGTGTTTGTTGAGATCGGTATAATCAATGCACATTCTCCATTCACCATTTTTCTTTTGTACAAGAACTGGATTAGATAGCCAGTTAGGATGATACACTTCTTTTATAAAACCATTTGCTAATAATTTTAACACTTCTACCCTAATCACCTCCTTCCCGTCGCGGCAAACCGTCGTAGCCTTTGTTTGATTGGCTTTGGCGGTCTCGAGACATTAAGGAAGTGCTCGACCCGTTCCTTGGGACACCGGCATATCTCGTGGTTTCCAAGCAAATATGCTTATGTTGTCCCTCAAGAATCGGACGAGCGCGTCTTCCTATTTGCTGTCTAAATTGGCTCCTATAAGAGTTGTTTTCTCCTTGTCGCGAGGGATGAGTTCGATCGTCTTTGTGTCATTGCTTTTGTTGGCCGATCTTTTGGATTGTTTGATCGGAATCTGGAGATCGACTTCGGGTATCTGTTTTGCCTCAAGGCATGTTTGTTCCATGTGAGCCTTAAGATCTGCTAGTTCTGCTGCAGCGTAGGCATTTGTTTCGCAGTCGTGAGCCATAAGGACGTTTCCTCTAAGGGAAAGAATGCCTTTTGATGTTGGCATTTTGAGTACTAGGTACCCATAGTGGGGAACTGCCATGAATTTTGCGATCCCTGGTCGTCCGAGTATGGCATGATAGACACCTTCGAAATCTGCCACGATGAAGTTGACATAGTCTTTTCTGAAGTGTTGTCTTGTCCCAAATTGAATGGGCAAGGTTATCTTTCCCAAGGGCATCGATGGTTTGCCAGGCATGACTCCCCAGAATGGTGAATCATAAGGTTCGAGGTCTTCAATCTTCAGTCCTAACTCGCGGAAGGCTTGTAGGAAAAGTATATTTAAGGCACTGCCACCATCTATGAGTACTCTCTCCATACGTATATGGTTGACAACGGGTCAAGTACCAAAGGAAAACGTCCGGCGTCTGGTATGTTGGCCCACATGTCTGCTCGATTGAAGGTTACCTTGGTTGTTTCGACCATTTGGAGCTTTAGTATTTGTTTGCTCCATTGGATTTGGCAATTGCCATGATTCTTCATTTTAGTAAGTTTTTTATCGTGCGAATTTTCGAGGCCAACTTTGCCACCAAAAATCATAGCCGAGAGGTGTTTGGTGGGCTCGTTAAATTGATGCCGAGGATCTTTATCGCTGTCTTCCTCTTCTTCCGGCTTATCCTTCTGTTCAGTTCTTTTTCCTTATCTTGTTTCATAAGTCTTTGTTTCTTGGCAGCTGCTCTGCTAAAGATTGCTGAGAATCCTCGGCATTGACCCATGGTATGGCCTTTTCCTAGATGCCTAGGGCAATCTTGGCCCAGAATTTTCTCGTATTCTGGGTCATAGTCTTGTTTATTTTCTCTATTGGGTGGTACAGAATGGACACGTTGATCTGTGTCTCTGTTACAATTGCTTTGTATGCGGTTGTCACGTCGACGCTCGTCACGGCGGTTGTTGTCGCGTCTGTCGTTTCTGCGCATATCTTTGCGTTGGAAGTCTTTTTCTCGGTCATCGTTTCTTCTGAAGTTTCTGAATCCGTGCCCAGTTTCTGGCAATTGTTGCATGGCGTCATCAACACGAGCGAACTCACGGGCAATTCTAAACATTTCATCAGTTGTAGTAGGTTGTCTTCTTAATAGTTCTTTTCGTAAATCAATATTGCCGGGTTGCCGTAGTCCTTGTACAAAAAAGGACACAACTTCGACTGCTGAAATGTCTGGGATTGTTGTCCATACTTCCGAGAACCGTCGTATGTAGTGACGCAATGGTTCGTTTGGGTAGTCGACGATTTTTGCTAGGTCATACTTGGTACCTGGTTGTTGACATGTCGTCCTGTAATTTTCGATAAAAAGGTGCCGTAGTTGAGGCCAACTGTGTATGGAGCCTTCTCGTTGGCGTAATAGCCAATTGTTGGGGCCGCTGTCGAGTATGATGGGGAGGTAATTGGCCATGACGTGCTCGTCTCCTCCTGCTGCTCGTACGGCCACTTCGTATAATAGGATCCAATGTTTTAGATCAACTTTTCCGTCGTAGGTTTTGATGTCCGGGATCCTGAAGCTTTTAGGCCAGACTACCTCTCGTAGGCTGGCGAAATAAGGTTTTGGTCCTGAGGCATTCATACGAGCTCGATACCGATCGTTAATGACCGCTCGGAGGTCGTGGTCGTCATACTGCTCGTCATGATGGTGATTATGAGGGCGACCATAATCCCTGTTGTCTCTGTTATTGATCTGTGTGCCTCTAGCGTTGCGCTTCTGGTAAAACCTGTTGTGAGGGAAATTTCCGCAACTTTCCCCGTCATCTTCGTAGTTGTTGTTGTTATCAGCGCCTCCTTCTCTGGAATCTGGGATTCGATTGCTGTAAAAGCTGCGTGGCCGGTGACTTCTGAGAGACATGGCCGGGAGTGCTTGCTCTCTCATGTGGTTGACTTGAGCTTTGGCAGCTACTAAAAGATCAATTGCTTCCTCAATTTGAGGTGTCTGAGGTATGTTGGCCGTCTTGAGACGATCGATGTCGATCGCAAGATTGGCACTTGGGGTTGTATGGACCTGTCGTTCTCCCACAAGATCGAAATCATCAGCAAGATTTCATCGAAAATTCTGGCGTCTTCCGAACACACGATCCTGGTCGGCTGCTGCCTGAACTACAGCCTCATCTTGCCTTCGTTGTTCATGGTCTGCATTTCGACCTTCTCGTTGCTGCCTTTGTTCATCAGTTTCTCCATTGATAGTGATCTCGTTGTCACTAACATGGCATATTGCGTTCCCTAAGATAGGAGGGAACGGCGGGAACTGTTGCAGCTCTTGAGTGGACTTAGTCGGATTGTGTACCTCCGATAAGATTTCTTCGGGTTCCTCTGGTCGGAATGCCATGAGTTGTAGGTCTGGTGTTGTGTTAGTACACTTGGTGGAATTTTGCAAGGATTGTATTTCTTCTTCATTGTCGGAATAGACTACCGTGTGTGCTGATCCCGAAAGCTCTAAGATGTTGTAATAATCATCGAGTCTAGGTGTATCCGGGGTGGCATCGCGTGTCTTCTCTGGAGATTGATCGCCCGTGACTTCTTCGAGGTGCACATGGTTGACGATGTGACCTGTAGGAGCGTCAAAAGTATAGCTGATTATGCCTGAGTGCGGATCAGGGATCTGGTCATAGTTTTCAAGGTAATCAGCTAAGAGCTGGCAACTGGATGAAGCAGCAGCATTTGGCAACCCATATGGGAATGGTGATGCGGATTTCGGGTTTAGGATCCCGCAATCTATTGATTTTTCTTGGGCACTCTGTTCGCGCTGTGTTTGTGGAGAGGTAGCAGGTGATTTTTGCTTTGGTTCAATCTGGATGGATCCAAATTGAGCAAAAAACTTCGTGAGCTTGTCCTGTTGATCATGAGTCGCTTTGAATAGATCGGCCCAATTTTCATCTGGTGGTTGGTTGGCGCCTAGAAGGAAGGGCTGGAGTTCTGATAACTCGAGCTTTGGCGGTAATGCCTTATGTTGAGGAGGCGGAGAATTTTTCTCTCCATCGTTTTGCGGGGTGGGAATCGAGGGCGGACTCTCGATGTATGAGGTGTCCGGGATGGTTGTCCAAGTAACCGTCCCGATGGTGAAAGTGAGGCCGGCTTCGAAAGTCATGGAAGCCGGGAAGGAAACCATCTTGCTTGACGTGAAATCGCGGTGCGCACCCCCTACCTGGCGCGCCACTGTCGACGAAATATCGGCGATAGTCCGACCAGGGGTATGCCCTGACCGGTAATGGCCAACAATCACACACGGTTTACCCAGGTTCAGGCCGCAAGGATGCGTAAAACCCTAGTCCTGCTCTCTGTTTCGATTATGGATGTGGATGTGCGAGTCTGTGCGTTATGCCAGATTTCGTCTCCCTAGATGGGGGTCCTTGCTCTCCTTATATATCACAGGGAGCAAGGTTACAAGTCGGATATTGCCTATCTGGTACTAAGTTTTCCATGCTTTACAAGACTTTACAGAAACTTTCCTATCTCGGCTAGTTCTATCCTCCTTGTTGGTTTCTGGTATACTTGCCCGTTTTAGGCTGTCCGACCAGCTTGGGCCGATCGGTCTTGAAGCTTGGTGGGCCGGCCTGGTTATCGTGCTGGCCCAAAGTAAGGCCGTGAGGGTATATGGGGTTTATACCCCCACAGTTGCCCCATGCCAACTTCATTGCTGCCCATAAAGTATTGACATGGACTGCCGTCGGTTAGAGCACCCTCCCAACTAGCGCCCACTCCACTGAAGGCAAATCCAGTGCTCTTTCATCATCGCTGAAATATGCCACTGTCTCTTCCTCCTCCGTTAGGTTTAGGCATTGTAGCAGATCAATCACATTGGGACTGTGGTTGTCCACCCCTCCCCCTGCGTCCACCTCCAATAGATGCCATGGCGTTCCGATTAGAGAGGAAGAAACACGTGATCTTCTCTGAGTAAACGAGGCAGACAGAAAATAGAATCCACCACTAAAACCTAAGCGGCGCTTAGACCCTAATGGAGAAGTAGGGTTTCAAGGAACTTATGTGGTCGACGGCGCCAGGACGGCTAACCGGTGATATGCGGTGGCCGTCGCTGACTACAGGTCAGAGACATGGATTGGACGTCAGGATCGAACGATCACCGACGGGTGCAGGCCTAGGATCACCGGCATGGTGGTCTAGGACGAAGGTGGATTCACGATTGCCGACGAGATCGCCTTGGTCGTGGCTCCAAGAATTATGGATCTTCTGTTCGCATTGTTAACCAATCAAGCCTTGATATTAAGCGCGGTGCTTACGCTATAACTTACTTTCAGATACGACTAGACCTCTGGATAGTTTTGTGGTAGGTATTAGGTGGCGAGAGCCCTAACATCATCTATAGTCCACCACGTTGGCTTTAGTTATCAAATTGTAGGGTTCGTTGTGCGCTTTGTCCGGTTAGATCTAGAGCTTGTACACCCCTTTCACTAGATAGATTACACCTTTCTCTCCTCTAGAGCTGTGTAGTGATCACACACCTTCTTTACCCTAGTTATGCTTTTTTCATCCATCATCCATGCTAAAGCCATCCACATGCACCACCTTCTAATTTGTTCACTCAACCCAAAGATCCACCTACTTGTCTTCCTTTGGGAATAAATAAATTCTGGTACTCTCAGGCGAAGTGCTATATGATACTTTTGTGTGACAATCCCACTAAGTGAAGCCAACAAATACCAACTTGACATGTTTTTTTGGGGAAGCTCGTCTGGTGCTAATAGAGCAAGATCCAGGAAATGGCCCTGAGTAGTACCCACTAGGAGAGAAGATTGGGCACCCCTTGATCCCGTGTCCAGATTATGGGCTGGCTATGATTTTAGATATATAGTGTATTTATTTTTGAACAACAACATAAAGTAGCCATATTACATGGAGGTCTTTAAAAGAACATCTAACTACATCAAATGTCTATGATTTGGAAACAAAACAACAGCGTCGACTGAGACGCAATGGTTGACGATTTAAATAGCAGGATTGAAAATATGCTGTCACGGAAAACAAAAATAAATCGTGCTAAATTTGATCCCATTGGCGGTGTCATCCCCTTCACCGTTCGCCAGTACCATCACCGGCAGCCCGTAGCGGCACTACTGAGCAGAATCTTTGCATGCAGCCACTAGCACCCAAGCTGGTCACCTCACTGCGCGTGACTCATCGCGACGTGGGTGGACCGGTGGACTCCACCTCACGATGCCACACAAAACAAAATAAATAAATGAAAAAAAAACCCTATTGCGTGGAGCACAAAAACCCCGGCGCACCGGACCGGCCCGGACACCCGCCCAGAAAGATAGGCCTGCAACCCACTGCCGCCACACCCATCCTTTTCCTGCACAAATCACGCACGCGACGCGAGCCCAAATCCACAAAAGCCACGCACGCACGCACGCGCCTGTCCTCCTGCGCGGCGCACGGAAACCCACCTCACCTCCAGCGCGTGCGGCGCCGTCGGCCGCCTCGCCTGCTGCCCCTGCCGACACCGAGCGCCGCCACTACTCCCGCCACCGACGCCAGCCATGGCGGCCCCGCCCCGCGCCACCGCGGTCCTCGCCTGGTGCGTGCTGCGCGTTCTCTCCACTCTCCCTCCGTCCCTCGCGCCATCGCGCGCGGCGGGGGGGCGGCTCCGTTTCTTGCGACGCCGACGCGGTGGCGGCCGCTGATTGCGTTCTCATTCTGCGCAGGGGTTCCGGGGAGGACGGGCAGCTGGGGATGGGCGGGAGCGAGGAGAAGGACTGGGCCCACTGCGTGGAGGCGCTGGGGCCCTACGCCGTCACCGCCGTCGTCGCCGGCAGCCGCAACTCCCTCGCCATCTGCGACGACGGCCGCGTGCGTCCCCTTCCCCTCCCCGACCTCTTGTTTGCTCATTTCCTTTCTGACTGATTGCTTGGGTTGGTTGCGGTTCCTTGCTTGCTTGCCGCGCGCAGCTCTTCACTTGGGGGTGGAACCAGCGCGGCACGCTCGGGCACCCGCCGGAGACCAAGACGGAGAGCTCCCCGGGCCCCGTCGACGCCCTCGCCGGTGTCAAGATCGTCCAGGTGCGCCGCACTTCCCCTCTCCTTATTACCTCACCTGCAAGGTTCGTGTCTGCGTGCTGCTGTGCTGCTGCTGACGAAACAAGCTCTGCTGCCTGTGGTTTCCCTGGTTCATTCATTCAGGCGGCGATTGGCGGGTGGCATTGCCTCGCAGTCGACGACAAGGGGCGCGCATACGCCTGGGGTAGGGGCGCCCGCTTCTCCACCACGATTTGACCGATTTCTGGCTGCTTTGATTGATGCAATGTGCGTGGATTGTGGTCTGCCGCAGGGGGGAACGAGTACGGGCAGTGCGGCGAGGAGCCCCAGAGGACGGAGGACGGGACGAGGGCGCTCTGGAGGGACATCCCCAACCCGCAGCGGTGCGCGCCCAAGCTCAAAGTCCGGCAAGTGAGTCGAATTGGATTCCTGGGCTACGTTGTGCGAGTAGCTAGCACCAGTGGGAATCTTGCTGGTCTTGGAACTTTAGCAATTTTGGTTCGGTGCGTCGGTTGCAGGGAATCCAACGATTTCTGGATAGTGTTGTCACTTTGGCATATGCTTTGTTGCCAAAGGAGTAGTCTGATACAAGTGATCCTGATACAAACCACATATAGGATAATTTATACTTTATGATGGAACTGGAGCAGTTATAGTGTCTATCGCTCAAATGAATTGTTCCTGTCGTGAAAGGATGCTGCAACTTTGATTTTGGTTCGTTAGCTTTTGGCTTATTCGTTTGCTAATTTTAGGTAGCTGCTGGAGGGACACATTCAGTGGTTTTGACTCAAGAAGGTCACGTCTGGTCTTGGGGACAGCCATGGCCTCCTGGCGATATGTATGGTGCCTTATGATGATTTTTTTTTTGTTTGCTCTTTTATTATCTCCTGATTGTAATTTTGAGCATGGGCCTTCTTTCAGCAAGCAAATATCTAAACCAGTACGTGTGCAAGGCCTTGACAAAGTGAGGGTCATTGCAGTAGGTGCATTCCATAATTTGGCACTAACAGAGGATGGAATTTTGTGGGCATGGGGTAGTAATGAGTATGGTCAGCTGGGGACTGGAGATACCCAACCAAGATCACAACCGATACGTGTTGAAGGACTATCGGATCTCTCATTGGTGAGTCAGATTGATTTCTTTTCTTCGATTTTCTGATACATTTTTAAATTAGATTGTCACGAGCGAGTTTCTCAAGCCATTGGCAAATGACCTTATGTACGGACAACAAACCAAGATTAAAAAAAAAACTTAGTTGTTTTTCGCCCAACTCATCTCTCATTGGTTTAGCTCTCATTCAGCTAACAAGCTTCATCCTTTTCTGGACTTCCAGTTATTATCATTGCACAGTAAGAATACTATGTTTAAATGTTTGATATTGCTTATGCAAAGAATGGAATCCTGATTCTTTATTTGACTATTTGAGGACACCACTGCATGGTCATAAATCGATAATTTATCTGCACATTGCTTTCCTGATTTCTCACTTGTTGTGTATACTCCAATATGTTACATTTGCAGGCTGACATTGCTGCTGGAGGCTGGCATTCAACTGCACTAACTACAGAGGGAGAGGTATTTCCATTATCTTGATTCTTGAATTCAGCCATAAAGGGTTACCATCTTATTATATGCTGTTTTATCCTGCCAAGCTGTTTTCATACTATGTTGTGCTGCAGATAAATTCACTTGCTTGCTATTTACTCGGGGCATGCTTTAAAGATGTCCATATAGAGAGCACCGAAAATATACATATTATTATACAATGAAAGTAACCTAGGGGAGTCTGTTGACCAAGTTGACCTCATCTGAACCAAATACAGAAGCAGAAATTGTTCCAAAAAAAAAAAAGGCTACAGACTAAGTTTGGCTTGAGTTCCATTGATTCAGATCCATCTGTACCTTATTCTGCATTTTTCCAAAAACGTATATTAATGCCATGGAAACATGTATTTTAACATAGTAAGACTGGCACTGATCACAATAAATGACAAGTGAAAGGTAAGACACTGCAGGCTAGATATTGTATTGCATAAGGGCAGACAGTGTTGGGGAGCATAGTGAGGGTGTATGTTGAGATCTGAAATTGACTCCATGGTTTTCCTTATAGATGATACTGAGGGCTTGTGGTGGTTTATTTAGAAAGATGGATCATGTGACAAACATATATGCTTTACTGGGCAAAGCAGATATGGACTTAGCCACTTAGGTGGTCTGCTATGTATATGTCAGACTGATTGGAACTGCTTGCTGCAGCAAGCGTTATGGCTGCTGCTGCAGCAAGCCTGTCTACTATTCTTTGTAGTAGAAAATAAGCAGCAGCAACTGCTGTAGCTGTTTCAAAAGCACAACTGATCAGGCCCTATGAATTGCACAAATCGACCTGATCCAATCTCGATGCATTGTAAAATCTTCTCTTTTGGTACTCATCAATTTCTACTTGAGCACAAATATTTTGTTTTGTATTCTCTGAACCTGCACCAACTTTCTAGGTGTATGCTTGGGGAAGAGGAGAGCACGGGAGGCTTGGATTTGGTGATGATAAGAGTAGTCGCATGGTGCCCCAAAAGGTTGAGCTTCTAGCTGGAGAAAATATTGTTCAGGTAATAGGCCTTGGTATTACTGGTTTTTGTTGGTTTCAGTTGCATTACCCTTTGCTGTGGACTGTGGTCCTGAAATGGTGGAACAATTTTCTTCTCCAAGCTGAGCAGCAGAGCTCATTTTGCATGTTTGCAGGTATCATGTGGAGGAACACATTCAGTTGCGCTAACTCGAGATGGTCAGATGTTTTCTGTAAGTGGAAGCTGTCTTCTACTTTTACAATCCTACATTGTGCCGTGCCATTATCTTTTCTAGCTCAGGGCTCTGACATATAAAATGAAGATCCCGGCCACTTGACCATTTTTACAGCCTTTGCCTGAAATGCATTAAAACAATTTTAACTGGAGCGAACTAAAATGATGTCTGAAGCCATATAAGCATGATCAAATATATTGTTGATTTTGTGGTCAGTAGCCAAGCTGTATAACATTCTTCCTAAGGGAAAACATGCCCATAGTTGAAACAAGGATGAACATACCGGTTTTCTATTTTCTTACATATGAAATACTTAAAGATTTTGAAAATTTGCAAAGTTGTTGTGGATATGCTTTTAAAACAACATGATGCATGTGCAGACTCGAGAAATGTCGATTTATGTTCTAAGAATGACCAATATCAACTATGTATTTTACCCAAATTTCACTAACCCCAGTTCAAGCATCATTAATGTGTGCCACGTTTTTTTCGAGAGTGATGTGTACCACGTTTTCTGCATGGCACATATTTATCGAGTTTTACAGCGCATATTAATGGCAAGTCTCTTTCGTGTTGGCAGTATGGGAGGGGCGACCATGGCCGTCTGGGCTACGGCAGGAAGGTGACGACGGGCCAACCCATGGAAGTCCCCATCGACCTGCCACCGCCCAAGACCAGCAGCAGCCCCGACGGGCAGTGGCTGGCGAAGTACGTGGCCTGTGGCGGGCGGCACACCCTGGCTATCGCAGAGTGGACAGAGGCCACCGACTGATCACGGAGTGCTTGACTTCCTGAATCCTGATGATATGCGTGCAAATTTGAGGTTGAGAAGCCTACTATACAATCATTATAGTGTTCGTGGAATAAGCATAAGTTATGCAATATCAGTCATCATAAAATTTTCTGTATGAGCTTAATTTGGCAACGAACAAAATAGTCGGAAGAGGACTTTGTGCAGAGATCGATAGATGAGAGACGTTCAGTATTTCAGCAATATTTTTCGATGGACAAATTTGTGCTGTATCCTGAGCTTTCTATTTTTGGCTCCCCTGTTGCTTGCTTCACTCGCTGCACGGGGACACATGAAACTGTAAAGGGTGATAAAATGGATCAAGCACTAGTGCAAATCTAAAATTGGAGAATTTGGCTTATCAGCCGTAGTACGATGTTTTTATCATTATCCGGCTTATTAGCCTTAGCTGAACAGCCTTGTAGTGCAAGTAGTAATTCGTCGCCTAACAGCCGGACATCGATTGGACAATAGGCGACGATTAAAGGAGACCATGCTTCAACCAGGGGGTTGCACAAGAACATGGAAAATCCTGTTTGTTTTGGGAAGAAATGTGGGATGATAGCATTTTATCGCAAAGATTTCCAGAGCTTTTTTCCTTTGTGAGAAAGTAGCAAATTTCTTTTGACAAAGCAATTGCTCAAACCCCACTGCACAGTTTGTTTCATTTGCCCCTCTCCCTAGGCTCATGCTCAATTACTGCAACTACAACTAATTTTGGATGGAATTCAGGTCAGTGAGGAACTTGATAAATGGTCCTATATTTGTAATATGGATATATTATCAGTAAAAAGGGCCTACAAACAAATGAATGGTCATCAGACACTGCATCCATTTCAGAAATGGTTGTGGAGTTGTTCTTGTTAAAACAAACATAAAGTGTTTTTCTGGCTACTTATCAGAGACAAATTAAGAACAAGAGAATTGCTGAAAAGGAAAAACATGGATCTACAAGACTTCAACTGTATTCTGTGTAATTCCTCCTCGAAGGAGACATTGGTGCGCCTTTTTCTGCATTGCCCTCTTGCTGTGCATTGCTGAGCATGGCTAAATGCACAGGTTGATCAAAATCTGGACCCTTTCCAAAATCTCCGGAGCTTCAATGATCAACTACAGGTGCCCTTCTTCATGGAGATCATTATTCTAATGTGCTAGACCATTTGGAAGGCGAGGTGACTTCACCTTTCGCCAGATCAACCCAAGCTTGCAGGCTTCAAAAGATTTTTTTCAGAGCGGAGTTCCACAGTTCTTGATTCTAAAGAACAAAAAGAAGATTTTCCCTGCTATTGATGCTTCTTTGTCCCCTAAGCTCTGTTAGCACTGCTGCTCTTCTTGCATTCATGCTTCTTTGTCCCCTAAGCTCCCTCCTCTTTTAGGCTTAGTCTTAGGCGTTCTCCCTGTATGTTTGTGAACTCCTGTCCTTTTTTTGAATAAATGTGCTGTAGCTGAAGGGGCGGTGCATACCCCAGCCCTCCAGTTTTCCTAAAGAAATACAAGAACATAGACAAATTAAGGCTTCCGAAAAAGGCGCCCACTAACTTCGACGGCATCGCCGAGGAGGTGGCCGAAGGAGCCGAGAGAAGCACCCGGCGACTGCGGGCGGCAGCGCCGAGAAAACCCAGGTGCAGCCCAATAAGCAGGTCGCATATTCGCATACTCGCATTGGGAGGGAACGGTAATCAGCACATTCCGTACAAGGGAGCGGCAAGCAGACTGAAACAGTTAATGAACGAGAGCAGCATTTTGTTCGCGTTGTGAGTCTCTCCGGAGTCCGGTGGAGCATTCTAGGCAAGTCCGATGTGCATGATCGATCCGGCCCGTCCGTCCGTCCAGTCTGGTAGTGATCGTTTCGGAGCAACGGTCTATTGGTCAATGAAGAATTGCCCCGTCTCTTCGTCGTGTGATATTTCTATATATACCAAACTCCTTATCACTCGAACGTCTACTACGCTCACTATCACATTCCTCTGCTCGCTTGCAGTAGCAATGGCATCTTATTCACGGAGAACTCTCTCGGCTACCGCTGCCATCGTCCTTCTACTTGCCATTATGGTCACCGGTACACATACTCTGTCAATTCTAAATTGTAGATCGCTTTAGTTTTTCTAGATATTTGGAAAAACAAAATGACCATATATAAAATAATGTAGCAAGTCAGGTGGTTTGATCATACTTTTGTTTTTATCTGGCTAATCAACGACCATTTTGGCCCGGCGACCGACCGGATTTTTCGTGCCTGCAGAGATGTCACCCGTTGAGGCACGCCGTGCCCAATGCAGCCACGTAAGCGCCTTATATCCTGGGGTGTGCATCTTTGACCATGATTGCGAGATAACATGCACCTTCGAGGACGCAAACAATATTGGCGGTGCGTGTGATGGCTTCCCCTCTAAATGCTATTGTCAGACCCCATCATGCATGCCTCGAGTTTGGTGTTGCTCTGTCCGATTTAGCCATGATAAGACAATCCATGTCGCTCCTACATTTAATAAATCACTACTTGTACTACTATTGCTATACAATACGGTCTTGCTTGTATAGTTGTGTTGTCACAAATAAAGTTATTGGACTTGTGAAACCAACAAATATATTTGGTCTTTTTCTCGAGATGCTAAATCGAGCGGTAGTCATCCAAAGGTCCCTCATCTTGCCACAGGCATCAACAAACACAAAGAGTTAAAGTTTCATTTCGAAGGTCTTTTTTTATTAAGGAAACCGGAGCTTCAAATATTTACGATCATTGATTATGATATCTGTAATTTAATTAGGTGGGGTTATAAGACACTTCTCCACGTGAGAATTACTGGATACCATGTGAGCGCGCTCGTGAGCTACCAGATTACCATTTCTATTAACAAAAAGAAACTTTAAATCTTCGAAGCTCTTGCTGCTAAGCTCATCCATCAGTTGCAGGAAGGAATCAATCTGTGACTTTTGACTCCCCCATAGGTTAATGAGGATTTGGAAATCTATCTCAAGCTGTAGTTGCCGCCACACCATGTTTCCGCGCGAGCTGCAGGCCATCACAGCAGGCTGATGCTTCAGACAATACTCGTACCACTTTCGCCTCAAAGTGCGCAGTGTGGGCTTGGCAACCATCGAAGAAGCAAAGCAAGAATCAGGCAGCCAACACTCTTGTCTCACGGACATCCGTTGTGGGCAGTGACGGATCCAGAAACCAATTAAGGGAGGGGCTAAACAATGTTACAAGGCTAAAAATTATACTAAATATATACTAATAATAGAAAAAAATATAAAAATATACTAATTATATACTAATAATAGATAAAAATCATAAAAATTACATTAGCTATACACTAAAAATAGACAAAAATGAAGATATGGTAGGTGATTTTTTTGCCACCGGGAGGGGCTGCAGCCCTCCCAGCCCCTCCCGTGGATCCGCCACTGGTTGTGGGAATGCGAACACCGAATTCTTCCAACTACGGGCGAATAATAGGGTGAGAAAAATTAAGGCAAAATTTACTGGAAGACACTGTGAAAACAACAAATCTGATGGCTCACATGACAAACGAGCTTATTGGCCCATTACCATTACAGTTTGTTGCTTCTTTGCCCCTGGACACCACGCTTATTAAAATAAGAATTTCGAAGAAAAGAGAGAGAGAAACGTGACTCAGTGGACGAATGCTTTGTATTTCCGTTTTTTATAACATGCTTAGCACGTGCTTGATTAAGCGAAGTTAGAATTGTCTTTACATTCCGACTATCCTAGTGGCGAGGAGCCAAGGGGACTAGGCGGACAGAACACAAAACAAAGGGCGCCGGTTCGAACGGCGGAGCTTCGTAGGTTTTACTACTAAACCGATTGTGCGACAGCGAGGCCGAGGACTGTGATCAACCTATTCCAGCGTCGGCACGTAGCATGCCCCGGCCGTTCACCGCGCTGAGGAAACAGAACCCACATGGCCTCCTTCCTGGCAGATAGGCTTGCTTCGGCGAAGGATTGGTGAAACGCGTCGTTGATGGAGGAGTCCAACACGTTAGTGGAGGGCCGCCCAGTCAACTTGCTTAGCATGACCCGCTTGGCCTTCAGCTCCGGATTCGGGATGCGGTATGTGTAGGATCTCTGGAAGAGGAAAGTGGACTAGCGGGGGGGGGGGATAGGCCTCGCAACAAAAATCACTTCAAACTTCTGTCAGTTCAGGCGCGGCACTGCCGCACTAGGCATACAGCTGAATATGAAAGTTGAGCAAAAGCTAGTTAATCCAGTAACTTTCCAAGCTTTCTACACCTGCAGGGAACACAGATCGAGAGCTAAACAGAGCCTGAGAGATATAGAAGAGTAGATTGACTTTAAACCCTAGAAGCACCTCAACAACAAGCAAGAGTATGAATGAAAATAGCACAAGGTGACACAAGTGTTTATCCCGTGGTTCAGCTCGCCACTGAGGCTGCCCTAAGTCCACGTTGTTGAGGAAGCCCACAGGCTTGAGCTCACCACAAAGGCTAGCTTGCTCCTCATTCTCAAGTCAAGAGAGTTAACTCTTGAGATGAGGGGTGATTTCTTAGTAGTGGGGTGAGGTTACAAACCTCCCTAGGCAGCCACACAAGTTGGCAGCTCTAGAGTGACGCCTAGCCGGCTAGGAGCAAAGCTCTAAGAGTAACAAACCCTAGGGTGCCGACTAAACGTGCACCAAATGCTCTTTTGACAGTGGGAATCAGTAGATCCACTCTCCAATCAAAGTTTGCTGCCTTTTTCCTCAAGAATCCGTGGAGGAATCAAAGGGATTGAGTTGGGAGCTTGAGGGGAGCAATGGAGAGTGAGAGAGAGAGCTTTTGGTGTGTGTCTAAATGATATGTCACAAGGTAGACGAAGGGTTAAGTGGTTGGGCCGACAGGAGGGTATACCACCCTGGGCCCAACGGTCACTTACAGGCGCAGCACTGCCGCACCCTAGGCGTGGCACTGTCGCGCCCCTCAAAACACCAAGAGTGTAGGAGTGAATTGACTGGCTGTTTTGGTGGCTTGATGAGGATGAGTTGTGTAGGATTTGAGCATTTGGTAACACACTTGACTCGGCATCCTAGGATCCCTCTTAATAGTACGACTTTTTCTAAACTCAAATTCAAACCAAAAAAGAATTTGAACTCCTTTGAAATCAGCAAATCTCAACAAATCTCATTAGTTCCCTAATTCGGTGGTCATCAAATCTTAAATGGGGACCCTCCAACCTGTACATCATCCTCGTTTTCCTAATTTCCTGCTTGTCATCTCAACAAATCTCATTAGTTTCCTAATTCGGTGGTCATCAACACCAAAACCCACAATAGGCTTGATTGTCCTTACAGTATGCCGATTTTGCCGCATGGCGGGCACTCCGTCGCGGCGTCCAATCATCATCTCGCGCTCTTGGCACATGCGCGCGTGGCGTGGTGAGGATGAGAGGCTCTTGCGGCGGTAGACACAGATAGTCGAAGAAGGCGTTCATTCCCGCGTCGCTGGACCCCTGCACGTTGTCGTTCGGAGGTGCACCCGTGGGCGCCGCGTCGAGCAGATCGGGCTACGGCAACACGCCGTTATCCAGTTCCGCCTCCAGTTCGGGCACCTCCAGGGCGTCGTCCAGTAGCTGCGGCGTAGCGGCACTCACCATCAGCTCCAAGCCTAGAGCAATGTTGCCGGTGGCCTCTACCGCCATGTCTTCACCATCCATCCCGGCGCATTTGCATCAGCAAAGTGAAGTTGGACCATATGCGGTGGCGAGAGGGGGCCATCAGCATTGCCTAGGCCTCCAGGGGGCACCCTGGACGAAGAGTAGCATCGGGTCCTCACGAGTAGGCGACGAAACTAGTTGCGGAATGAGTTGAAACCCGAAATCTTTGGCCCACCCCAGCGCTGCAGACAATAGCAGTTGGCGTTGCAGCAACAATGGTGGCATGGCACCATAGGACCATATGGACCGGTCATCGTGCGCAACAGGCAGTGGATCTCCCCCACTAGGAGTGGCACCTCGCGGAAGGGTCCCATCCCTGCCCCAGGCGTGGGTCCATGGATCTCCCCCACCAGGAGTGGCGCCTCGCGGAAGGGTCCCATCCCTACCACAGGCGTGGGTCCAGGACCCGCTGGAGCTGTTGCATCTGCCACGGCCGTCACGGCCATCGAGACAAAGTCCTTCCAAAGCGACGAGGGCTAGCGAGACCAGGGCCACCTTCACGGCGTTGCTCTCCGCGAAGGGGAGAGTAGAAGGTAGCGATTGTGGTGGTGGCGGCGGAGGCCAGGAAGGCTCGTGACAAAGGGGAGCTTACCAAGCCCGAGTAACGCGATTTGCCTGGCACCTTGCAGGGATGGCGGTGCCTGCGGCGGGTATGACGAGGTGCCCCTCCACCCTTGTTGCAGGTGCGTGTGGGCGGCCGGCCGCGCCAAGCTGCCAATAGCCGCGGGCACGGGGTTTCCTGAGTGGAAACTGATGGCCATATTTTGGAATTTGGAGACATGATTAACGTCATACCTCAACAAGAGGGAGGCTCAGAAATAAAGCTTTTTCGCAATAGACTTGAGATCCACCTAAAGACACGATGTTACCAAAATTTTGAACACAGAGTTAAGATGATAATAAAATTATGCCAACAACCAAGGTCAAGTAAGAAAAATATGCTGACAACCAAGGTCAAGCACAAGACTCTGTTACATCCATTGGCATCACACGAATAGTCGAATACATAGGCTAGAGACTATCAAATATATCTTGACTCGAAAGATTTTTATTTGCAAGCTGTCCAGAAAAGGAAAACGGTACTATATTAGGATCTTTAGTAAACGTTTTACTTATCACTTGACAACTTTTTCGCGATTAAGACTTCACCCGTTTTTCATTAAGAGGATATCACTTGACAACTGCAACTGGTTCATACAAAAACGTACATGAGACTGTGCCCGAAGGGATTTTAGAGCAAAAATAGTATCTGGAGATGGGCGGTGATTGCTGTTTCTTGTCAACTTGAGGACACCACTTTCCTCATTGGGCTGCAAAGACCAATTAAATATTATTGCGTTAGGAAGAACAAATGGATATATATCAACATGCTAAGCATACCTCAAGACTAGAAGAGACTGAAAGGTAAGCATCATCACAACCGGCCAGTTTCAGTTTCATCTAATCTAATAATAAAAAGATCTCAAGAACGGTTAACCTTCCTTGGGAAAACTGACATAACCAAATAAAACAAAATTCTGTTGACAGATAAATAGCAAATCTCATAAAATATTTTAGTACAAGAACCTAGCTAATCAGTACACGCTTAGGGAGAAAAAAAGTCTCCAACCATCCAGCACTTTCTATCGACATGGCGTGCTGGGCATTACCACAAAGTGCGGCCCAATCAACCAAAGCAGAGAGTAACGAGCACATTGTCTCACCTTGTTCAGCCAACTGAAATGTTGACATTAAAGTGCTATATTACAATGCTAGCCACTAGCCAGGGCGTCGATCAATATCAAATTTCCTAAGCTTTGGCTAAAACGGGAAAATCAGCACAACCTAATCGGATATTTCAGGCTAGGAAAACTCCAAATTGTATATTTTGTCCATGTTATTCCCATTTTTACTCTAATTTTTGGTAAGCACCCAAAAATGAAAAACAATTGGCAAAAAGAAAAAGAGAAATGGTCGTCGACAGGGAAATTTCTTGTCATGTTTCATCCCAATCTACTCTTATAAAAACAAACCTCACTATGTTTCAATCTCCACATACAAGATATCCAATACCCCACTAAATGCCACATCATCCAACTAATAAGTGCTACATGTTCCACTTGACGAAATTACTATTTTCAGCCTAACATATATAAAAGACATTCATGTTTGTACTATTTGTTTGGGCATCATATTTTCCTAGAATTTGATCTAATAAATATTTTATAAGTGTTTTATTTGATTTTTTTCATTAGCTTACCTAGTACAACTATTTTATTTTTAAGAGAATCCAACGGAAACACAAATAACTTAACATGTGCTTGATAATTTTTTTTTTTTGAATTCGAGGGCCTTAACCCCGGTCTTTCAATTAATATCAAAAGACAATGTAGCAGTTTACAGCACAGATTGTTTGCCAAAACGTCCACTTGGACAGAAAAGGTTGCCTACCAGCAAACCTTAAGTCAAGCCTTATTACATTGCGAAACTGGAGACGATATACTAGAGGCTAAAGTTTTGACGGCAGTCCGAGCACCATAGAGACATTTTAAGCAGCTCCTCATCAGCGATTACTACATCGAACGCTCCAGTATCTTCCACCAAGGATCGCCAGCCCGGAAGCAAGCAAACTTGTCCATCACTCCATCTGAGCCCTCCGGGAGTTTTGCTTCAACACTTCTGCGAAACTTCAGGGTGTGCTTCTGTTGACATCCGGCAGCCATAACATGGAGACCGGAATTTGCCTGATCTTGCTGATAACTGTCATCATCAGATCCTTCTTTTCCACGGGGCATAGAATCACCCAGCTGTGTAAAGTCCCAGCAATCCTGAGAAGAAGCATTTCCATGCTCCTCCAAGAGACATTCTAAAAACAAAGATCATTCCTTAACTTCCAAATTGACCACATAACAGCAGCAGCCACAATATTAACTACACAATGCTTCTTATTGCTCAACCAAAATTTGCCAATTTTAGCTAAATCAATTCCTACTTTGACACCAAGAATATCAGAAATATAAATCCAGCACAACTTAGACACTACACAGTCAAACAACAGATGTTGCACTGTTTCCTGCTCCTGACAAAACAAGCAAGAATCATCTACTAATTCTTTCCTCTTTGCTAAGTTATCTCTAGTCAGAATCTTATTGTGCATGACTAACCAGAGGAAACAATGGATTCTTGAAATAACTGCATAAGAAAGAAATACCTACAAAAGAAAGGCACACACTTACCTTCAGGCATATTCATGTACTTGAATAATTCGCACGCAATGTAGGGTTCCTCGAAGAGATCTGGTCTTTTGGTGGGAAATGGAGAGAATTCCTTGAGTGAATTTTTTGCCAAGTCGACCACGATCACACGTGATTCACCGTCCATTTTATTCACCTTGGAAACCACGTACAATTCATTGCCATCCATACTTAGGGTGGGAAAACAAACATGCAAATCATTGAATGGCAAAACATGTGAACTGTTTTCCCAAAGTTGAGACTCTGCGGTGTTGATCATGTCCTTAGCGTGAAAAGAACAATCCTTTCGCCAATAAACAAAATCAGGCTTCCTACTCCAAGAAATGAATCGCCAACCAAGGTTCTCATAGATTTCCTCCACCTCCTCATTCTCAATATCCACTATCTCATAGTGCATCAAGTCCACATCATATAACATATCACTTTCCCACACATCCTCTGGTGACACGGTGCAGATTTTTTGTTTTTTTGGAGCCTGACGTTTCACACGTAAGGTACGTTTCCAACACATTTCGAGCTCAACACACTTGATAAGACCATCTGTCGAGAATATCACATCTCGAAAATACCTTGCAGACAAGCCCAGCTGGTTTTCGGAGTGGTTGCCAGGAAGTGCCTTGGGCAATGGAATATATCGAGGAATAAGATTCTCCTGTAGAACTTCCAAGGCAAGAATCCCATTCCAGAGATCAACAAATCCTAGCTCACCATCTGCAAGTGCAATCACCTTCTCTACATTGTAGAGCCACATATTACCAATCTGGTGGCGCTCCAGCACATGCACTTTGCTGGTCCATGTTCCCTGCTCGGACTGTCGGAAGACATGCACACTATACTGCTCTTCCAGCTTGGTCATCTGAAGAGTGAGAGCAGCCAGAACGAACCCGCCATCACCGTCTCTGTCTCTAGGCAGAACACCGACCGAGACCACATGGAACACTTGCTTGAGCTGCTGGCTGATGTACTCGAGATGCACAAGCGATGGCCGTCGCCCACGCCCGACCACCCTGTAGAGGTAGTACTCAGTCTCGCTCGGGTAGCCGTCGAAGGTGACGCTTAGGAGAGCAAGGTTGCGGACCGAGTAGAGGATGCGTGGCCTCCCGCATAGTAGATGTGGCTTCTTTGTAAGGATAGGGACATGGATGCTGAAGTGTGAGGGGCACGGTGGGTTGGCGACGAAGAAGGAGACCTTGACGCCATCTTCTCGCCATGAGATTGTCTGGGCCTCAGCTGTAGTCGCGTTCTCGCAGTCAAGATCTCTGTCATCGTCCATGTACGCCATTGGATCCAAGAGAATCCAGGCAGGGAGGCCGGAGGTGTCGTCGGCCTCTCGATCGGGGGAGGAGATCGGTCTGGTTTGGGGAACACTGACGCCATCGCCTCGACATGAGATCGTCTGGCCCTCAGCTGTAGTCGTGTTGTCGCGGTGGAGGTCGGCGTCGTCGTCGATGTACTCAGCTGTAGTCGCGTACTCGCGGTCGAGGTCGCTGCCATTACTTGCCATGGATAGGTCTCGAGCTCGGCCTGTGGATCGGGGATCGAGGATATCGATCTAATTTGGGATTAGGGTTTTGCGTGCGCGTGTGGAGTTGCCGATTAGATTGGGGACGGGAGCCGTGCGTGCGGAGGTTTAGGGTCTAATTAACCACGGTGGCACGAGCACAGATCGACCGCGCGGTGGCACGTGGTGGCTGAATATGCCAAAGGACAGATTTGCGAGGGTTGAGGATTCCCCTAAAAAAAATCCGAGACTTCCCCTAAAAAAAAATCCGAGACTTTCCCTAAAAAAATATCCGAGACCGAAGGTGCACTTACTGTTACAGCGCCGACGAGGTGATTGCAGGGGAGAGTGGAGGTGTAGGCTGGACTGTGGATTGGAACGTAGAGGGTACCGAGGATCCTCAGCGGTGTGGGGCTTCTCCGGTGTCGGCGGCTAACACTAGACGCCATCATCTAAAGGTAAACCCCACTCCGATGATCAGGGAGAGTTTATTCCAGTCCTTATTAGCCACGGCTGGGCCTGGACCGGCGCCTATAGATGGGTATGCACATGACAAAGGAACAACTCGTGGGTTTCATCTCCAAAAGATTAGTATCAGCGAATTTCGATTGGGATGTCCAAATGATTGCACCTGACACTTGGACAACGCCTTTCTCTGTATGGTACGGTTGACCTAAAGATGGTATGTCTATGAATCTTAAGGAGTATGGAAGGAGAGGAGAACTTTGGTCAGGAGCTGCCAACCTACTAAGGGTGTTGAGGAAATACATAAGTGCTTTAGGGAGTCAGTTCTATTTTTGGGGCAACTCAGAAAGTGGACATGCATGGTTACCCCAATGAAAAAACAGATTTGGGCGTTTTCTAGTAGGTGTGCTCTCAACCCATCTATGGTTCCCAACATGTAGTGATTGAAAAACGTTACTTCGAGCTCTAGTTCCTCATCGAGCGGCCACAACCTGCTGAAAGCTCAGGAGGAGGAGCAGGAGCCAATGGTAATGATGGGAATGACGACAAGGCTAGCCAAGAAAGATGAGGTGATGGAAGACAATGCTGACAAGAAACATAAAAAATGTGAGGATCACTTTCGGTGATGCTGAAACGGATCAGGAGCTGCTAGGGGGAGATGCAGATGCTAGTGGACAGCTTACGGAGGACATGGTCAGGGGTGTTCAACTAATGGTCTTTCCCTTTTCAAAAAAAAAAAAAAATAATGATCTTCAGATGGAGATGGAGGTGGCTTCTACAGCTCAGGAGGTTTCGGTTGACACTAGAAATGTCGGTGCGGCTTCGCCGCACCCTCGTTGGAGCAGCCAGCCTGTGAGAACAATGAAATGGTTAAAGTTCATCTCCTTTAAAGTGCTTTAAACTGAAAATGGCCATGAATAGAGAAATAATTAAATGCTATAAAAACATAAAATCAGCTCTTATCAGATAATTGCCAAAATATACAAAATTCAGAAAATCTACAACACTATTCCCATTTTTTTCTCGAATACGCAAAAGATTTGCGCATCTTTGTATTTAAGAAGAAGAGAGTTTTACAGGTTTTCCGGGGTGGTTACAAATATGCAACACTGCCTATTCCCATTCATTGCATAGTAGTATATAATCTGTAACTGAAATTACTATCGAGGTAATATTAAATTTTGTGCCGGTAGAGAGCAGAGATTTCTGCAATCATATGTAATGTAGGCATAGCCCTTCTCACAAGCTTGCTGTAAAAAAAGTTCCATTCAGTGTTACAGCATATGGGGATAGGAACCACTCTTCCTAGGAATCCAATAGTCCTGGTTATCGCCATGTCTCATCAATCTTGTGAGCAGTGTGATACTGTGATCATTCATGTCCTTGCCTCACTGGCCAACTTCTCAGATGTCATCCTATACTTGTTTGGAAACATAGCAATGCCCTTCAATCCAAACGTATTAAAAAAGGTGCAAAATAGTTCATATTCAGCGGGATTGAGTTTATCCAAACAAGTTCTTAGAGGTTTCCAGCATGGCATTATCTTCAACCATGAACTGCCAAATAAGAGCATGATCTACTGCCTGCAGTTTATCAAAAAGAACTTTTAGAAATGTATCTCCAACAATTGTGCTGTTAGCTTCTGCATGTTGGATGTAACCTACTTCTGAAAACAGGACAGGCTTTCTCAAGATGTATTCATTGTCATTCAAGTGTGAATCAACCCAGATAGAAAGGTACTTGACCTTTTCTTCCATACTTGCCATTAGTATTCTGTATAAAAAATGCATTAATGACATGGTCAAATTAAAATATTCAGCAAGGAAAATGGAATGAACGGAGGCAAAAAGATGCATCGCTTTTGATTTATGAACCACACTGCGCAATCCACAGCCAACTGTGAGAGGATCGGAGTAGTAGTCTGTAAATGGCAAATCAAGTGCATCACCTTTGCCCCATCTGCAATTGCCAATGTCAGATGCAGGTAAACCATATAACACCATAGCCTTCTTTAGGTAATCAGAAAGATGAAAGACTCGATCTTAATTCTGACACCACTCCGATATTTGCTTGAGAGGAAAACTTTTGATAGCTCTCGAGGTCCAGGCCAATATAAGGGCTACTTTGGCAGCACCAATCGCCACCTGGATCCCGGTGTCCTCCCTGGGCAAGAAACCCACCACAGGTAATCATCTGCCATGTTTGGAAACCGAGTTGACGCGGAATCCTGCCCGCATCCCTGTGTACGTTTTCCACGGAGCTGAAATCTGCGAGGCAAGTCAGGGTATTTCCCCACCCCTCGATTTGCGAGTCCCGAAGCTCCTTAGGCTACTTTGGCAGCCACTGGTAGTTAACCCAGGGAAGTGATCGGGTGGGATGGAATTTTTTGGACAAAGAATCCCCGTCCACCCGTGGGGGCACATCCTGCACAGGGTAACTTCCCGTGAATGGGAAGCCAACATCGTTAGATTTGTGGGAGGGAGGAGCAGCGGGGAAAGGAGGCGATAGTATAATGGAGTGCGGGTGAGACGGCGATTGACGATTGAATAATGGGGGCGTGGCCATGGCAACGAAAGGAAGTGAGAATAGATTTATTTTTCTATTGTTTTAGCAACACAAACGACCGTGCCATTGATGATTGGCCGTTCGGATGGGTGTGGCCCACAAACATGGGTGTCCGGAATTCCGGACGATCAGACGTCTTGTCTACAATATTGTCGTATCTAATACTATATCTAGAACCCCGATAGCTTCTTTTTCTGCGATTTCGTGGAGGCACATGGTCTAGGGTGACCTACCGGACCATCCCCTTCTAGCCGTACGTATTCGCATGTCTTTTTTTTTCTCGAATACGCATGAGGGGGTGCGTATCTTTGTATTAGAAGAAAAGTAAAGTCTCAAAGTTATTTACAGAGCGCCGTTACCGGCTGATAAAAAAGCGAAACGAAATTACATAGCAAAAATAAGACATTCTCCTTTGGCCTTGGGCGTCATCAAGGACATTATCGTTCCGAGAGCTCTCTTAGGCCATTGGCGCCGGCAAGGATCCATCTGTCAGCCTCCAGTTTGATTACCCGAAGCAGCTCCTGGATCGACGTTGCCGCTCCTCTAAAGCAACGCGCATTCCTCTCTTTCCACAATTGCCAAGAAATGAGAGCAAACATGTTGTCCATACCTCGCCGGTGACCGGGTGCTAAGGAACGCAGTCGACGCCACCAAGAGATGGTTGTTGGAGCCGTAGCCGGGACCACCAAGTGAAGTGCCTGAAGGGCGTGAAACCAAATCTCTCTGGAGAAGGGGCAGCTGGCGAGGATATGGTTAATGCACTCATCCGCCTGATCGCAGAGGAAGCACTTGGAGTGTGTAGGTAACCCGTGCCTCTGTCTACGATCTGCCGTCCAGTGCCTGCGGCGCAGGGCGAGCCATAAGAAAATTTTCACCTTCATAGGCGCCCAAGATTTCCATAGCTCAGGTTGTAGCGCCGATTAAACTGCAGGCACCGCGCACTACTTCGCCTCCCTCCCAATCTGAAGACCAGTTTCACACGCTACAGTTGACACTACATGCCTCTTTGCTTCCCACATACTCCCTCCCCGCGTTAATTTTAATTCTTCTATATATACTGGTTGCATATTGTCCCTAACGCTGCTCCAGTTGTCGGTAAGTGCTCCACTTATTCCAGTAATCAGTGTAGAAAACTAGGAGTCTCTCCATCATCCTTAGGGATCAGATCAAGAACGCCAGCCAACAACAATTAATTAATGCAAGAAAACTATGAGTTTCCATCCTCGTCTGCTATAAATCAGAACCGGGTGCAGGGACGTGAGGCTGCTGCTTTATGCTCAGGCGCTGCCTGACGTTGATCTCCACTCCGGCGCGGCACCAACGACGAAAACAATTTGCATCCGAGCCACCAAATCCTCACGGCGATTGGCGCTGGCATCCATTTCATAAAGATATGACAGGGAGTCCAAGACTATTTATTATCCTTCTATTTATTATATTTTGCTGATGTGGCGGCATATTTACCTCGAAGATTGTGGACATAGAGTCTAAATAAGACTTGGAGTCTTGGTTTTTCTGTCTCTCTCTTCAATAAATATACCGCCACATCAGCAAAACACAATAAATAGAAGGGTAATAAATAGTCTTGGACTCTGTGGTAGAGTCTGCATTGTGAATGCCCTTCCCTCCCAATTTGAGGTAACTTTGCGGCCGGCCGAGGGTACTGGCTCTGCGGTAGCACACGCACTTGACCTCCTGCGCGGCCACCTATGTGCTGGCATGCTGCGCGGCCACCTCCTGCACTTGACAGCAACACGTTCCATCAGTGTAACTAATGTCTATTTTCATGGTCAAGCTAGATGTCCACGTGTTCTTGGTCACATGAGAAGGCAATACCAGGTATTAGAGAGAAGTTTTATTTTTATGATTTTATGATTTTACACTCGGATCAGTTATAAAATTCTGCAACAACGTGCAGGGTATTCTCTAGTATATTGAACTTGGAAGTAATAGGGAAGTTATAATTTGTTGCTCTGTGAATCCAGCAGCAAATCCATGCCCCTATTGCATTCGATAAACCTGCAGCATCAAGTTCATCCGCGTGGTTTCTTAGGCCCCCTTTGGAACAAAGGAATCATGGAGGAACTTTATAGAATTCCAATCCTATAGGAGACTTTCCTATGTTGCCCTTTGGAACAACGGACTGACCATCCCAAAATCCTACAAAATTTCTTTGGAATGGCTCAATCCATAGGAATTCTGAAGGAAATCTGACATGATGTCCAACATCTTGGAAACTTTAATTTATCATTTGTGTCTATCTTTCTCTCTTGCAATTCCTATGTTTCTCCTAGGCTCTAGCCAAAGGCCATCTCATGCAACTTTCCTTTGTTTTAAATTTCATAGAATTAGAGAGGAAGTATGCCATCTCAATTCCTTAGATTTTCCTTTTCCTATGCTTTGCCTATCTTGCAATCCAAAGGGGCCCTTATTGTTACTAATAAAAACTTTGGGAGTTGCTTTCTATTTATTGTAGCAACTGGATATACACTGTGGGTATACTCCTTTGTCAATAAAATTAACTTTGTACTTATATGGTTCTCCCTCTCAAAATACAATGTAGACATGATCGATCTAGTGCCAAAAAAAAAATTGTACACACGTACGTATATACTAGCTTGTAAAAAGTGTATGCATATGGTTGTTGGTATATACTCATGCTCGTTTGACATAAAAATACCGTACTCTTTGTTGGTTATTACTCAATTTTTTGTTAGATGCTTAAAATCTAGGGGATTTAAACACCTCGCTAGTTTCTTTTTTTTTTCAGAATCCAGATTTTAGAAACTAGAGGAAAACTAGTTTTGTGAATCCGAAACTCATCCAAACAGGGTTGTAATCTACTGAATGCACGAGGGATCGAGTAATTCTTAGGCAATTAAGCTCGTTTTAAAAAAAGTAATTCTTAGGCAAACTATTAATGGAAGACCCGATGACTTGTGCTTCTTTCTGCATGCGTGGGAAAACGCTACGGGAATCCTGTCGTTCAATTTCAGATCAGAATTAATACGTATGTACGTACGTACTATAGATGCCTTGTCGTCACCGATATAAGCTATGATCATCGATCCGCCCGTCCAGTAATAGTTTTGGAGCAACCAATCAAACACAGCAATGCAATTTTGTCCGGCTCTTCACGTGATATTTATATATTGTCCGCCAAACTTCTTCGTGGTCACTCGATCGTCTAACCATATCTAGACTCCTACCACATTCCGCAATAGTAATGGCACCTTATTCACGAAGCAGGACTCTCTCAGCAACCACTGTCATCGTTCTTCTACTTGCCATCGTGATCATCGGTACACTGCCATCCTAAATTGTAGATCGCTTTAGTTTTTCTAGTAGATATCAATGACAAATAACTTGAGATACGTGTGTGTAAAACAACGTGGCAAGCCAAGTGGTTTGACCATATTTTCTTTTTATCTGGTTAATTAACAACCTTCTTGGCCGGATGTCTTTTTCATGCTTGCAGAGATGTCGCCGGTTGGGGCAGGCCGTGCGCACTGCAGCCACTTGAGCGCCACATTTGACGGGTTGTGCATCTTTGACTGGGATTGTGAAGGGGCGTGCAAATGGGAGAGCTATGAGAATATTGGCGGCGTGTGTGACGGCTTCCCCTCTAAATGCTATTGTGAGACGCCATCATGCATGCCTTAAGATATGTTTTGTTCCTTTGTCCGATCCAGCAAGAATACGACGATCGCTACCTCCCCTAAACACTACTTGTACTACTACTTCTATATAATACGGGTAGCTTACTCGTGTAGTTGTGTTGCCACAAGTTATTGTACTCGTGGATCTAATAAATATATTTGGTTTTTTTTCTCGAGATGCTAAATCGAGTATTAGTCGTCCATAGATAATCCCACATGTTTCGCAGGCATCAACAAACAACAAGAGTTGAGATTCATTCTGAAGGTTCTTTTTTAAGGGAAACCAGAGCTTCATATATTAACCATGACCAGAAATCTTCGATTACAATCATTGGTCCTATCACTACAGGAATCCGGGGCTTCGCCGACAGCCCAGGGGTTAACCGACAGTCAGGATCTGGGCTGTCGGCGAACCAGCTGTTTGCCGACAACCATAACCATTGTCGGCAAAGTCAACTTCGCCGACAGCCCCAGACCCACAGTGTTTGTCGGCGAACACATTTTTGTCGGCGAAGAATCTTTTTCCCGGCAACAGTGTCGGCAAACCAAACTGTCGTCGGGGCGAAGCATCTTTTTCCCGGCGGCCAGGGTTTGTCGGCAAACCAAATTTTCATCGGCGGCGCAGCTCGACCGAAACGGCGTCGCCGTTTGCCGCCAACACCACGCCGTTAGGGCTGTCGGCAAAGTCCAGGGTTTGCCGACGGCCCGACGCATCTTGTCGGCAAAGTCCAGGGTTTGCCGACAGCCACGTATCTTTGTCGGCAAAGTCCGAGTTTGCCGACGGCCCCCGTATCTTTGTCGGCAAACTATGCTCTTTCGACTGACAGAACCCTATCTTTGTCGGCAAACATATTTTTTTTTTTCGAATTTTGACTTCAAAATTTTTTTGTTGCCTAGATACATTGTTTACAATCACATGTTTGAATTTGGGCCTTTTTGGAAATATTTAGCTATATTTCGTTAATTTTTTCCTTCACTTGAATTTTCCCGCATTTTTCAAATTCGAACTGCAGGTACATGAAATAACGAAACTTTGGCCTTCGAAACATGATATTCATGGTGGGGAGTGTGTTTTAAGGCCGTGTACCAAAGCTCACCCAAAAGTTTTAAGTCCTTGTCCACGTAACACGACCATCCAGGAGTGGTAAAAGTGTTTTTTAATTATATAAAATCCAAACGAAGGCCAAAAATCACGAAACTTGACGGGGTGTCGTGTTATGGCATGTGAAGGCTATGAAAAAAATTTGAAAAAGTTTGGAGCAAGTTGCGGTGTAACATGCTCAAAATCCAGACATCTCCACACATCTCGCTTGTTATCACATGTGGAGTTGTGTGGCTTTTGAGCATGTGACGCCGTAACTGTCATGTGGGGCCTAACCTACAGGCGCCGTCGGGCACGTGACGTGCGCCGCGACGTGGCGCGCGTGTCGGCCCCTACCACCGAGGAGGGTGGCTAGTGTCCTAGTTGGGCCTTAAGCCCATTAGTGTTAATTAGTGTCTCTCTTAGTTATTTGTCTATAGGATTAGTACCATATTGTCTAGGCACAAGAGGTGACAGTCCTATGTACCCTTTATATTCAGCCCATGGGGCACAATGGAAATCAAGCAATATATGATTAAAACCAATCTCTCTTTCTCCCCCTAAAATCCTAAGCCTACGGCGGAGGAGCAAACCTCGCCGGAGAAGACGACGGACCGAGGCTACGAGCTACGTAGCCGAGGGCCAGCTACCCTAGGGCTTGACGCCCTTGACAACTCCGGTATCACGATCTAGTCGATCCTCCAATCCACTTCTGCGCCTCCACCCGACCCACCACCACCCGCCCCCCTAGCCCCCACCCTCGCGCCGCCGCCGTCTTCGTCTTCGTCCGCCGTTGGTTCGTACACCGGCGCCATGGGTGATGACACGAAGACCGCCATTGAGGCCCCTCACCGGGAACGTCGCCGCGATGCAATCGTCCATCGAGGCCAACGCCAACGCCATCTCCGCCACGACTCAAGTGCAATCCTCGTCGGCGGGCGGCTCGCGCGCGCGCCCGGGGCGAGCACCACCGGGACCGGCCCCCAAGCACCGGCGGCCCGAGTTCCCAAAGTACGACGGCAAGACCGATCCGTGGCCTTCTTAAACCGGTGCGAATCGTTCTTCCGCCGCAACGGATCATGCCCGAGGAGCGCACATGGATGGCCTCGTACAATCTCCGGGACGCGGCGCAACTCGGTACATGCGAGGTCCGGGAAGATGAGGGTCGACGCCGACGTGGGTGCGTTTCAAGGAGTTGCTCAATCTTCGCTTCGGCCCTCCCCTACGCGCGGCTCCGCTGTTCGAGCTCGCCAGCCGCGTCGTCGCACCGGCACGGTGGAGGAGTACCAAGAGCGCTTTCGGGCGCTCCTACCACGAGCGGGTCGCCTCGACGAGGCTCGGCGGGTGCGGCTGTTCACCGGCGGCCTTAATCCGCCCTCGGCATCCGCGTGCGAACCGGGGCCCCCAAACCCTAGCCGCGGCTATGAGTCTCGCACGGTCCATGGAGTTCCGGAGCCCTACGACAACAACCCGTCCACCCGGGCGCCGGGCCGGGCGTCTTTGCGAGATCCGGGGTCCAAGCCGGCGCCGACGCGCGGCCCGCCAAGCCGACGCCAGCTGCCGCGGGCACCGAGACGTCCAGTCGCCCGATCAGGCGCCTCAACAAGTCCGAGCAAGATGAACGTCGCCGCCTCGGGTTGTGCTTCAACTGCGACGAACCGTACGGCCGTGGCCACAACAAGGTATGCAAACGCCTGTTTTTTGTGGACAGCGTGGACGTCGATGAGGAGGACGACGTCGATGACACCGACGCGCAGGAGTCGCCGGTGTTCTCCCTACACGCCGTGGCAGGAGTGGCTGTGGGCAACCCCATCCTATTGCGGGTGACCGTGGGCGCAGCCACCCTAGTGGCTTTGGTGGACACCGGTTCCACCCACAACTTCATCGGCGAGACGGCGGCACGCCGCACTGGGCTTCCCGTTCAGCCCCGCCCGCGGCTCACGGCTACGGTCGCCAACGGCGAAAAGGTCACTTGCCCGGGCGTCCTTCACAAGGCGGCCATCTCCATCGAGGGCATGACGTTCGACGTCGACCTATACGTCATGCCCCTCGCTGGATACGACATCGTCCTTGGCACTCAGTGGATGGCTCGCCTCGGGAGCGACATTGCCTGGAACGTGACCACCGGCAAGGTGTCCTTCCCGGCACGACGGGCGCACGGTGTTGGCCCAACATCTCCCGCGGCGGCCGCGCCCCCACACTCACGCTACTACCGGCTCCCTCGCGCCGTCCACCTCTCGGGGTCCGCCGCCGATGGCCAACGAGGAGGAGGACGGTCCACGGCTCCTCGACGGTCTCTGGGCTCCTTCACCGACATCTTCGCCGAGCCTAGGGGGCTGCCTCCCGCGGCGCGGGCGTGAGCACGCCATCCCACTCTTGCCGCCCGACGCTCCGCCGGTGGCGGTTCGCCCCTACCGGTACCCGTCGCGCACAAGGACGAATTGGAGCGACAATGTACCGCCATGCCGGAGCGGGGTCTCATCCGACGCGCGGCACGTCGGCCTTCTCGTCCCGATCTGTTGGTCAAGAAGGCGACGGCTCGTGGCGTTTGCGTCGATTACCGGGCCCTCAACGCCATCACCATCAAGGACGCTTATCCGATCCCCGTCGTGGATGAGCTGCTGGATGAGCTCCACGGCGCCAAATTCTTCACCAAGGCTGGACTTGCGCTCGGGCTATCACCGAGGTCCGGATGCGGCGAGGACATCGCCAAGACGGCGTTCCGCACGCACGACGGGCTCTACGAGTTCCTGGTCATGCCGTTTGGGCGTGCAACGCCCGGCAACCTTCCAAGCCACGATGAACGACATCTGCGCGCCTACCTTCGTCGGTTTGTCCTCGTGTTTTTTGATGACATTCTAATCTACGGTGCATCTGGGCCGACCCCTGCGCCATGTGCGGGCGGTGCGCTTCTCCTTCGCCGCCGCATCGGCTCTTCGTTAAGCGCTCCAAGTGTGCGTTCGGCGCACGCTCCATCTCCTACCTCGGCCACACCATCGCGCGGGACGGCGTCGCCATGGACCCCGCGAAGGTCCAAGCGGTCCGGGAGTGGCCGCGGCCCGCGCTCGGCTCGGGCGGTCCGGGGCTTCCTCGGCTGGCGGGTTATTACCGCAAGTTCGTCAACGACTACGGCACCATCGCCGCGCCCCTCACCGCCCTCACCAAGAAGGAGGGGTTCCCCGCGGTCGGCCGAGGCCGACGCGGCGTTCCACGCCCTCAAGCTCGCCATTACAACGGCGCCCGTCCTCGCCATGCCGGATTTCGCTCAACGGTTCGTCGTCGAGTGCGACGCCTCTACATACGGGTTCGGCGCGGTCCTCCTCCCGGGACAAACACCCGCGGCCTTCTTCGCGGGCCCGTCGCTCCGCGCCACCGAGCTCTCGCCGCCTATGAGCGGGAGTTGATCGGCCTCGTTCGGCTATACAGCATTGGCGCCCGTACTTGTGGGGCCGCCGCCGTGGTGCGCAGCGATCACTACGGCCTCAAGTACTGCTCGATCGGCGCTTGGCCACCATCCTCGGCACCATTGGGTGGGCAAGCTACTCGGCTTCGACTTCTCGGTGGAGTACAAGCCGGGCGCCGCCAACAAGGTGGCCGATGCCTGTCACGCCGCGACACGGACGTGGGAGCGGTGCGGCCCCTGTCCGCACCCCGTTTCGACTTCATCGGCCGACTCCGAGACGCACAGGCCTCCGACCCGGCTCTCGTCGCCATCCGCGACGCCATTGCCGCGGGTACGCGGGGCGCGCCGTGGGGACTCCGCGACGCCATGGTGACGTTCGACTCCAGGCTCTACATTCCACCGTCATCCCCGCTTCTCCAAGAGATTCTCGCCGCCGTACACGGCCACGAGGGGTGCGGCGCACGGCCCACCGTTGCGCCCGCGACTTCCACTTCGCCGACATGCGCCGCGTCGTCCAAGACTTCGTTCGCGCCTGCGACACGTGCCAGAGGCACAAGTCCGAGCATCTCCATCCGGGCGGGCTGCTCCTTCCCCTACCGGTCCCGACAACGGTGTGGGCCGACATCGGCCTAGACTTCGTGGAAGCCTTGCCGCGCGTGGGTGGCAAATCGGTAATCCTCACGGTGGTGGATCGTTTCAGCAAGTATTGTCACTTTATTCCACTTGCTCACCCCTACACTGCAGAGTCCGTGGCCCAGGCATTCTTCGCTGACATCGTTCGACTCCATGGCGTTCCACAATCCATGGTGTCCGATCGCGACCCGGTGTTCACCTCGGCGTTCTGGAAGGAGCTCATGCGCCTCACCGGGACCAAGCTACACATGACGACGGCCTTTCACCCCCAATCCGACGGGCGAGACGGAGTCCGCCAACCGCGTCATCGTCATGTATCTTCGATGCTTCACCGGCGACCGTCCTCGGCGGTGGGTTCGGTGGCTCCGTGGGCGGAATACGTCTACAACACCGCCTACCGGACGTCCTGCGCGACACCCCGTTCCGCGTGGTCTATGGCCGCGATCCGCCCACGATCCGGTCGTACGAACCGGGCGAGACGCGCGTGGCTGCGTGGCGCGCACCATGGCGAGCGCGAAGAGTTCCTGGCGGATGTTCACTACCGCCTCCTACAAGCTCAGGCGCTGCACAAGAAGTATTATGACAAGGGCCATCGCGCGGTCTCGTATATCGTGGGTGATTGGGTGCTTCTCCGCCTTCGTCACCGCGCGCCCGCTTCTCTTCCACAGGTAACAAAGGGGAAGCTCAAGCCGAAGTTTTTCGGGCCATACCGCGTCGAGGAGGTCATCAACCCCGTCGCCGTACGCCTCGCGCTCCCGCCCGTGCCAAGCTCCACGACGTGTTCCATGTGGGGCTCGAAGAAGTTCGTGGGGGCGCCGCCGGCCGCGCCACCCGCCCGCCCCCGCCGCACGTACACCACGGCGCCATCGACCCGAGCCGGAGCGCGTCTCCCGTTCCCGGGGCCCGTGGCATTCAGCGGGTTCTCGTCCTTTGGAAAGGGGAGTCTGCGGCTTCGGCTACTTGGGAAGACCTCGACGCGTTCAAGGAGCGCTACCCGACATTCCAGCTCGAGGACGAGCTGGTCGTCGAGGGGGGGAGAGATGTCATGTGGGGCCTAACCTACAGGCGCCGTCGGGCATGTGACGTGCGCCGCGACGAGGCGCGCGTGTCGGCCCCTACCACCGAGGAGGGTGGCTAGTGTCCTAGTTGGGCCTTAAGCCCATTAGTGTTAATTAGTGTCTCTCTTAGTTATTTGTCTATAGGATTAGTACCATATTGTCTAGGCACAAGAGGTGACAGTCCTATGTACCCTTTATATTCAGCCCATGGGGCACAATGGAAATCAAGCAATATATGATTAAAACCAATCTCTCTTTCTCCCCCTAAAATCCTAAGCCTACGGCGGAGGAGCAAACCTCGCCGGAGAAGACGACGGACCGAGGCTACGAGCTACGTAGCCGAGGGCCAGCTACCCTAGGGCTTGACGCCCTTGACAGTAACTTACTCCAAACTTTTTCAAATTTTTTCCATAGCCTCCACATGCTATAACACGACACCCCGTCAATTTTCATGTTTTTCAACTTCGATTGGATTTTATATAATTAAAAAACACTTTTACCAATCCTGGATGGTCGTGTTACGTGGACAAGGACTTGAAACTTTTGGGTGAGCTCTGAGACACGGCCTTAAAACACACTCCCCATCATGAATATCATTTTTTCAAGGCCAAAGTTTCACTATTTCATGCACCTGCAGTTCAAACTTGAAAAATGCGGGAAAATTGTAGTGAGCGAAAAGAATTAAGGAAATATAGCTAAATAACTCAAAACAGCCCCAAGTTTTGAATTTGAGATGTAATTGTGCTACCTAGGACCCAGAAAAAAATGGATTAAAAAAACAAAAAATTGAAACTTTTTTTTGCCGACTGCACTTGGATGCAGTCGGCAAAATTGTTCGCCGACGGGGGGTTTCATTGTCTTTGTCGGCGAAATGATTTTTTTTTTAAAAAAGGAAAATTTCTTTGCCGATAGCCGCCTGGGCCGGGCTGTCGGCAAAGAGGTCGAAAATTAAAAAAAAAAGGCCCGGCCCATGAACTAACCCTACTCGGTCCCCATCCCCGTTCCCCACCGCGACTCGACCCGCCGCCGCCGCTCCGCGACCTGACGCCGCCACTGCCGCTCCGCTGCGCCGTCGCCACTCCCACGCCGCTCCCCCCCCGCCGCTCCCCGCCCCTCCCAAGACTCCCCCCCCTCCCGCACCCCGCCGCCGCCGAACCCGCTGCATCCCGCCGCCTCCAGCGCACCGCTCCCCACCTCGATCCATCACCGAGACCTCGCCGAGCTCAAGCACACCCCCGCTGCGTACGAGTTCCCTCGCTTCTCCACCAAGGAGGAAAGCATCACCGACCAGCGCGAGAAATCCGAGCGGGACGGCCGAGCTACTCTGCTCCCGTGTCGACGTCGCCGACCGCGTCGGGCTCCTCCACGGGCACCTCCGCTCCTCCGCCCGCGGCGGCTCCCTTGGCGCCCGCTTCGGCCGCGTCGACAGCGCCGTGCTCTGCTCCCACCCCGACTCCGCCGACAGCGACCAGCTCCTCCGCGGCCGCCTCGTCTTCGCTGGCCATGGAGAGTTCCACCGCGCCCGCGGTTCCGCGGACCATGGCGAGTTCCACCGCGTCCGCCTTGGCTCTGCCCTTCTCGGAGGTCTCTCAGCGGGCCACCGTCGTCAGCATCTGGGAGGAGTTACCGCCTTCCTCTGCCCGCCATGGCCGCAGCAGACGTGCTCTCGGTCTTGGAGGTTGCACGCGACGTCAAGGATCCGGGTGCGCGCGACTTCCCCGTCGGCTTCCTCCTCTCTGTCCCCGACGGCATGGCGAGAGCAGCAGCACAGTGGTGCTCCTCGTCGCTCTCGGACAGCAGCAGCAGCACCAGACCCACACCCACGTCCACCAGGTGCTCGACGCTGAACCTCTATGAAACTACCTGTGCTCTTGTGTTAGTAGCATTTGTTCCTGATTCTGCTGAGGTGCCAAGGCGTGGAATGGAAACACTAGTGCCATCGGCACTGTATCTCCCAGAAGAGGAGCATTTACTTTTGGAGTTAATCTTGCTACCTCTAGTGCCAATGAAACCCGGGAGCAAGGATTGTGCAATGAGCAGAGTGTTTGTACCTCACATACTGCTAGTGTGCTCACACATGTTCCATCAGTTATGCTTATGCATCATCACCTGGATACAGCACACCACGCCATCATCATGCCATGCTTCTGTTACCGTCCCTGCATCTAACAAATCTGGAGGTGAATCTAAGAGCTTTGGCTTTGATCAAGGGCTGATTCCTTGGACATCACTTGAGTGCAGTCCAGGAGCTGTTGGTGGAGTCCAGAGGCTAATCGATTGGTTGCAGAAGAAATCTGATGAAACATCCTTGGTGGGATGTGATGTTGTGCTGCGTCCTCTACCATGGCCATCTAGAGCATGTTTTCTGCTGCACATGCAGCATGCTACTAGAGCATGTTTCTGATCACTATGTTGGCCTCCAAATATAGTGGCTGATAGACCACTAGGTTTTTCTATCATACTATATAAGAAAACAGCATAAGTTGATTTTGACAAACATGGCCTTAGCAATTATTTATCACTTTTTCCCTTTGAATTATGATAATTAAAAATTTTCAAGGATAGCTGAAAGTGCTCCCTCTTCAGGTACTTTTTTGTTGTTAGTGTTCTGTAACAATTACCTTGTTCTACAGAAAATTGCTTTCAAGTTTTTGGGTGATATGAATGCAAGGCCTGTGGTTTCACATTTGTTTATGGCATGTGAAAGCTAACATATGTTTTTGGGTTGTGACTGCTGTCTCAACTTCATAGATTTACTTGCACATAGCTGAAAGCCTCTTCTCTGCTTGCAGACATCCTAAGCATGGAAAATTAAAGGACTGCAGTTGTCGGTACATTTCAAAAAAAGAGGGGCTGGCCTCCTACCACCAAAGACCATACCTGAGTCTTACCAAGGTTAGTCATAATGTCCATTTGTCGAGTTGTTTGTAATAATGAGTTGCAATCTTGGTTGATTGATACATTATGACATCATATACTCTCTGCCTTTGTTTGTCTTCTCTTTAGTATGCACTCCCTAAATTTTGTCTTCACATTCTGTTTGGACTTCCTACAACGTATCCTGAGAAAAAATTATGCTTACATTGCAAGATTATGTGTATGCCTGGGGTGGACAGGCTTGTGCCTTGGTTTCCTGTAGATGGCATTTGAATACTCTTCCTCCCATGTCTGAAAAATAGTGTTTACCTGAATGTTATTTCCTTTCTAATCCTATGTATACATGTTTCCACCGCCTAAATTGTCAGCAACAATTTCTTTAGACAAATCAAGGGCCCTCAGTTATAGAGTGCGGGTAATGTTCAAAACCATGGCTATTTTAGAGCAGCTGAATAGAAATTTTGGTTTTACCATGTCTAGACTTAACAAATCATGTTTGTCACATCCCTCAAGTAAGCCAGTAGATTGACAAGCCAAACTACAGCTATGGTTCTAGCAGTCCCATGAATCTAGGTCTCCTTCTGATGCCCCCTGTACATGCTCCTTTCCTGTATTTCAAAAGTTACTAATCAGACAAACTGATGCCTCTCATTCTGAAATTCAATCCATTAGCTATTGAAACCAAATTAGAGATTCCAATGACACACGACTGTATGGACATGCATTCTACCAGCGTTTCAGACAACCTAATTACTCTAGCCATCTGCCTTTACCTTCTCATGTGTCAGTTACACTTGCGCTATTGACCCACGTCACCTGCAGCAAGAGATTCAGTTATGAATGTCCTATGATCCACATTTTCTTCTTGCACTCTAATGACATTTGTTTGGTTCTGCAAAGTCGCCATTCGAAATGTTAACTTGAACTGAAGTAGACAAAAAACACTTTGTGTTGAGGAAGATTGTTCAATTATTAGTCCCAATATGTATGACTTCACATGCGTTTGTTTGTGGTGTGTGGAATATAAAATTAGTATAATTATAGTGCAATTTTATTGGTCTACATTTGCTCCAACAATCAACTAACACAGTACTCTTATGCCACTGCCCTTTAATAGATTATTAACATTCATCTCCCTGCCTGTGCATACATTGTCTGATTTGCTAGCAAGTTCATCTATGCTTAAAAGCTCTTTATTGGCTAATCGGAGTTGAAATATCTAATCTTTTTTTTTTGATACTGATTGTCTTACAAAGGCAAACACTGAAACGGAGAAAGATTGATGCACAAAGGGTGCAGCTCTCATTGCGCCATGAGCATCAAAATGAACAGGTATTGTGTGCAACAGAATCTTAATTCAGGCTCAATCTCGACTACCTGACGGATGATCAATCCAAGACGGGGTTCCCAATAAGAATTTGATCACCAAGAGCCTGTTATAGCCATTTAGATCTTTGAAACACAGTCCATATTCTTTGCATCATTCAATGACATATGTAACATGTATACATCTTAAGTACATTCTTTCTCATATTGCAATCTATCTATGCAACATATTGTCTTCGTGTCCGAAATTTTTGTCCCTTCTATTTGTGATAACCAATCTCAATTTCACCCTGGCGCGCAAGTGCGCGCCATTCCACTAGTATGCTATAAATGTGGTTCGAATGCCTTTGAAACAAAGACAAAAAAAAAAATCCCAGCTTTGCCGACGGCTTTGGCCATAGGCGTCGGCAAAGCCGTGCAATTTTTGCCGGCCAGGAGTTTGCCGACTGACCTTGGCGGGGGCTTTGCCGACGCCTTCCGGACCCGGACCTGTCGGCAAAGAGAGGAGTTTGCCGACAGCCAGGTCAACCTGGCTGTCGGCAAATTGACCTTTTTGCCGACAGCCATGTTGACCTGGCTGTCGGCAAACCCTGACTTTGCCGACAGCCCTGGCTATCGGCAAACCCGGCTTTGCCGATGACCCGGCCGTCGGCAAAACCTGACTTTGCCGACGACCCAGGCGTCGGCGAAGCAACGGACCCGGCCGAGTTGATTGGCGTTGTTCCTTCGCCGACAGACCACGTGGCTGTCGGCGAAAGTACGCCGATCGGCGCGCGATTCTGTCGGCAAAGTCGTTTTGCCGACAGATTTTTGCCGGCGGTTTGCCGACAGGAATAGGGAATTCCTGTCGGCAAACCCTTTGCCGAAAGGAATCAGGGCTTCGCCGACAGCTTTAAGCTGTCGGCAAACCCGCGATTTCCTGTAGTGTATTCAGCTGATCCAGAACCGACAAGTTTTGGCAGATTTCGGCTTATAATTTCTTCTCACAAACGACTATTGAATCTACCGGTTTTTCTACCAGCTGAACACGACCATTGATTATGATATCCCGTAATTCAAGTGGGGTTATAAGCCACTTCTTCACCTTATAGTTACTACATACCAAGGCAGCACATTCATGAGCCACCAAATCACAATTTCTATTAACAAAAAGAAACTTGAAACCTTCGAAGCTTCAGCTAAACCCATCCATCAACTGCAGAAAGGGACCAATCTCTGAATTTATCCGGCTAATCCATGGCCTTCTTGGTCGTCTGGCCGGTTAGCCGGGTTTTTTCATGCATGCACCTGTTGAGCACCGCATTTTCCGGGGTGTGCTTCTTTGACGTCGATGATGTGCCCAAACAATATGGATAGCTTGTATAGGAGGTAATAGTCACTACTAAAAATTTTTAACCATCATGGGCGTTTTTGATCTACCGTGGTAGGCAAAGATGTCCACCGTGGTTGAAAGGTAATGGTTAATGGTGCCTTCACCGTGGTGGATGCCATGCCCGCCATGGTAAATCACGCGGACAAAAAACAAGAAAAAAAGCCCACACGGACTAGATCTAGGCCGCGTGGACCTCGATCATGGTGCCGTCGTCGATCCACCGCTGTAGCCTAGATCGACCGCAACTCCAGCGGAGGTAGAGCCCATTGTACCATTGTAGGGAGAGGAAGGGGGAGGCCGCCATGCCCACCGGATCTGCGTCGCCGATGATGGGGAGGGAGGGAGCTACCACCGTTGTTTCTCCTGCCAATGGGGAGAGCGGGTGAGCTGAGGAGAGAAAACAGGAGAGGGAAGGGTAGAGTGAGGGAGAGAGAAGAGTATACAGGAACCGCCACCGCCAGAGCGTCCATCTCCGGATCCAGAGAGAGAGGGACCAGATCTGCCTCTCCTCACTAGATCTGGGAACAGCCGGCCACCTTGACACCAGATCCACCACCATCGTGAGCACATCCGCTAGAGCTAGAGGCATGGCTGGGGATGGTGCTCCAGCCACCGAATCTGCTGAAGGGAGAGGGTGCTTCGCTATATCTGGCGAAGGGGTGAGGAGCGTCGTCCAATTTGAAGAGGGAGGGGCTCCGCCTATTGACGGAGAGAAAGGGTTGTCATCCATCATTGGAAGAGGGAGGGGCGCCTCCCGTCGATGGAGAGGGAGGGCGCAACTCACCGACCGCTAGGAGAGAGGAAGGGGGAGCTCGAGTCAGAGAGGGATGCCACCAGGAGTGGATAGGGAGAGGGAGGTCGGAGTGGTAGCCGAGTGGTGGAGGGAGGCAGACGGAGGTGGAGGGCAGGAGGAGTCGTGAAGTTGCTGGCAAGAGGCAGAGTCACGGTGGACACCCTGAGAGTCTTATAGTGTGTGTATCTTATACTACTAAAAGAACCCAAATTGTATCGTAATCCCCCCTCCCGCGGTAAACACCGCGCCTAATAATGACCACTCGGCTCTAACCGTCCGCACACCCCACAGCCCACGAGCCCACCTCCTCCTCCCTGAAAAAATCTCAACCGCTCGGATGCCGCATGCGCATGTTACACCATCCCAACTTCAATCCAGAAAACAGGGTGAGATGGGTAAGCTTCTCTGCCGCCATCACAGAGCCTGTAACACCTCCAGTGTTAAGCACTAATTAAACTTCTCTAATCATGTCATCATTTGCATAAGCACATCATTACTTGATTGTTAGTCTATTGAATGCTTTGCTTTGATTAGTTGTGATTAAATCTATGCTTAGGATGATTATTGGCTTAAAGTGTGCAAACAAATCAATTCCAAAGTGCTAGATAGGTTGCTTATTTGATTTTGGTCCTTTGGAGTGATTTATGTAGAAAAATATTTCAAGAAACTTTCCTGTTGGGACCAATTTATGAAAATGTGTTTTAGGGCTTCATTTTGGACAAAACAGTGCTCTAGGGGTTTAAAAATATTAGTTTTAAAAGTATTTTCCAAACTGATTTTTGAATCTCCCAAACCAAGCCGAATTAGCAAAAGTTATAGTTGGAAAAGTTTTTCATCTTGAAATTTAGAGAAACTTTCATGTTGGAAGTTTTTCCTAATTCGAGATAGATTTGGAGTTATGGGGGTTTAAAATTTCAGTTTGAATTGGAGAAGGGATGGGACCCACCTGTCAGCGGCTCCCTCCCGCCTTCTTCCTCCTCGCGACGACGGTGTCCGGCCCGGTGGCCGACACGCGGCGTCCGTACGCCGGAGGGCGAGGCTGCCCGCTGTGTGGCCGCCAGGATCCGGTGCGCCGCGCCACACCGCCGGCTACAGCTCGCCCAAGCCGCTCGCTTGCGCCACCTCAGCCCCTCCGGGCCCGCTCGCCAGCGTCCGTACGTCGGCGTCGACGCCGCCACGCGGCGCACGCCGCCTGCCTCGCCTGCCCGCTCACGCGTCCGCCTGCCCGAGACGGAAACGGGACAGAGCCCCGTCCCGTCCGCCTTCACTCCCCTGTCTCCCACTCGCTCGCTCCCTCCTTCCTCCCTCCTTCCTCCATCTCCGACCCGCCATGGCCGCCGTCGAGCTCGCCGCCGCCTAGAGCTCGATTCCACCGGCCGTTTGCGAAACTGAGGCAGCATCGTGCTCGCCGCCCTCAGCTCCACCTTCTCCACCCTTCTTTTTCACCGAGTCGCCAAGGTAGCGCCGCCATTCCACCTTTATCTCGCGCGCAAGGCCGCCGCCGCCATGGCGGTCCGGCGAGCCATTGCCGCGCCGTCATCCGCTGTCCTCTCGCGCATTGGCGCGCACATGCATCACCTGCTCGAGCTCAAGCTTCGCGTAGAAAAAGGTTGGGGTGCGGATCTCGGACGAGCCGCGCTCGCGGTTCGCCGGCGAGCTTCCGCCGCCGCTCCGGCGAGGGCAAGCCACGGCACGGGCCACCGTTTCCCTTAGTTCTTGGTCGTATCTCGGTTAGCAAGACGAGGCGGAGCACGTAGGCTAGCCAATGGAGCTCCGCGAGGGCTCGGTGCGTCGCTCGCCGTCGGGAGCCGCCGCCGCTCGTCGGCGGGCTTCCCCGCCAGTGTTTCCGGCCGCTAGGTCCCGTGTTCTTCGGTGCGCTGGACACACAAGGTCGAGGCGCATCCGACGGTGCCTTGGGTTGCACCGGAGGACAGCCGCCGGCGAGGGTTCGCCGCCGGCCGCCGTGTCCCGGCCGTGGGTGAGGTCGACAGGTGGGGCCAGGGGGACCCCGGGGCCCACCTGCCAGGCCGGCGTCGGTGCACAAGGTCGGGTGCGCGTAGCATTTTATCCCGAGCCTGGGTACACTCGGGGTGTACCTAGCATTTAGGAGCGATTTTCAGAAAAAGAAAATAAGTTTTTCAGATTTGGTTTTAAGTTTCAAAAATTCATATCTCAGTCATTTTTAATCCAATTGGGGTGATTCAAGTTGGGTTATTTTTCTTATGAGCAGTAGATTCGATAGAAATTATGAGATGTGGCTTTTGGCATACTTTTCTGTAGAACTTTATTTATTTTCTTGAAAAGGCTTATATCTTCAGAAATTCATAGTAAATCACTTATTGCTTAGAAAATTGTGAGACTTGCTTTGCTAGGCTAGTTTTGATATGCCTTATCTGTATGAGCTCTTACATGGCCCTGTTATGTGGTAAATTTAAGAGTTGCTATTCAAATGCCATTCTTGGCACCATGTTTAAGAAATTCATAATTAATTCATGCCTTGTCCAATGCTCATGAATTTTGGTATACCCTGTTTTTAGTTCATGCTTTAGGCCTACATGTCTCTGGTTTTTGATTTGGAGTACTTTGGTAGTACAAAGTATTTTCTGTGGCCCTGTTTAGTACTGCCTTGTGAATTTTGTGTAGGATAATGTACTCACTGTTATGAGGTGAATTTTCTGTGGTAGACTATTTGGGACATGTTTTAGCTACTGTAATTTTATTGGAATTTTCTGTGCTATCCATATAGGACTTGCTGTTATAGCCTAACCCTTTTTAGCAGGTTATCGTGCTTGTTAGTGTAAACAATTGCATGTCTAGCTTGAAGTTTGATATATTGCTGTTATATAATTGATCATGACATCATTACATCATTCCTACAGCAACACTTGTATTTACTTTGGCATTGCACCATACAGGATCGCTAGGCAACAACCCGCAAGCCGCGCACGAGGAGCAGGACGGGGAGGATCCTCAGGAGCTCGAGCTGCAGGAGGTAGCCGAGGAGGAGGTTCCAGAAGCTGATCTTCCTGACTGTCCTAACCACGTGCCCAGCTCGTTTGTCAAAGGCAAGCCCCGGTGCATTCTCCTATGTTTCCGCAATGTTTTAAATTTGAGTTCTTTATTTATTATGCTGCATTACGTTATAGGCGTTGATATGGAACCATAGAGATGCACTAGGACTATCCTGCTACCATAAATATCCTATTATTAGGTTGAGGTTTCGATATTGCTTAACTTGCTAACTAGTCGGTAGAAGCCGAGTGGTCGACTATCACTCGCGAATGGTAGGTGTTACTACCCCTGGATTGATGATGATGTTGGTAGGTTGTAGAACATAACCATGTGGCCATGATGAAATCACCTCTAATATATCATGGCACACGAGCGTCCTCGGATCATTTTGAACAGTGCCTCACATATAGCTGGAAGGGCGGGGGTGCCCAACCGCGAAGCCTTGCATCTACTTGGGCCGGGTTTCAACTTCCAGGTATCCATGCTGGCGATGGGTGGTGAGTAAACAAGGGCCTGGTTTGTGAGTCCTTAAGATGGGGCGGTGTCATTTGATGGGCATGCTTACCTGTTGGTAGCCGGGAGTTTCCTTGGTCATGGTGGTGAGTTGTTGATCCTGCGTTTCCCGAGTAGATCAATGGTGACCGTCACTCACTCCGGCCAGTGAGTGTGGTTTGTGTGATGGAATACCCGCCAGCTGGTTTGCAATCGATTATAATCGCCATCGTTCCTGGATAGTGAATAACTTGACCGAGCAGTTACGGTGCCGCAAATAAGATTTGAAATGCGAGTTGGTTATGTTCTCCACATGATGGTTTAATGATTACTCAATCAATGCGGTGTTGATTAATAGATTGATTGCTTCTACTAAAATGATGACTAGTGCAGGATGCTAACTTAGCATGGTTAGGTAATTACCTAATGAGATAAGCTAGAGAGTCCTTTATCACTAATTGAAGATTTAAAAGCTCATATTTTGGCAAAGAAAGGAGTCGGCTAACCCACATACAGCCTGGCATCCACCAAAGAGTCTTTATTTTATTTTAGACAGTTAAGTCTTGCTGAGTACAATGTACTCAGGGTGCAATTTCCAATTGTTGTTGCAGATGGGGAGATGTTTTACGGCTATTGCCCGACTTGTCTCCATCCTGCCTTCGGAGAAGAGTAGATCGTGGGCACGATCATTCCAGTTGTCGCATCCCTTTCTTTTGTGGAGTATGATGAAGGACATGGCACTATGTTTCTAAAAACATTTGGGGTGTGTTTGAGAACATGTGAAACTATTTGCTTCCACACTATGTTGAGAACTTGGTTTGTAATAATTGAAGTATGTTATGTACTATCTATTTGAGAACTTTTATGTAATAATTATGGATGGTATTTCTGGACTGGGATGTTACTTGATGTTTGTGCGAAAATCCTTCGTGGTTTTCTGGACTACCGGGCTGGTTTGGTTACTAAGTTCTAATTAAGTTGCCACGTCAGCTTGATTAGTGCATCGTAATTAAATTAGTTGGTCGGTTCTGTTACAGCGGCATCAGCTCCCGGTTCAACGAAACACTGTTCATGATTATCTACTTATAAAAAGATTTTGCTTTACGAAAACTATTTGAAAGCTGTAGACACCTAAGCAACCATATGATAGGTTTTCAAAAGGTGTGGGGTTTTCAAAACTATATGTGCCAAGGTCCGATCAGTTCCATTATGCCCAGTTAAGGACTATTAGGTGGCTCTCTAATAGGCTAACTCTGGGAATGCATCATATTTTCTTTTGTCGTGCTCATACACGGCGGATATGTATGGGGGCCATTCACTTGAATGGTTATATTTGGTTTCAATTGCCTCTACGCTCTGGTAAGTTTCAAGGTAAGGGGAGTTGTGAGAGCATGATTGGATACAGTGCCAATCTAGGTGAGAGCTTATATGACACTGAAATATTTACATGTTTCACACATGTCTATATGGAAGTGTCCCATGTGTGGGATGCCGTCTTCTGACGATGATTGGGTTTAGCGTGCACCTACATGCAGGGATATCGGGGATATACCTGTGTGGCGGAGGGTGTTGAATAGGAGTTGTTTGAATCGGTGATTTGACCTTATTCTTAAGGTGCTGAATTTCTGGACGTTGAATGCATACATGGGGAATGGGCTGAAATGAATTTTCTGCAGGTACACTAACCACGCGAACGTGTAGTACGCTTGTTGTCCCGTATGTTGAGAGAACGTGATTTATGCCACCGACTAAACGTATTAGTTTTAGGGAGTGAGAACGTTTAGAACATGCATACATCATGAATTATAAAATTTTGCTCATGTCATTCATTACATATGCTCCTTTCGTTATGTAAAATTTTGTTGCTGAAATTTACATTAAAAATTGTGCTCACTGGGGGATTAAAAATTTATTTTCAGATGGCACGGACTAAACAGACGGCATGCAAGAGTACCCACGCACCTGACACTCCTCGTGTGTCCATTCCCGCAGGTAGTGCTCTTGTCATCCGCAGGAGACCGGATAGCTACAGCCGGATGTCCAGCAAGTTCCTCAAGCAGGGTGGCTTGCCCACTCTTCTATGGAGTATCCTGTACGCTGCCGGCTATCCTGATGGCAGCTACCCGCGCTACTACTGGAATGATGAGGCAGTGCAGGAGCGTGGCTATGTCACCATGTCTGTTGAGGTTCCATCCTTGGGGCTCAACAGTCGTTGGCGTGGCTGGTCACAGTTGGGTGAGGGTATTGACACCTTCCGTGCAGCAGAGGATGCAGGTGTTGGTGAGGATGGTGGCTGAGATGCCGGATGAGCTTCAGCGTCTTGCGCCAGGTGTCTTTCCTTCTGCTGACCCCCGCTCCACCAAGTGGAGGCAGAAGAAGGGCAAGGCACTGGTGGCAGGCCGCCAGGAGGCCGAGAGCAGCAGGTCCACTGCTCAGAGTGTGGTCTTCTCCCTCATGAAGGCCTACTCTGACATGGAGGATCTTGCTCTTGATAGGCTTGATTAGCTGGAGAATGTCAAGGAGGAGCATGAGGCCAAGATCAAGGAGTATGAGGAGAAGATGGCTGCTATGGAGACTGAGTATGAGGACAGGCTGAAGGTGATGAAGGAGCGGCTGGATAACCGCAGTGCTGCTCTTCAGAGCACTGAGGGTACTCTAGCTGAGATAGTGAGGCAGCAGAATGTAGCCTGGTCTGAGAATGAGAGCCTGAGGAATGAGAGGCGCAACCTCAGTCGTGAGCTTCAGCACAAGGAGATGTACCTGGACGACGTACGTGAGGAGCTTCACCGCAGGCACTACGCTGAGGAGGAGTCTTCTCGCCACAGTGGTGCTGACAGTCACGAGGTTGACATGCAGGTGGACTAGGACGTCCGTTGTGAGATGGCTAGGCTAGTGTAGTCCGCTAATTCCTAGGAGTTTTCTTTTGTGCGACCTAGAGATGTGTCATGGGGTTGTAATAATGGTACGCTTTTCATGATCTTGAGATGTAATCGAGCACTTGTAGAAAGTCCAGTGTATGTATGCTGGCAAGACATTGGTTGTTGACAGTACGCTATGTTTCGACTTAATATTATTGTTAGCGCAGTTGTGATGTGGAAATGAATTATTATGTCCATACGAATGATTGATTGAATTTTACATTCTCTCCATATTATTCTGTGCGGCATGATTGTTACATTTATTACCATTGTATCCAACTCCTAATGGTGAGAAAATATTATTGTTGGCATATGCAGATGGTGTACACTCGTAGTGCGGCTGCTAACCAAGGTGCCAGTGGCAGTGGCAGTGGGGGCCGCGATGGTGGCCATGGTGCTCCCATTGGCGCTGGTCGTGGGGTTCCTGCTGGTGCTGGGGGTCATGGTGCTCCCATAGGCGGAGGCGGGAGAGGTGTTCCCATTGGTGGGGGCGGACGTGGCAGGGGCTATGCTGGAGAAGAAGCCCATGGAGCGCCACCTCCTCCTGCCACTGCGGAACAGTTCTACCAACAATTCATGGGGAGTCAGCGCAACATTGAAGAGCTTCTGCGTGCAAATTTCAATGACCGTCATATGCATCAGCAGAATCAGGGACCCCAGCCTAACCAGTACAGTGATTTCATGGACTTTATGGATACGAAACCGCCAACCTTCAAGATGACATCTGATCCCATAAAGGCCGATGCTTGGATTGCCAGCATGGAAGAGAAGTTTGCTCTGCTCAGGCTAACTGAAGATCTCAAGGTCACTTATGGAGCACACATGTTAGAGGATGATGCTCAGCTTTGGTGGAGGCAGCACCGTACCACCTATCCTAAAGGCCAGCCCATCACTTGGGACATGTTTGTTCGTGCATTCCGTGTTGCTCATATTCCAGCTTCTCTGATTGCGATGAAGAAGGCAGAGTTCCACAATCTGACAATGGGGACTCGTTCTGTGAAAGATTACCACTACCAGTTTAACAGCTTGTCCCGCTATGCTCCTGAACTCGTGAACACTGATGAGCTCAAGATAGAAGCTTTCAAGAGAGGTCTGAGTACCAAACTGATGAAGACTGCGGGTACCTCTACCCGCGTGACATTTAATGACTTCTACAATGATTGCTTGATTCAAGAGAACCAAAACAACCTGCACGCAGCTTCCAAGAACCGCAAGAGGGCCAATGAAGGTGGTTCCTCTCAGCAGAGGGCTCCACCTGCACAACGCTTTCCATTCCGTGCTCAGGGTCAGAGGTTCAAACCTCCACCCAGGAGGAACTGGCCTGCACAGGAAGCTCAGAAATTCCAGAAAGCTTTCAGGACACCTGTCAGTCAGAATAAGCAGGGTCAGAGCAGTGCAGCAGGGCCAAAGGCTGCACCTTATGGGCCATGCTATAACTGTGGGCAGACTGGTCACTTCAGCAGGTATTGCCCTCAGCCGAGGAAGCAGATCTCAGCACGTGCACACCTGACCTCGATTGAGGAGATCCTTGCTGGAGAGGCTGTGACAGCTGGTATGTTTCCTGTCAACGAGATTCCTGCTGCAATTTTGTTTGATACTGGTTCATCGCATTCGTTTATGAGTGAAGCATTTGCACTACAACATGACCAAAAAATAACTGAACCAGGGATAGAGTTTCGTGTGAGCTCAGCTGGGGCTGACATTAGCACGAAACGAATAGTTCAAGGAGTGAGTATAGATCTAGGAGATTGGAGATTCCGGCTGAATTTAATCGTTCTGCCCGGACTAGGTATGGATGTAATAGTGGGGATGAGTTGGATGCACTTCTGGGGAGTAGTACTAAACACAACCAATAGAATGATCTCGATCCGGAAACCTCTTGGAGAGGGGACCATCCAGATCCCACTTCCTAAGAAAACCAAGATAGAGAGGGTTGCCTATGCTACAAAAACCATTCCAATTGAGGGAATCCCAGTAGTGAGTGAGTTCCCGGACGTGTTTCTGGAAGATTTGCCAGGCTTGCCGCCTGACCGAGAGATAGAATTCCGCATTGAACTGCTACCCAGAACGGCTCCTATCTGTAGGAGACCGTACAGAATGCCTCACGATGAGTTGAAAGAGCTCAAGGATCAGTTGAAAGACTTGCTTGCTAAGGGTCTGATTCGTCCCAGTACTTCTGAGTGGGGTAGTCCAGTCCTGTTTGTGAAAAAGAAGGATAAGTCGCTACGCATGTGCGTAGATTATTGTATGCTGAATGCTGCTACGGTGAAGAACAAATACCCTTTGCCTTGGATTGACATCCTATTTGACCAACTGTCCAAGGCTAAAGTGTTCTCTAAGATAGATTTGAGGTCCGGCTATCATCAAATCAAAATTAGACCGGAAGATATACCCAAGACCACTTTCTCCACGAGATATGGGTTGTATGAGCATTTGGTTATGTCATTTGGGCTAACCAATGCTCCATCGTATTTCATGCTTCTCATGAATACGGTCTTCATGCCGGAACTTGATAGATTTGTTGTGGTGTTCATTGATGATATCCTCGTATACTCTGAAAACGAGGAGGATCATGCGAAGCACTTGAGGATTGTGTTAGAGAGACTGCGAGAGCACAAACTTTATGCAAAATTCAAGAAATGTGAATTCTGGATGAGAAAGGTGCAATTTTGGGTCATATTCTGTCAGATGAGGGAATAACAGTAGATCCAGCCAACATTGCTAAAGTACTAGAATGGGAATCTCCGAAGTCAGTACATCAAGTGCGGAGTTTCCTCGGGTTAGCCGGATATTATCGCCGGTTTATCCCAGGATTCTCCAAGATAGCTAAGCCTATGACTAACTTGCTTCAGAAGGGTGAAAAGTTTGTGTGGTCCGAAAAGTGCGAAGCAGCTTTCCGCACCTTGCGGGAACTGTTGACCACTGCACCAGTTCTTGCTCAACCTGACATAGAGAAACCGTTTGATGTGTATTGTGATGCTTCGGGAATCGGTTTGGGTTGTGTGCTAATGTAAGAGGGTCGAGTCATAGCTTATGCCTCGAGACAGTTAAAGAAACATGAACAGAATTATCCTACTCATGATCTAGAGCTAGCTGCTGTGGTACATACATTAAAGATATGGAGACATTATCTCCTTAGTAATGTTTGCAACATATATACTGACCACAAGAGTTTGAAGTACATCTTTATTCATAATGAACTGAACATGAGGCAACGCAAATGGTTAGAACTGATAAAGGATTACAATCTACGGCTGCAATACCATCCTGGTAAAGCAAATGTGGTGGCAGATGCGTTAAGTCGGAAGTCACATTGTCAGTCAATGCAACCCTTGCTTCCTGACAATTTCGACTTTATGCATCCAGTCATTGCAAAGAACATCCAGCTAAGTTGTGAGATTGAGAACAAGATCAAAGAGGGTCAAAAAACTGATAGCATGACTGACACATTCAAGAAGAAGCTAGAAACTCAACCATCTCAAAGGCTTACCGTAGATAATCATGGGGTCTTGTGGTTCGATAACCGTTTGGTCGTACCACGGAATCCTGAGATTCGAAAGCTTGTCATGGATGAAGCACACCTATCCAAGTTGACCATACACCCTGGCAGTAGCAAGATGTTCCACAGTCTGAAGGCCAGATATTGGTGGCCTTATATGAAGAAAGAAATAGCTGAATACGTTGCCAAGTGTGATGTGTGTTGTAGAGTCAAGGCTGTACATTTAAAACCGAGTGGTCTCTTACACCCGTTGTCTGTACCTGAGTGGAAATGGGAAGAAATCAGCATGGATTTCATCACTGGATTGCCTACATCATCAAAGGGCAATGATTCTATATGGGTGATTGTTGACCGTCTCACCAAATCAGCGCACTTTATTCCGGTCAACACCACCATGAGATCTCCGCAATATGCTGACGTGTACATCAAGGAAATTGTTAGGTTGCATGGCATTCCAAAGAAAATAGTATCTGACAGGGGAATGCAGTTTATGTCACATTTTTGGGGACAAATGCAGAAAGAGTTAGGCACTGAGTTAGTCCACAGTTCTGCTTATCATCCGCAGACCTCTGGACAGACTGAACGTGTGAATCAAATATTAGAAGATTTGCTGCGAGCTTGTGTGTTATCTTTCAAGGGTTCATGGGAGAAATGGTTACCACTAGCAGAATTTGCATATAACAATGGGTACCAAAAAAGTATCAAGATGGCACCATTTGAAGCATTGTATGGCAAAAGTTGCCGAACACCGTTGAGTTGGGTCGAAACTGGAGACCGAAGGTACTATGGGGTAGATTTTATTCAAGAGGCTGCTAAAACTGTTCAAATCATCAGAAACCATATGGCAGCGGCACAGTCGAGACAGAAAATATATGCTGATCAGAAGCGGAGATCTGAAACATATAACGTGGGGGACTTTGTGTATCTCAAAGTGTCCCCAGTGAAGAAAGTGAAACGCTTTGGGGTTAAGCAGAAGTTAGCACCGCGGTATGTAGGACCGTTTAAAATTCTAGAAAGAAAAGGTGAAGTAGCATACCGACTAGAACTACCTGTCCAGTTGGGAACAGTCTTCCCTGTCTTTCATGTGTCCCAACTTAAGAAATGTATCCAAGTGCCGGAAGAACAAGTCAAGATCACCGACATAAAGTTGCAACCCGACCTCACCTACGAAGAAGAACCTATCAAGCTTCTGGATGTTAAGGAACGAGTGACTTGGAACCGTGCTGTCACCACCTACAAGGTATGCTGGAGCCATCATGACGACGGTGATGCAACGTGGGAAACCGAAGACTACCTCAAGGCTGCCTATCCCAAGTTCCACGAGCACTGGTTAGTTCACGCAAATCTCGGGACGAGATTTCTTTTAAGGGGGGTAGGGCTATAACACATTGTTGACACAAAATGTGGCGCACTGTGTCTCACACACAGCAAGCCGGAAAGCCTAGCTTCAATCGGGTGCCCGGGCGTCTGAATCCGGAAGCGTGCGCCGATTCGACCCGAAAGTCGACAAGGGATAAAACGGTAAAATCATAACCGGAACGTCTTTGGGTGAGACCGAGGCAGTTCCATCTTTATGGCCCCGAAGCCACTTACGACGACACATAGCTATAGAAGCTATCTCGCCAACAAGTTTGCAATTCATTCGGCTAATATGATATGACTGACATGAATAAAGTGAACCGCCGAATGCGTGTAAACGAAGACATGTTTGAACAAGATTAAATCATCAAAGCATATCAAACTACATCTCGGGTTTAAAGCATCATCAAGCACTAATAATTAAGGATAAGTAACTTATAAATATAAATCTATTAAACAACACATGCATAGGCTACTCCAACTAGTCTCGCCGCACGTCTAGCCTTCATAAACCCGTCGAGCATAAACCCAAGCAAGCTAATCCACCGCATGATACCACTCGCTATGAATTTACACCACCCTTACGCGAGATCAATCCACCGCATGATACAATCTAACAATAAAGAGCTAAAAGCACGTAATTACCTAACAGATCTATAAATACTCGCTACATGTATAAGCATAACCGTATCGGCAAGATTGCCAAATCGGGGTCCATGAAGAAGGAACAAACAAGTAACATGTAAAAGGAACCTATCGATTAAACCGATCTCTAGTCCACCGGATGACTAGCTCTAGAGTAACCCAAAGACTCGCATCTGCCGCACGGTACCCGGTCCTGTCAAGGCTTATCTACATCTAACGTGAATGAACCCACAACACTTGACAATCTAGATCGATCTAATTCGGCTATATGAAATTGATCTACTTGATATCGAATAAACATGAGATTATGACCAAAAAGCCGAAAAGAGCATCAATCTAGATTGGGCAAAAGAGTGTTGCAAACAAATAAACATTAAATAAAACATACAACACGTGATAACTTAATGAATCTATTAGATCTTGCCAAATCTAAGAGAGCCGATAACTATCTTTACTCATGTCTTAATCCGCCGCATGATACAAGGCACAAGCAAAAACTTCCCATCATTAAGCTTAAATCCGCCGCACGATACTAAGCAAAACGGATGAGACTACTTGCATCATAATCTAAATCCGCCGCACGATACTAGACATGATAGCAAGGTTGCCGGGACTTACGGAGGTCGACGGATCGATTGGCCCTCTCGAAGAACTCGACGACACGACTAAAGGACTCGAAGGGTGGCACGTAGCCGGTTGTATTGAATTGGTTGTGAACCCTTATTACAATGGTCGAGGGTTTATATTTATACCCCGGACGAGAACATGAGTCCTAAGAATTTATGAACCGCCTAAACAAAATTGGAAAGCTACAAATATGCTAATTCTAACCAAAATCGGAGTCCTTGACTATCACGACTCCTTCCCTTTCTGGTCAGCTTCCTCTTTCCTTCTTTCGCCTTCAAACGAAGCCGTTACCGACCGCTCGACCATTTGCCGAACATACGGAAATTAGCCGACCGCATATGCATTTGCCGAATCGTTCTCTCTCTTTGCTCGTAGGCCCACCTGTCATATCCACGACCAAATTCCGGTGTTAACACATGCCCCCTCAATTTCGAGATAAAAGGGTTTTATTTCGAAATTGATCGCGCCAGCCTTTCGCCTAGGTCAAGACCGCCGACGCCCGCAGCCGCCACTTGAGATCCGTGCTTGCCGCTTGTCAATGGCGACGGATACTTCAACCAGCTCCATCATGGCAACAGGAACTCAAGAGGAGCTTCTAGAGGTATCCCTACTTGCTTTTACCCATTCGGCAATTTTCTTGAATCATTTTCCGGATGTGTTCTTGATTCATCCGCTTCACTTCTACTAAAGGAAATGAAGAATGAGATTTTGATCTCCAATCTTGCTCATCCTGGATCATTTTTTCTTGGCCCACGGGGAGATTCCAATCCGAGGGAATTTATTGAAAAAGAGACTTTGAGGATCCCATTTAAATCTAGGATTGCCCCTCAAATAGATGGCCGAACACTTTCAAAACTTGGCCCCTTCCCTCAATCACAGGATGGCGTGATTGGTATCGAAGGATGCGGTCCGGGAATAGTGATTTACGGGAATCACAAGATATTCAACACCGCTTGGAGCTCTCTTTAGCCGATATGCCAAGAAATGACTCTCTCCCGATAGCCGCTTCCCACTTATGGTCTCGATGCCATCAATGCTTTCATCTTTGGTCACGGTCCAATGTCGATCACTCGTCGAGACATCTTCATGATGACCGGTTTAAACATCACCAAGCCAACATACCCATTCAAATTTAAAGGCACCGGTGCACGAGGTCGATCAAATCGGGGAGGAGGTTGGGCCAAGTATATCCAGACTTATGCTTCAACTGGCACTGTGTCTGATAAAGAGTATAGGGCTTTCATGAACATGTGGTTGTGCGCGATTCATCTTTCGTGGCAAATCCAATGAACCCACTTTGAATCATATAGTGATGGCTGAAGAATTAGCTGCGGGTAAATTGATCCCTTTGGGCAAGTATCTCTTGGGAGCGGTCTACCACATGATGCATCGATCACCTTGTTCAAATGCGTGGTCGGGGTGAAATCTCCGTGTCAATGGCCCGTGGTGGCTTGTCCAAATGTGGTTGCAACTCGTATATGCATCGAGATAGTTTCGGTTGACCTCCATAACCTGAATTTTCCTTCAATCAACTACGCTGAAGGTGAGGATCCCGAGATATAAATCTGTCGGACATATGGGGAAGCTGCATCTTCCATTGTCATTGATCTAGACCTTGGCCACCTTTTTAAGATCTTCTACAAGGGATTCAACCACGTAATCTGGTTTCCCTACAGAGAGAATGAAAATTTAACTCTCCCCGTAGATTTAGCTATGAGTGGGCTGCATAGATGATGATTCCAGGGACATCTTTAATTCTTTCATCGGGCCCGTGCTTTACCGCAGAATTTCATCATGGCCGGTGATAAGTTCAACTTATGAATTTTACAACCCAAACATGGTTGCCAGGCAGCTTGGACTTGGTCAATTGCCCCCAAGGCCATACTTTTCAAGTATCATCGACCTGGGAGTCATTGCTAAACATCATCGAGGCCAACAAAGTCTTTAATCTTGGATGTAAGCTTCCGGTATATGAACCTAATCCTCTGGTGATAATTGAAGCTGCTCATCCCTCCTTCTCTCTTTGGTGGCAAGAATGGCACTCTCACATTTTTAGAGCACAAGTCCACCCTCTATGCCAAGTTCTAATGCCCTCATTCACTTCTGATGATGAGGTACACTCTTATAGCTACCTTTCATTCTATGTCTCTGTTCTTGTATCTAAACATCTTTTGAACAAGACAATGCTCCTCCAAGTCCTCCGAGGTTCAATGCGGCAACCTTTGGCCCTAATCTTTGCTCTCCGGGGCACGATGCTCCAAGTTTAGCAGTTTTTAACAAAACACTGCCGATGACACGGTGCTCTGAAGGACCTTAAAAGAAAAACTCCTTCCTCCCCCATCAAGGACACGCAATCCCCAAGAAAACAAGATCAAAGAAGGTCAAGCCACTCCCTCGGGTATGAATGCTTTTGATCCCTTATTTTTATCTCGCAAATATGTTTGCATTCATCACTATCTTTCAGCGGTAATGTGTCAACCCTCAAAGTCCTGGCAGGGTAGTGATCTTGGAGAATTCTCCTGGAGCCTCTACTGGCCAAGCAAATGCCAATGAGCCTATCAGCATCCTTGGTATGCATCTGCACTTTGTTATTCTCATCTCTTTGTTTACACATCGACCTTACTTATATTTGACCCAGAATATCAAGGAGGAATAGCAGAAGAAACTTCTCCTCACCAGACAGATGACCAAGCAGGTGAACAGGGAGAAGCAACAGAAGAAATTCCTTCTCATCAGGTTGATGAACAAATAGAAACAGAAATAGGCATTCCTCTTTATCGGCCCGGGAGAAGCAACGAAAAAATTCTTCTTCAAGACGTGCTCGGATTCAACCCCTTCGGCAATTCAAGATATATCAACAAGTCATGAAACCGCTATCCATGAAGCAGCAACTGTATCAGTCACTCAAAGTCTTGATGCTACTCAGGAAGCTATTGATCAGGTTTTTGTCGAAGAGGTATTATCTTGATCTTTCTCAGTCATTCCCTATTTGAACTAAGTCATTCGGCTAATAAATTTTCTTCTATTATCAGGACACTGCTTTTCAACAGTCCAGTTTTTCCCTCATTGCTGAAGAATTTGCCTATGATGATGAAGTCTCCTCTAATCGGCAATTATCATCAGAGAGTCAGGCTAAATTGAAGGACATAATCTCATTCTTAGAGAAGGACATTGTTGACTTGACTCGAGAATCGACAAGATAAGGGAAATAGCGAGCCAATTGGCCAAGAGCTCCTTCGATCTTAAGGATGCCATAAACTCCTTGTCCCATCTTGATGACCACTTTGCGTCGTCAAGAGAGCATACAAAAATACATCGACAAGGCTGTTTTGGAAACCGATAAGGCAACCAGAGAGAACAGACAAGTTAAGGAGCTCTACTCGAATTCAAGTCACCAAACGGTCTTGGAATACCTTGGAGCCAGAATTGCAGAGCATGAGAGATGAGAGGATCAAACTGGCAGCTCAGTTGGCTCAATTGGATGCCAACATTCAATCTCATGAGGCCAAACTTGCTACTCTGCCACCTCTTGACTCGGCTAAGTCCAAAATAAGCTGCCTTGTCAGAGAGACCAAGCAAATCAAGAGCAGCTAGCTGAGATCCAAAATTCTCGAAGTTGAAGACAAGAAAGCCCTTGACGAGGTCAACAAAATCAAGACCGACGCCCGAACGTCATTAACTCTTATTTGAGTGTATAAACCTCGGCTTGTATGATGACATATGTAAATATTATGCTCGAATGTACCATACTTCTTCAACATTTTATTCCTTTTTGATTTAATATTTTGTTTTTCTCTTTCTTCTCTACTTCGTTATCATTCTAATTTGTCCCGAGTATGACTATACTCACACTTGTGCAAATCGGCCCGAACATAACCGCCGTAGGCTCAAGTACATACTTTTAGCCGAATGATTCCCATTTCAGCTTTTTAGCCGACCGCGTGCTGGTAACTGAATCGACCACAGTAATGGGCTTGACCCAACTCAATACCGGCCCCACGAAGTGTGAAAACCCTAATGTCGATTGGTTTTCCCGCGGGTTCCGCCACGGCTCCCATCATTCATAAATAGAGCCACTCGGCTTCCATCATCATCACATCCAAGCGCAAGCGTTGCTATCATCTCTTCCACTTCCTCTTCCACCCCAATCTCAAAAACCCTCACCACCACCGATGGCAAGCGGCGGCGACCGTGGCAAGCGTCCCGCCCAGACGAGGCGGAGGAAAGCAAGAACCGCGCCGGCGGTGAGACCTTCAACCTTTCGAGTTGTCTTTGCTTGATAGTTTTTACCCGATCCGAGTCCCCTGCCCCTTGCGGTTGTCTATCTTCTTGATCCGTTTCGGGGCCGTCGGGAACACCGGCGACTATGTCGCCAATTTCCGGAGGCACACCGCCGGCTCGCGCTCCGGCCTCGGCACGCCTCCGTTCCCGCTCCCGCGGACGTGGCGGGGAAGCAACCGCGGCGGCCGTCGCTGCGCAAAGAAGGAGACAACTTCTCCATCTTGTTTGCGGTTTCTTTTTATTTAGCCGATCTTGATTGCACCTTGTTTGTAGAACGGCGAGGATCAGCACCGGCCAATGGCGTTTCCTGGCGTCGGCCGCGGCGTTCGACGCACCTGCCCCCGCACCGGCTCCGGCTCCAGCCCCGTGTCCTGTTCCTGCTCCGGCGCCGGCTTCTGCCTCGGCCTCATCGAGGTCCTCCTCTTCGTACAGCCCTATATGGGATAGGAACGACGAGGAGATCCCGGCGTACACCCGCTACGACGCCGCCGCATACCGCCGCGAGAGGGACGAAGCACAGGAGCTTCTTGGTGAAGAAACCAAGAAGTTCGGGATCGCCCAGCTGGAATGGGAGGATACCTGCCGGCAGATGACCGAGACCATCACCAGTACTTGTTCTTCCAACATTGCTTCAATTCCCGTTCTTCCCAATTTGTTTGCTCACTAGTCTGTCTTGTTTTCTATCTTTGCAGACCTCTCCAATGAGCTTAACCGCCTGAAGGTGGCAGCGACGGCGGCGGCCAACCACGTGAACGCTCAGGGGGCGACCGTGGCAGATCGCCTTGAGGCGGTTCCTGGTCAGATTGATCAGGTTGCGCTTCACGGCGTGCGCCTCGCACCGCGCTCGGCGGCCGGGCGGGGATGTCGTCTGGACCGGGGACGACTATGCTCCCATGCCGGTAGGCTTCCGAGGTGGGCTTCCCCATGAGGTCGACGGCATTGAGGGCCTCCTGGTGGAATACGACGACCACGCCGACGCCATGGCCAACGCCACCAACCCGGAGTCCGTCCTCAACAAGCTCTTCACTGAAGAAGAGGAGTAGCTTGTATTAGGATTGGCACGGGTTGTAATAAAAACTTTTAAATGAAGAATGTTGGCCGTCTCCTTGATCTTGTCTGTCTTGGCTGCAATGGTGTTCCAAAGCAATTGCATTTATTCTTATGAATTTCCTCGCCCCCTAGCCGGTATTTCGACCGCAACACCTTTCCCGAACGAAATTTTCCCGAACGCATGACGTCACCTCGTCGATTAGATCTCGACTTGTTCCATGACTTGACGGTTTGTAGTGTAGCACTTCAATTCGCTTTATCTTTCCCCCGATAAACCTACCGGGCCGAGAGATAGGATCAAACTGTTCATTTACCTTCAAGAATTGGCTAAAGGCGATACAATTGTATCGGCTATTTTGTTTCAAGACGATACACATGATATCGGCTATTCTTTGCACTAGAGGCGATACAATAACATCGGCTATTTTTCTCCAACTTCTTTCCTTTATTAAGGCGATTTTCATTCAATCGGCTATACCACGTTTATGTCATAGTCACAATTAAGATCCAACTTCAACACTTGGATAAAACTTTTTAAGGTATACGCCATTGATGGCTCTAGTAAGTTCTTCTCCAAATAGCGTTTTCAATATGTACGCATTACCAGCGCACAACCGACAACCCGAAAGGGTCCTTCCCAATTTGGTGACCATTTGCCAAATGTCTTGTCCTTTGTGCCAATTGGCAATATCGTTTTCCAAACCAATTCTCCTTTCGCAAATTGCTTAACTTTAACTTTCTTGTTGTAGTACTTGGCAACACGCATTTTATTCTTCTCGATGTTCTCCAAAGCTTTAAGACGAATCAAATGCAAATCTTCCAATTCATCCATCATCAAATCTTTATAATCTTTATCTCGTCGGGTCCTTTTGCAACTCAACTCTCCTTGATCCCGATTGCAACTCCCAAGGCATTACAAAGCATTATGTCCATAAACCAACTCATATGGAGATGCTTGTGTGGATCCATGGCAAGCCATTCGGTAAGCCCACAATGCTTCATTAAGGACCAAGTGCCATCTCCTTGGCTTCTCATCGATCTTCTTCTCGGATAATCTTGATCATGATTTTATTTGACGCCTCGCTTGGCCATTGGCTTGTGCATAATAAGGAGAAGAATTATATAACCTTATCCCCATGCTTTCGGCAAAGTCACAAAACTCGAAGAAGTGAACCGAGTCCCCGATCGTTGTAATGGTCTCGTGGGATCCCAAACCTATGAATTATATGCTCCTTGACAAAACGACCATATTTTCGATGTGATTTGTTTTCAAAGGGATAGCTTCAACCCACTTGGTGAAATAATGTTGCCGCAACACAAATTTGTGTCCTTTGCTAGATGGAGGATTGATCTGTCCAATTAAATCTATACCCCATCCTCTCGAACGGCCATGGTTTGATTATTGGATTCGAAGCAGATGCAGGTGCTCTTTGAACATTACCAAATATCGACATTCTCGACACCCTTTGTAATATTCAAAGCAATCCTCCAACATAGTCGGCCAGAAGTACCCTGTCCTTCTGATTATCCACTTCATTCGGTAAGCCGACTGATGCGCACCACAAACTCCTTCATGTACTTCAAACATAATCTTCTTAGCCTCTTCTTGACTCAAGCACTTGAGCAATACTCCATCTATAGACTTGTAATATAATTGGCTATCAAGAAGCACAAACTTGAGAGCTTTATACCTGAGCTTTCGGGAAACCTTCTGAAATGGATCTTTCAGATAACTGACAATAATGCTTCTCCAGTCATTGTCTATCTGTTCACAGTTGAAGGCACTTTGTTCTATTGCAAAAATCTCATGATTTTCCCGATATCCAGAGGCCGCTTGAGCTAATTTATTTGCTTCTCCATTGTGCTCTCTGGGTATATGATGCAAAGTAACTGCGAAAAGCTTTTCGTAAGTTCCCTACACTTGTTCATGGTACCCTTGCAAGTACATCATTTTTGCATTCATATTGTCCTGTCAACCGATTGATTACCAATTCGAATCACCAAATATCTCGATAGCAACAAACTTTCACTTCTATTAACAAACGAAGCCCTCTAAGCAAGGCCTCATACTCGCTTGATTGTTAGTGACAGGATATTCAATTGAAAAAGCAAACTCAAATGTCTTTCCACGTGGGGATACCAAAAGAATACCAAGCACCACCACCTTTGTCACATGATGATCCATCAAAAAATAATGCCCATGGGGCAATGTTAACCATATCAACAGATAAATCACGATGTTGAGTAATAAAATCGGCAATTACCTGCCCTTTCACCGCTTTTGCCGATTCATACTTTAAATTAAACTCTAATAGTGCTAATACCCATTTGCCGATTCTTCCATTTAAAATCGGCATTGACAACATATGTTTAATTACATCAAAACTAGATATCACCACACATTCGGCATTTAACAAATAGTGCCGAAATTTGGTGCATGAGTAATAAACAAATAAACAGAGTTTTTCTATAGCCGAATACCTTGTTTCAGGATCTAGCAGTTTTCGGCTAAGGTAAGCTATTACCCTCTCTTTTCCATCAAACTCTTGCATAAGGGCCGATCCTATTGTTAGGCTATTGTTGGTAATTGTTAAGTGCAACTAAAATAAGAAGGATTCCGCAAGCGCACAGAACATACCATTGCAGCATTTTACCGGGAGTATCCAGGTATCGTTATTTATATTTTACCACAGGGAAGCAAGGGTTAAAGAATCTGATAACTCACCATCATGCATCTACTAACTTAGTAAACCAACTAGACTAAAGCAGGAGTAAATGATATATGATAGGATATAAGAATAAAAGCACACCTGAGAATTCTATATATATATAAGTAGCTAGCTAGAGTGAGAGAACAACGGGAGAGATCAAGGTTCTAAATACTTCTCTAATACTCGGGTTCTATGATAATGAGAGAATGGTTAGATATAGCGATCACACAATAGCACTTTGGAGCAACAGTACCTTTCCGACTCTCGAAGAAGACGGGTAAAGAGTAGTCGGGGGAAGGCTGCCAAAAAGCTCTACGAAACACCAACCCGAACGTGGTGGAATACAAAGGCCCGACGAGTTTGTCACCTCGGGGCTACCACAACTATCCGTGGGATTGGGCGCAACCTCATGTAACCTATAGTCTAGACACCATGCCTATACTATCGATTACTACTCTAGCTATGCGCAATAACTAGAGCACTCAATACGAGCAAAGATCCCATGCTAAGATGCAACAACTATACTAAGCAAACATATGAAAGGCATAAAGTAGATAGAGAAGAATAAATATATTAAAGCATAAGTCTTGTAAAGAATAGATAGCATACCAAATCTTTGAAGACTTCTCCAGAACCGGAGTGCAGCTCCGCTCTCCCTAACTCTCATCTAGATCTAATCTACTACATTGGAATGTCTAGCTCTAATTCTCTAGAGAAGAGAAGTCATCCATTCAAGGGACGCTCTACAACTCGATCCCGTCGGGAGATAATGAATTAGGGTTTTTGGGATGCCTCCTCCGGGGGCCGGGGCCCCGTTTATATAGCCCTCTAGGATGCACCATAGCCCTCGGATCAAACCGACCTAAACGGACGATTATTATTCATCCTCAAAGGCGGTGGAACAGGATCCGCGAGGCCGACGCCGATTGGCCGAGATGGCCGGCCGGCCGCCCAAGGGGAGTCGGCCGACTCTCCACCGAGCCCGTTCGGGCTCCCGTTTGGTCCGAGCATTCTCGAACCTTCTAGATTACGTAATTTTCACCGGTTCCCGATTATCTCTATGTAAACCCGACATGTGGGCCTTCCTTGGGTATTTTCACACCCTACGTAAAATGACATTCACCAAAACTCGTGGAATTGTCAAGATAACCCCTATATCTAGTTGGTGAACATATTTTAGTCCTTTCTCATGTTTAGTTGACGGTAAAAATTGACACTTAACGACCGTCAACAACTCCCCCAAGCTTACCTTTTGCTCGTCCCCGAGCAAAGATAAACTCGCATGGATCGGGAGTTGCTACAATGCTTTCACGCCTCAAAAGTACACATGCGTTCAAACAAGAACTCCCCTCGAATTAGAGTGAACTATTCGTCTCAAAACTTACTCATATTACCTTTCACCATGGGGCTTGTAACCGTCACTTGGGTCTTGAGCGGTTGAAAGACGGTAACGGTCAAGTCAAGCGCTATGTTACTCGCTCTTTGATCAACTATTATTCGGGAGTTTTTGCAAGATTTTCAAATAAAACTCGAGTTCCTTGTATGAACCTTTCGATCTCTCATTTGTGGTATTTCGGATCCACTCCAAGGCATGAGTAGTGTATGCCTTATCTCTTCTCTCGAATATGTGGTATTTATGGAACTAAGGCATAGTGGAAAGTGCCTTCTCTCTCTCACCCTACTTTCTAATAGGCTTATGTGGAGCTCATAGGTGGGGAGACACTCAAACTCAATTGCATATATTGCACAGCTTAAGCCATGGATCCAAAAGGAACTAGAATAATAATAAAGTCATATGTGCATGTGAATGAGGAAATGGATGATAAGATGATGATAGGATGATGATGGGATGATGATAATAAGGAAATGATTATAAGGGGTGATCACTTGGTGAACATCTACTTCTACACTTGCTCCCTTGGGGATAACATACCTCCTTTTATTTGGAAACTTTGAAGACCTTTGAAGAAGAGGACTTGGTTGCTTTTTTTTTTTCTTTTCTCTTCTTCTTTTTTTTTTTTTTTTTTTTTTTTTTTAGAGCAACCAATCCTCTCCGAAAATGAAACTTTAGCAAAGGGAGTGTATAACTTGAAATGATAATGACTGGAGCTTTTATTGCACAATGAAACATGATAGGATGGCAATGAATATTTTTGGGTGTTCACTCCCAAAGTGTAGGAGTAGAACATTTTCTCGGATGGAATGAAATGAGTGGCATATATATATGTGGAAGAATGGATGGATGGATGGATGCGTACTCCCGGGGTAGGAGCAGCATAAGTGCGTATCTCCGGGGTAGAGACAAGACAATATGTGGGGGAATGCGTACTCCCGGGATAGGAGTAAAGATAGGTGCATATCTCCGGGTAGAGATAGCACAATATGTGATGGATGTGGATCTATATATGGGTGGTACTTCTAGGGACAGAAGTAGCACGTAATGAATGTAGTACTTATAAAATAGGTGCATGCTTCGAGGACGAAGTAGCATAGATCAATGGATGGAGAGCACATAGTAATGACTTTTAACCGCATAACTCGATTCCTTATGGGTCCACAAAGATAACCACACTCAATGCCTAAAGATTACACTCAAGCCTACAAAATGATCTATATAAACGAGATGGGTTTTCCTAATCTAGTAAGCATGAATATATGGCCGTGGTAGGAATTTGAACTCTCATCATAAAGGAACTCATCATGCATGAATTTAATATTTTCACGATAAATTCTCCGTAACTCTAGTATCTCTAGGAACAAGATGGACAAGTAGCTCAAAACTTTCCCATATCATACCCATCAACCACCTAGACTTAGATCAAGTGTTTGCTACCCACAAGTTTCAGTTCGAGCAAATCTCAAATCTAAACAAGTTGTGTCCAAAACTCGGGAGAGTGCAAGGTTGAAAACTAGGTACTTGAAAGGAATTACAGCAGAGCAACTATTCATCATCTCCATGTAGAGTTTATTCTAGGGATCACTTTTAAGACAGACAGTACAAGAACTCTCCAAAAGTAGAAAAGAAATCTTTCGGGTTTCTATAGTTATGCATCTTTTTTAGTTGTTTTAACAAAGCAAACTCTAACAAAGCAAAGATAGATAAGTTGAAAACACTTAGCTTGGTACACGGGGATGCCCTCCCCCAAGCCGGATGTTGACATAGTCTCATTGTTGTTGCCGACAGCGATGAAGACGTTCTAGTCCTCCAGAGTGTCATAGATAGTTGCCGTTGGAGACAAAGATTTGAATGTTGCGGACAAAGACTCCGACAGAGACTGGACATCCTTTCGTCTGTTAGCTCTTCTTGATCCTTTATGTTCTCCTTGGCGACACCGTTTGTCCTCTCGTTTGTGAGCTTTCATGTATCCGAGAGGGACTTCGATTATAGGTCCGTTGAGTAGAGATCTCTCCTTTGCATCTCGCTTTTGTTTGGACTATCCAATCCAGGATGAGGAGACAGACAGTTGCATGATCTTCTTTCATCAACCATTCTTGATTTTCATTGAGTCTTGGTTGACGCATTGATGTTCATTGGAGATGTAGACTCGACTTCTTCCTTGATGGTCTTTGTCGATCAAGGAAGGAGCTTCTTTAGAATTTGTATGCATGCTTCATCTCCAATGGCTTAGGGACATTATCTTGCAACCATGGTCATGGTCCTTCAAGGCTTGGTCGATGGTCAACCCTTGATTGGTGATTGGTTGACACAAGGATGCATGCTTATCATGCCATCCTTGTCCTTGCCGCCAATGTGCAAGATGGTGTCTTCACTCTTCAGGAACAATGAGAGCAGGTCTTTAATTGGCTAAAATGAGATGTGTTGCACCCCGCTCCTCATTGGCATCCTAGCTCGAGTTTTGGGCTCAATGCTATGATGTCTTCAAAGTTGCTCATAGCTTGTCGCCTTGATCCACTTCTTTGAGTGAGTTCAAGATGTTGATCCTTCTTGTGGCACTCTTGTCTTCACCTTTCTTCTATCACCGAAGTGGCAATTTCACTGGTGATGCCAATCCACGAACAGGCACATCATAAATTCTTTCCGCAAAATGTTAGTGGACGCATACCCGAAGGATTGCAACAATTTCAAACTATGGGCTATTATCCACCTTCTATTTGAAAGTTCATCTACGCTAACAAGGAGATGGATTTCGAGTTACTTTAGCATAGACTTTATTTATCATATTTTCTAGCAACTTTTTTTTTTTAAGGCACTTTAACATGGTTCAAGGCGAAGGTAACTTGCAACAAAAGACAATGTGAATGATATTTGATACTTACAATTCTTTCTTTGACGATGAGCTGTTGTCTTTGCGCAAAGTTGTTGAAGTTCGTCACATGCCTTTCTTCATCTCTCACATGAGTTCATCTCTTGACTTACCCAAAATGTGTTTATGGATTTCCCGCATGGGTTAGTCTCGACAAAATAACCAAGATCCACTAAAGCACATTTTTAGTTCAATAACCAAACTGGACTCCATGTCTTAATTTGGTCAAGGAAGACAATTTAACCTAAGCACCACGCTTAATTTAAAAAGCCTTTGGAAATACCCTTAGAAGTACTTCCAAACCAAAACATACTAAAGCAAACAAAGGTGACATGAAAGCACTATAAAGATTTACTCAAATGGAGATGACAGAGCATGATCATGGTGAGGAAATATATATAAAAAAACAATTTTTTTTAGATGCAAAGCGATGTGAATGCATGCAAGAAACTAAACATGCAATGGCCGAGCAAACATAAATAAGCTAAACGGAAAAATGCATGAATTGTTAAAAGTAAACATGCAAAGTGGGGTGCAAGAATTCAAAAAGATAACTACTCATCAATTTTAAAGTCCACGAGCAAGACTATCTCACCTTTCTTGATCATACTTACCATGACTCACATGATGAAATTTGTGAGCGGTGCGGCGTCTATGTTCGTCACTTGTGAAGTGATTTGAAATTCTTGTGACGACGACCTTTTGTACATTCTCGTGAGGTGGCGGGGTTCCAATGTTGATGAATGTTGAATGTTGGGGGACCCCGGGCTCTTCATTGTCTTGTGGAAACTTGTCGGAAGGTCGAAACGACATCTTTTGTCCCGTCTATTCCACAACTCAACGAACAAGGGGTAATCCTACTAAAGCTAGTGATACACTAAATTAGCAGATATCAAGATCATTATCAAAATCTTAACACCGATTGCTTCCCCGGCAACGGCGCCAAAAATGCTTGTTGGTAATTGTTAAGTGCAACTAAAATAAGAAGGATTCCGCAAGTGCACAGAACATACCATTGCAGCATTTTACCGGAGTATCCAGGTATCGTTATTTATATTTTACCACAGGGAAGCAAGGGTTAAAGAATCCGATAACTCACCATCATGCATCTACTAACTTAGTAAACCAACTAGACTAAAGCAGGAGTAAATGATATATGATAGGATATAAGAATAAAAGCACACCCGAGAATTCTATATATATATAAGTAGCTAGCTAGAGTGAGAGAACAACGGGAGAGATCAAGGTTCTAAATACTTCTCTAATACGGGTTCTATGATAACAGGGAATGGTTAGATATAGCGATCACACAATAGCACTTTGGAGCAACAAGACCTTTCCGACTCTCGAAGAAGACGGGTAAAGAGTAGTCGGGGAAGGCTGCCAAAAAGCTCTACGAAACACCAACCCGAACGTGGTGGAATACAAAGGCCCGACGTAGCCTGTCACCTCCGGGGCTACCACAACTATCCGTGGGATTGGGCGCAACCTCAGGTAACCTATAGTCTAGACACCATGCCTATACTATCGATTACTACTCTAGCTATGCGCAATAACTAGAGCACTCAATACGAGCAAAGATCCCATGCTAAGATGCAACAACTATACTAAGCAAACATATGAAAGGCATAAAGTAGATAGAGAAGAATAAATATATTAAAGCATAAGTCTTGTAAAGAATAGATAGCATACCAAATCTCTGAAGACTTCTCCAGAACCGGAGTGCAGCTCCGCTCTCCCTAACTCTCATCTAGATCTAATCTACTACATTGGAATGTCTAGCTCTAATTCTCTAGAGAAGAGAAGTCATCCATTCAAGGGATGCCTCTACAACTCTGATCCCACTGGGAGATAATGAATTAGGGTTTTTGGGATGCCTCCTCCAGGGGCCAGGGGCCCTGTTTATATAGCCCTCTAGGATGCACCATAGCCCTCGGATCAAACCGACCTAAACGGACGATTATTATTCATCCTCAAAGGCGGTGGAACAGGATCCGCGAGGCCGACGCCGATTGGCCGAGATGGCCGGGCCGGCCGCCCAAGGGGGGAGTCGGCCGACTCTCCACCGAGCCCGTTCGGGCTCCCGTTTGGTCCGAGCATTCTCGAACCTTCTAGATTACGAATTTTCACCGGTTCCCGATTATCTCTATGTAAACCCGACATGTGGGCCTTCCTTGGGTATTTTCAGCCGACACCCCGAAATGTACATTCACCAAAACTCGTGGAATTCTATCAGTATAACCCCTATATCTAGTTGGTGAACATATTTTAGTCCTTTTCTCATGTTTAGTTGACGGTAAAAATTGACACTTAACGACCGTCAACAGCTATCGGCCGCCACATACAGTTTGAAAGGCTTCTCAAGTTGTGGAGGTACCAACACTGGTGGTGCCTTCATATATTGCTTGATTTCATCAAAAGCCTTTTGCTGTATGTCACCCCAGACAAATTTCTGATCCTTCTTGAGCTTCAACAATGGAGAGAAAGGCAATACTCTTCCTGATAAATTGGATATGAATCTTCTCACGAAATTGATCTTGCCCCCAAAGAACGATTGCAACTCGTAAGGTTAGTTGGGGGCACAATTTTGTCTATTGCTTCCATGCTCTTTTTCCCAACTTCTATCCCTCCTTTGTGGATCAAGAACCCGAAGAACTCACCAGCCGAGACCCCAAAAGCACACTTATTTGGATTCATCTTTAAACCATGTTTCCTTGTGCACTCCAAAGTCTTCCTTAAATCGGCTAAATGTTCTTCATGGTTTCGGATTTGACTACCACATCATCAATGTAAATTTCCACAATTTTGCCGATCAACTCATGAAAGATATAATTCATGGCTCTCGATAAGTTGCACCAAAGCATTCTTCAATCCAAATGTCATTACTATCCACTCAAATAACCCAATGTGGCCGGGACATCGAATGCGTTTTTGCAATATCTTCAACCGCCATGAAAATCGATTGTAGCCAAGCATTGCCATCCATAAAATCGATGACTTCATACCCCGCATTTGCTGCATCCACTAGTAAATCGGCAACCGGCATTGGGTAACCATCCATGGGAGTAGCTTTGTTGAGATCTCTCGAAATCTATGCATACTCTCATCTTTCCATTCTTTTTGTATACGAGGTACTATGTTTGAAATCCACTCGCATACCGCATGGCCGAATAAAGTTTGCTTCAATCGTCTTTCAACTTCTTTCTTTACATCGGCCAATACCTCCTCTTTATAAATTTTTCGTGGAGGTTGTTTGAAAGGACGAAATCCAGGTTTTATAGGCAACTTATGCTCAACAATTGATCGATCCAAACCAGGCATCTCTCGTGTAATCCCAAGCAAAACAATCCTTAAACTCTTTCAAAGCAACTCTACTAATTTCAACTTATATTTCGGGTCTAAATTTGCACCGATATACATCGGCCTTGACTTTGTGCTATCACCAACATCGATTTCTTCTAACTTGTCACCGACATGAAACCACGACCCGCTTTGCCTTTGTTGCCATCGATTGGATTGCCCATTAAAAGTTCGTCGAGCCGATCGCTTGGATCGGGCCGTTGATCTCGTCGAACACATTGACGGGACCTTCTTTCCATTTCTTACCCGAAAGGCAGTCTTGTCCATCATATTCCCAATAAGCAGGCTCGGAAGTGGCAACACTCACTGAATCATCAGCTTGAACAACTTCTACATCATCTCCTATTGTTGACGGTCGTTAAGTGCCAATTTTTACCGTCAACTAAATATGAGAAAGGACTAAAATATGTTCACCAACTAGATATAGGGGTTATACTGATAGAATTCCACGAGTTTTGGTGAATGTCTGTTTCTGCAGGGTGTCAGCTGAAAATACCCAAGGAAGGCCCACATGTCGGGTTTACATAGAGATAATCGGGAACCGGTGAAAATTCTCGTAACTGAAGGTTCGAGAAGGCTCGGACCAAACGGGAGCCCGAACGGGCTCGGTGGTGGGTCGGCCGACTCCTCCTTGGGTCGGCCGACCGCCCACCGGACCAATCGCATCGCCTCGCGGATCCCTGTTCCACCGCCTTTGAGGATGAATAATAATCGTCCGTTTAGGTCGGTTTGATCCGAGGGCTGTGGTGAATCCTAGAGGGCTATATAAGGAGGGCACCCCCCCTAGGGTTTCTATCATTATTCTTCTACAGATCAAAAGCTAGGGTTTCATCCTCCATCTAAGTAGAAGAGGATCCCTCTAGTTCATCTAGTTCTAGTCTAGTTCATCTAGTTCTAGTTCTAGTTCATCTAGTTGTATTCTAGAAAATAGAGAGAGAAGAGGAGAGAGCAGAGGAGGAGCCGGGTCTGTCGGATCTTCCTCAACATTGTACTTTTGCAGCATCTAGTTCGTCTTCCAGCTACTCTCCAGGTTCATCAATTCTTAATTTCTGAGTTCTTTATTTACTTCCAGCATTTACTTTCAAGTTATTTATTGGATTCCCGCTTGCATCAAGTTCTCTAGTCTTTATAACGCTAGAGTAGTAATTAATAGGTTAGGCGTGGTGCCTAGTCTGGCAATTACCTGAAATTGCACCCAATCCTGCGGATTGTTGTGGTAGCCCTAGGGTAGTGACAGCCCTAACGGCCGACGTATTCCACCTCGTTCGGGTTGGTGTCTGTAGGACCGTAGTCAGACCTTCCTAGCCCCATTCTCATCCATTTCCGTGGCTAGTGCTCTGATGTCCCGAAATAAGTAATCTTGAAGTAACCTTGATTCATAGATCAATTAGAGAACTCATAGGAAAACACTTTCTATATCTCCACAAAAACATATAGTTATCCTTGGGCGACCTTGAACCTTAATTAGTACACTTCACGTTCCCCGTGGAAAATCGATACCTTGGAATACTCCCGGGTGAAAGCTACATCGGTATCCGTGCGCTTGCGGATTATTCTGTGTGCGTTAAAATACCCAACAAGCTTTCTGGCGCCGTTGCCGGGGAACGGTAGCTGTGCTAGTTTCGAGCCAAGTCGTCCGTGTATCCTTTTTCCTTTTACCACCTTTCTCATCTCACCACATGGATTCCACACCTATTCATAAATTCTCCACACCAAGGGCCGAGTTCTTAGAGCCACCACAATCATCGAAGCCAATTACGGCTTCCGGCCTATGAACTCCGTCCCGGCTTTATAGCCATGGTTCGGGATCAACCCTTCTCTCGGCCTAAAAGATGAAGACCCTTACAACCATCTTAGGGAATTTGAGCTATTGTGTTCTTGCCTAACAATTGCCGGCATGACACAAGAGACCCTTAAATGGAAATTATTTCCGTTCTCCCTTTCGGGTAGAGCAAAACAGTGGTATGCTCATTCGTAAGAGGTGTAGATGGAAATTGGGAAGAACTTCAAGAAAAATTTTGTCATGCTTTCTTCCCTCTTTCTAAAAGGGCAATCATCCGTAGAGAAATTCTTGACTTCAAACAAAAAGAGAAGGAGACACTAGGAGCAGCTTGGGCTAGATTCATGAGCCTTACTATATCTTGTCCAACCCATTCCTTGCCTGAAAACGTCCTTTTAGAACACTTTTATCTAGGACTTAACAAGGAAGCTGCTCTACATCTCGACACCTCTTCTGGAGGTTCATTCTCGCACAAAACCATAGATGAGGGGAAGGCCATTCTTGAGAAAATTCTTGAGAACACCCCTTATACTGGTATCTTTGATGAGTTTCCCGAAGAAGAAAAAGAAATCGAGCCCATCCCCGAACCAAAAGAGGAGGAACCCACAACTGCATTAGATATTCCAATAGACTCTTCTAAAAATTTGGTTGTCGAAAAACCTCCTAGAAAGGGAATACAAAGCCCCCTAGAGGATGATGAACCATCTCCTTTAGAGCTTCCCTTTGAATTCGAGGAAGATCTCTTTGAAGATTATGGAAATGCCTCGAATTTTCCAATCCAAGTGAGACCTCGAGCAAAGACCACTCCGTCTAATCCACAGAAAGAGTCGATGGCTGTAGAACACATTCAAAGCCTTTCGGCGATCATGAGTTATGATTGGCTAACTGAAGCGAGAGATGTCCCCGAGGTAGCTCGAATCATCTCTCCTTCAACCATTCTTCGTGCCGATTAGAAGATCTGCTAGGAAGGTCCACTACAATCCTTCTGTCGGGATAAATATTATTTCAAAAGAGTTAGCTAGAACTCTTTATCCCGACACATCCTTAACCCCATCTCAAAAACTTCTACAAGATCCATCAGGATTTATTTTAGAAAGTCATGGGGTACTGAGGACCGTTCCCATTAGAATCAAGAACTCTGGGATATGTCTAGATTTCCACATTTTTGACATCCCAGAGATTCCTCTATTGATTGGCAGACCAATCATGAGACTACTACAGGAACAACCATTACGAGGTCAATTAGACTTCAAGGTTGGGAATTCCACTATTGTTGTTCCTCTTGATCGATCAATTAACACAATAGTGGAACCCAAACCCGAACCGAGACCCTATTGAGGAGGTCTTAATGGTGTCTCAAGAGGAGATGACTCAACCATTCTTCGATGTAGAACACTTTGTTCAAGAAGAAGATGAGTCGGCGCCCATTGAGCTAGACATAAATGAACAACCTCCACCTTCTATGATAGAGCTAAAACCTCTTCCTCCCGGCCTTAAATATGTCTTTCTTCATAACAACCCAAACACTCCGGTAATCATCGGTGACAAGCTTTCGATTATGAGGCACAACAACTTGTCACCGTGCCCTTGAAAGACATAGATCGCTTTTGGCTACTCACTCGAAGACCTCACGGGCATTAGTCCCGCTCTTTGCACGCATCGTATCCCCACCGATCCCAATTGTACACCCTCTAGGGAGCCACGGCGTAGACTTAACAACGCTATGCGAGAGGTTGTTAAGAAAGAGGTCCTTAAACTCCTACATGCCGGGATTATTTATCCCGTGCCACATAGCGAGTGGGTTATTCCTGTCCAAGTAGTGCCAAAGAAAGGAGGAATGACAAGTTGTTGAGAATGAGAAGAATGAACTCATCCCTCAACGATTAGTCACCGGGTGGCGTATGTGCATTGATTATAGAAAACTCAACAAGGCTACAAAGAAAGATCACTTCCCGTTACCCTTCATTGATGAAATGCTAGAACGGCTTGCAAATCACTCTTTCTATTGTTTCCTTGATGGTTATTCTCGGATATCACCAAATCCCGATCCACCCAGATGACCAAAATAAGACAACTTTCACATGCCCATATGGAACTTTTGCATACCGACGAATGTCGTTCGGGTTGTGCAATGCTCCAGCTTCTTTCCAACGGTGCATGATGTCTATTTTTCGTGACATGATCGAGAAAATCATGGAAGTGTTCATGGATGATTTTACCATCTATGGCAAAACCTTTGATCATTGTCTCGGAGAATCTAGACAAAGTCTTACAAACGATGTGAAGAAAAGCACTTAGTCCTAAACTGGGAGAAATGCCATTTTATGGTTCGGGAAGGAATAGTGTTAGGACATAAAGTGTCGGAACGTGGGATAGAAGTGGATAGAGCAAAGATTGAAGTTATTGAAAAACTTCCACCTCCCATAAATGTGAAAGGAATCCGTAGCTTCTTGGGACATGCGGGGTTCTATAGGCGATTTATAAAGAATTTCTCTCAAATCGCTAGACCCTTGACTAGTCTCCTAGCTAAGGATGCACCTTTCATCTTTGATGATGAGTGTCATGAATCTTTTCAAATCCTCAAAGAAGCACTCATCTCGGCTCCAATCATCCAACCACCGATTGGGAGCTTCCTTTTGAGATCATGTGTGATGCTAGCGACTTTGCGGTTGGTGCCGTTTTAGGCCAAACCAAGGATAAGAAGCATTATGCCATATCCTACGCTAGCAAAACCTTTGTCCCACTACGCCTCAATTATGCTACAACGAAAAAGAGCTATTGGTCGTTGTCTTTGCTATAGACAAGTTTAGATCTTACTTAGTGGGGGCAAAGGTAATTGTCTATTCGGATCATGCCGCTCTTAAGTACCTCCTCACTAAGAAAGATGCTAAGCCTCGGCTAATTCGATGGATTCTTCTACTCCAAGAGTTTGACTTAGAAATCCGAGATAGAAAAGGAGTAGAAAATTATGTAGCCGATCACTTGTCTAGGCTTCAGTATAAGGAAACACATGAGCTTCCCATAAATGACTACCTAAGGGATGACACCCTACTCAAAATTCAAGACGCTGATCCATGGTACGCAGACATCGTAAACTTTATAGTGAAAGGCTATGTCCCACCTGGTGCAAACAAAAGAAAATTGGTACATGATAGCCGTTTTCACTATTGGGATGAGCCTTACCTTTTTCGAGTCTGCGCCGATGGATTGTTGAGGAGATGTGTCCCTATGGCTGAGGCTATTCAAATCATGGATAGATGCCACTCCTCACCATATGGAGGACACTATGGAGCATTCCGGACACATGCCAAGATCTGGCAAAGTGGTTTCTTCTGGCCAACGATGTATGAAGATACAAAGGAGTTTGTCAGGAGATGCCACCGATGTCAAAAACATGGGAATATCAACTCACGAAATGCAATGCCTCTCACAAACAATCTCCAAGTTGAACTCTTTGATGTTTGGGGCATTGATTTCATGGGACCATTCCCTATGTCCGGAAATTGTGAGTACATCTTAGTAGTGTGGACTATGTGTCCAAATGGGTAGAAGCATTGCCCTGTCGTAAAGCCGATTCAAAACATGCCAAGAGAATGTTCCATGAAGTAATCTTTCCTCGTTTTGGTACACCCGGATAGTCATAAGCGATGGAGGTTCCCACTTCATCGATAGACACTTCCGGAAGTACCTAGCGGATCATGGAATTCGTCACAATGTCGCAACGGCATACCATCCTCAGACTAGCGGTCAAGCAGAAACATCCAATAAACAAATTAAAAATTATTCTGCAAAAGACCGTAGATGAAATGGGTAAAGGATGGAAGGACAAACTCCCTGATGCACTTTGGGCTTACCGAACTGCATACAAGACACCCATAGGCATGTCACCTTATCAACTTGTATATGGGAAGACGTGCCATTTGCCTGTGGAATTAGAGTTCAAAGCTCACTGGGCAATCAAGAAATGGAACATGGATCTCCACCTAGCTGGCAAGAATCGTCTGATGCAACTATCTGAGCTAGAAGAGTGGAGAGAAAAGGCCTACCATAGTTCCAAGATCTATAAAGATAGAACTAAAAGATGGCACGATAAGAGAATCAAGCACAAGGAGTTTAAGCCTGGAGATAAGGTTCTACTATTTAATTCAAGGGTTAAGCTCTTTGGACATGGAAAGTTGCGAAGTAAGTGGGATGGCCCATACAAAGTCATTGACACTTCAACCCACGGGGCCATTACCATCCAAGATGATGTAGGAAACACTTCTAAAGTAAACGGCCAACGCTTGAAAGTGTATCTTGAACCACAAATCAGCACGTCTGAGGAACTCGATGTTATTGAGTTCATAGAATTCTCGCATTAAAACTCAATCAACCGAAGCTCTAGACAACTAATGCTCGATTACCTAACCCTTAATATGCTCCACGAGTTTTGTTGTCTATTTGAGTTCTGCAGGATTTGCTAATTTTGAGAAGAGTGAGACCTACATCAATCACAAGAGTGGGAGACCATGTCAACATCCAGCTTGGGGGAGAGCATCCCCCGTGTATCTAGCTAAGTATTTCTTGTTACCTTCTTATGTATTTTTAATTTGCTTGCTATATATATTTAGTTTTGTGTAATGTTTAAGTTTGTTAAATAAAAGGAGAGTGTACAAGTTTTTGCTTGCTAAAATAAATCCCTAGAATAAACTCTTTGGAAGTGATGACTAGTTGCTCTGCCGTAATTCCTTTCAAGTGCCTGTTTTCAACCTAGAACTCTCCAAAGTTTTGGACACACTGTTTTGATCTAAGATTTGCTCTGAACCTGAAACTTGTGGGTAGCGAATGCTTGATCTAAGTCTAGGTAGTTGACGGGTATGATATGGGAAGGTCTGAGCTGCTGTTTATCTTGTTCTAAGTGATACTAGAGTTCTGGAGAATTTATCTTTTAAAAATTCAAAATGCTGCATGATGAGTTCCTGTATGACGAGAGCTTAAATTCCTACCACTGCCATATATGCATGCTTGATAGATTAGGAAGTCCACTTATACTTACTTATGCTTTGAGTGTGGTCGATTGTGTTGACCCTTAGAAACTCGTCATACAGTTAAAGTCAAGATCACACACACGTACATCATGCACCCCTCGCTACTTCATCCCTGGAAGTATGCGCTACCATATTCATCCATTTAGACACATCCTAAAATTGTTCTACTCCTACACTGGGAGTGAGCATCAAAAATATCCCTTCATCCATTGCTAGCCCTTTTGTTATCGAATAAAGCTCCAAGTATGTGTTTGCTGCTACATCCATCAATTTTTCCATAAAAGAGATCCGGTGCTTCATAAAAAAAAAAAAAAAAAAAAAAAAAAAAAAAAAAAAAAAAAAAAAAAAAAAAAAGAAAAGAAAAAAAAAGAGAAAGAAAAGAAGAAGAAGAGAAGAGCAAGAAGGAATGTCCCAACAATGTCCCATCATATGCGAGATCTTCAGCTGTCCTAGTTCCATCCAGGTTCTTCATAGTTCAATTGCAAAGGAGGTATGAATTTCTTCAAGGAGCTAAAGTAGAATCAGGTGTTCACCATTATCATCCCTCTACCCCTTCATTTCTCTTATGTCTATCATCACCAATTTCCATTACCACCATATATCCATTTAACCCATATATAGGGCCACACATGCACATCTTGATTTGATTGTATGTCCAGTTTCTTCGGATCCATGGTTTGACTATGCAACATATGTATAAGCTCCCACCTACAAACTCCACATAAGCCTATTAGAGGTAGGGTGAGAGAGTGAAGGCACAATGTTACTCTGCCTTATGCCAAAAATACCACATATCTTGAGAGAAGAGAGAAGGCATACACCATCAATGCCTTGGTAAGGATCCACAAATACCACATATGAGAGACTTGAGAGGGTCATACAAAGGAATCTCTGAGTTTTATTTCAAAACTTTGCAAAAACTCTGGGATAATAGTTGATCAAAGATCGAGAAACATGGCGCTTGACGTGACCGTTCTATCTTTCAACTGCTCAAGACCCAAGTGAAGGCTACAAGCCCCATAGTGGAAGGTAATACGGGTAAGTTTGAAGTCAGAATAGTCCACTCTAATCCGGAAGAGAGTTCTTGTTTGAATGCATGTGTACTTTGGAGGCGTGAAAGCATTGTAGCAACTCCTGATCCACACTGAGTTTATCTTTGCTCAGGGACGAGCAAAAGGAAAGCTTGGGGGAGTTGTTGACGGTCGTTAAGTGCCAATTTTTACCGTCAACTAAATATGAGAAAGGACTAAAATATGTTCACCAACTAGATATAGGGGTTATACCGATAGAATTCCACGAGTTTTGGTGAATGTCCGTTTCTGTAGGTGTCACCTGAAAATACCCAAGGAAGGCCCACATGTCGGGTTTACATAGAGATAATCGGGAACCGGTGAAAATTCCGTAACGGAAGGTTCGAGAAGGCTGGACCAAACGGGAGCCCGAACGGGCTCGGTGGTGGGTCGGCCGACTCCCTCCTTGGGTCGGCCGACTGCCCACCTGGACCAATCAGCATCAGCCTCGCGGATCCCTGTTCCACCGCCTTTGAGGATGAATAATAATCGTCCGTTTAGGTCGGTTTGATCCGAGGGCTGTGGTGAATCCTAGAGGGCTATATAAGGAGGGCACCCCCCCTAGGGTTTCTATCATTATTCTTCTACAGATCAAAAGCTAGGGTTTCATCCTCCATCTAAGTAGAAGAGGATCCCTCTAGTTCATCTAGTTCTAGTCTAGTTCATCTAGTTCTAGTTCTAGTTCATCTAGTTGTATTCTAGAAAATAGAGAGAGAAGAGGAGAGAGCGAGAGGAGGAGCCGGGTCTGTCGGATCTTCCTCAACATTGTACTTTTGCAGCATCTAGTTCGTCTTCCGGCTACTCTCCGGGTTCATCAATTCTTAATTCTGAGTTCTTTATTTACTTTCAAAGCATTTACTTTCAAGTTATTTATTGGATTCCCGCTTGCATCAAGTTCTCTAGTCTTTATAACGCTAGAGTAGTAATTAATAGGTTAGGCGTGGTGCCTAGTCGGCAATTACCAGGAATTGCACCCAATCCGCGGATTGTTGTGGTAGCCCTAGGGTAGTGACGGCCCTAACGGCCGACGTATTCCACCTCGTTCGGGTTGGTGTCTGTAGGACCGTAGTCAGACCTTCCTAGCCCCATTCTCATCCATTTCCGTGGCTAGTGCTCTGATGTCCCGAAATAAGTAATCTTGAAGTAACCTTGATTCATAGATCAATTAGAGAACTCATAGGAAAACACTTTCTATATCTCCACAAAAACATATAGTTATCCTTGGGCGACCTTGAACCTTAATTAGTACACTTCACGTTCCCCGTGGAAAATCGATACCTTGGAATACTCCCGGGTGAAAGCTACATCGGTATCCGTGCGCTTGCGGATTATTCTGTGTGCGTTAAAATACCCAACACCTATCCACTGAATAAGGATTTGATGCATAGTTGAGGGTACACAGCAATTAGCATGGATCCAATCCCTTCCCAGAAGCATGCTATATGCCCCCTTGCCATCAATGACAAAGAAAGTAGTGATCAAAGTCTTGGATCCAATCATCGCTCCACATGTACTTGCTCCACGAGTATCGAAGCATTGCCAAAGCAAAATCTCTAAGGATCATGTCACCGCAACAAATCCTCACTTGTCATACCAAGCTTTCGAAAGTAGCATAGGGCATAATATTGATAGCAGCCCCTCCATCAACAAGCATCTTGGTTAAAGGTTTGCCATTGACATATCCCTTCGTGTATAATGGCTTCGATGACGGTTTTTAAGCGGCTTGTCAAAGATTGCTTGCCGAGTCAACACAAGTTGAGCCATCAGTCTCGGCATTCGGTTTCATCAAAGTCCGAGTATACTTCATCCCGAACTTCTTGATCTTCAGGAGCTCTAAACTCCAATGGGATAAAGAACACCATGTTAGTATCACCGAAGGACCCCGTCCATCATCCTTTTTCTTAGGACGCCACACCGGTTTCTTTTCGGCTAATTCGCTTCAGCTCTTGATTCCTCAAACGCCGAACTCTTCTCTTCCGCTTTTCCATGACACCGGGAGGGCACCATTGTCCTCTTTGCCACCCGTATGAGCTTTCCTCTCGCATTATGAACATTGCTATGAGCCCAAGCTTGATTTGCAAATCTTTTTCTCGATGTCCATCAAAATTATTCATTTTTATGCGCCGATCGTCCTCGGGAATCCTTATTCCAAGTCTATCATGGACGGGGCGGTTGACTCGAGATTGCCTATACTCTCGAATATTGATCACTGCATTCAGGGCAATTGTTTTTAGCAGGCAACTTCAAGCCTTCATTCCAACAAGAATCGAAGAAGGAACGGTTCAATGTGACTCGCTCTTGCTCCTTTATGTGCTCTTCCTATTCTCTTCGGCGCACTTCTGCTTCATATCTTCGACGCTCTGCCATGAATCTGCGTTCCTCTTCAATGTACTGCTGCTCCTCATCATACTTCATCTTCTTCTCCCTCTGCCACTTATTCAACATGTGTTGTGCTGTAACTCTGCGCTTTGGCTCAGCGTGTATTCGGCAATTTCCCTTAGCTGCATTTGAAGTTTGACCCTTCTCTCGTTCGGCTATTTCGAACCGTACTTGTTGCACTTCTTCCTTGGTAACTTGCCGATCGGGGTCAAGCACCACTCTCTTTGGCTCTTTCAAGTCGAACCTTCATCTTTCCCTTTTCCTTGGATTCACCGGCATCAACCATGCCTATAGAGAAAGAGACCATGTTCGAGGGAACGGGTTTTTGTCTACTTTCATCTTGCCATCAAATCTCAAGTGTCCATCTTGAATAGCTTTCGAATTTTTACTCGAACACTCGGCAATCATTGATATGATGAGAACCCGTATCATGAAACCCACAAGTACTTTTTATCCTTTACCCCTTCGGGTGCAAGCATAGGATGTCCTTCGGCGGCTTGATGCGTCCCTCTTGAATCGATACAAAAAGAGCTTATCTCGCCTTCTCGACATCAAAATCATAAGATCCCTTTTGCTGCTTCACCCATCGATGACTGACCAAAGTAGGCTCTTTCGTCCAGTTCAACTCTGCAGCAGCCACTTCATCTTCATCTTCATACTCAGATGCTTCTTCTAGAAATCCCTGATACATGTCAATAGTTGCACTGTTCTTCTGAAAACGAGCATCTCTTATGAACCCTTGGGCTTGATTGCTCATTGCTGTCAACTTTTGTGCAAGCTGTCCAAGATCTTCAAACTCCATGCCAAATAGCTTGTCTCTAATATGTGACAGCATGCCTGCAATGACCCATTGTGCGAGTTGGTCATCGGGAATAGTCAGAGAATAGCACATGTTCTTCGCTTCTCTGAATCTACGAAGATATTCCATTGGTGTTTCGGTAGTCTTCATCCTCATAGCCCACAGATCAACCATCTTCTTCTCATTGGTTCCTGTGTAAAAGTATGCATGGAACTTTTGCTCCACCGCCCATGTTCTAATGGAATTGGCCTATTTGTGAAGCAAACCATGTGAAAGCCGGCCTGTCGGAGACATAGGAAAATATCTCGATTCTCCAAGCTTCATCACTAGCAGCTTCTCCAAGTTGCATCAAGTACCGCTAATATGTTCAATGGTACTAGTGTCATCTTGACCAGAGAATTTAGTCAAATCTGTCGGTGGCTTTACTCTTGGTGGAAGAGCTACTCTATTGTACCACTCGGAAAGGGAGATTTGTATGCATATGTTTGATTCTTTGGTTTAAGGCCGAACCGATTCTCGCATCATATCGGCCATTCGCTAGCGAACATCATTGGCATCTTGTGCCCCCGCCTTCCGAAGGTACTCCCGACGCACTCATATACCCCGGATTCGGCAAAGCATTAAGGGCACCGTAATCGGTAAACTCATTGTACCCATCTCCATAAACACTCTTCTCGCAACTGTTTGCCACTCGGAGAAATCTTGTAAGCGAGATGCGGTATATCGTTGTTGCACCAAAAGCTACTTGGCCATGAGTTTGCTGCTCGGTCACGGGAGGCTTCTCTTTTTCATCATGAACAGCTCCATCCTTGCTTGTACCGATCATCTCTCCTCCCCAGTTGGCTTCCCCGAAGATTGCCGAGTGTTAAAGAACACTGGTCCACCAAGCTCTCCAAATTTTTCTTCAAAGCGCTTGTCAACCGCTGGACCAAAAGTATCAACCATGATTTTGCGGAAGGTGCCCAAAAAGGCGTGTTATGATTCAACATGGTATCTCCCACATGCCTTTGTAGATGACTTGAACTACCCTCGCATCTCCTCTTCGTCGTAATATCATCGATGACCGCGAGAAGAACTCGTGGCAATGATTGCTTGACCATCACTCGCCACTCTTGTTTTTGGAGAAAGACATCAAGCACTTCTGCTGATACTGTTCCATTGCCTGTTCCACCATCTGGCGTTGCTCTGGCTGCAGTTCGTCCATGGTCACGTTCAGAACGTGACTATTGTCAATCTCCGATCCCATCCTAAACTGAGAAGTTGTCCCACCAGGTGTGTCAAAAAGTGTGTTGACACAAAATGTGGCGCACTGTGTCTCACACACAGCTAGCCGGAAAGCCTAGCTTCAATCGGGTGCCCGGGCGTCTGAATCCGGAAGCGTGCCAGTCGATTCGACCTGAAAGTCGACAAGGGATAAAACGGTAAAATCATAACTGGAACGTGCTGGGTGAGACCAGACAGTTCCATCTTTACGGCCCTGAAGCCACTTACGACGACACATAGCTATAGAAGCTATCTGCCAACAAGTTTGCAATTCATTCGGCTAATATGATATGACTGACATGAATAAAGCTGAACTGCCGAATGCGTGTAAACGAAGACATGTTTGAACAAGATTAAATCATCAAAGCATATCAAACTACATCTCAGGTTTAAAGCATCATCAAGCACTAATAATTAAGGATAAGTAACTTATAAATATAAATCTATTAAACAACACATGCATAGGCTACTCCAACTAGTCTCGCGCACGTCTAGCCTTCATAAACCCGTCGAGCATAAACCCAAGCAAGCTAATCCACCGCATGATACCACTCGCTATGAATTTACACCACCCCTTACGCGAGATCAATCCACCGCATCATACAATCTAACAAGAAAGAGCTAAAAGCACGTAATTACCTAACAGATCTATAAATACTCGCTACATGTATAAGCATAACCGTATCGGCAAGATTGCCAAATCGGGGTCCATGAAGAAGGAACAAACAAGTAACATGTAAAAGGAACCTATCGATTAAACCGATCTCTAGTCCACCGGATGACTAGCTCTAGAGTAACCCAAAGACATCTCGCGCATACGCACGGCCCCGTCTGTCAAGGCTTATCTACATCTAACGTGAATGAACCCACAACACTTGACAATCTAGATCGATCTAATTCGGCTATATGAAATTGATCTACTTGATATCGAATAAACATGAGATTATGACCAAAAAGCCGAAAAGAGCATCAATCTAGATTGGGCAAAAGAGTGTTGCAAACAAATAAACATTAAATAAAACATACAACACGTGATAACTTAATGAATCTATTAGATCTTGCCAAATCTAAGAGAGCCGATAACTATCTTTACTCATGTCTTAATCCGCCGCACGATACAAGGCACAAGCAAAAACTTCCCATCATTAAGCTTAAATCCGCCGCACGATACTAAGCAAAACGGATGAGACTACTTGCATCATAATCTAAATCCGCCGCACGATACTAGACATGATAGCAAGGTTGCGGGACTTACGGAGGTCGACGGATCGATTGGCCCTCTCGAAGAACTCGACGACACGACTAAAGGACTCGAAGGGTGGCACGTAGCCGGTTGTATTGAATTGGTTGTGAACCCTTATTACAATGGTCGAGGGTTTATATTTATACCCCGGGACGAACATGAGTCCTAAGAATTTACGAACCGCCTAAACAAAATTGGAAAGCTACAAATATGCTAATTCTAACCAAAATCGGAGTCCTTGACTATCACGACTCCTTCCCTTTCTCGGGTCGCCTTCCTCTTTCCTTCTTTCGCCTTCAAACGAAGCCGTTACCGACCGCTCGACCATTTGCCGAACATACGGAAATTAGCCGACCGCATATGCATTTGCCGAATCGTTCTCTCTGCTGCTCGTAGGCCCACCTGTCATATCCCTAACCAAATTCTGGTGTTAACACACCTCCAGTGTTAAGCACTAATTAAACTTCTCTAATCATGCCATCATTTGCATAAGCACATCATTACTTGATTGTTAGTCTATTGAATGCTTTGCTTTGATTAGTTGCAATTAAATCTATGCTTAGGATGATTATTGGCTTAAAATGTGCAAGCAAATCTATTCCAAAGTGCTAGATAGGTTGCTTATTTGATTTTGGTCCTTTGGAGTGATTTATGTAGAAAAATATTTCAAGAAACTTTTCTGTTGGGACTAATTTATGAAAATGTGTTTTAGGGCTTCATTTTCGACAAAACAGTGCTCTAGGGGTTTAAAAATATTAGTTTTAAAAGTATTTTCCAAACTAATTTTTGAATCTCCCAAACCAAGCCGAATTAGCAAAAGTTGTAGTTGGGAAAGTTTTTCATCCTGAAATTTAGAGAAACTTTCATGTTGGAAGTTTTTCCTAATTCGAGATAGATTTGGAGTTATGGGGGTTTAAAATTTCAGTTTGAATTGGAGAAGGGGTGGGACCCACCTCGCCGGCTCCCTCCCGCCTTCTTCCTCCTCGCGACGACGGTGTCCGGCCCGATGGCCGACACGCGGCGTCCGTACGCCGGGAGGGCGAGGCCGCCCGCCCGTGTGGCCGCCGGGATCCGTGCGCCGCGCCACACCCGCCGGGCCACGCCGCCTAAGCCGCTCGCTTGCGCCACCTCGCCCCTCCGGCCCGCTCGCCGGCGTCCGTACGTCGGCGTCGCCGACGCCGCCACGCGGCGCACGCGCCGCTCGCCTCGCCCTGCCCGCTCACGCGTCCACCTGCCCGAGACGGAAACGGGACAGAGCCCCGTCCCGTCCGCCTTCACTCCCCTGTCTCCCACTCGCTCGCTCCCTCCTTCCTCCCTCCTTCCTTCATCTCCGACCCGCCGTGGCCGCCGTCGAGCTCGCCGCCGCCTAGAGCTCGATTCCACCGGCCGTTTGCGAAACTGAGGGCAGCATCGTGCTCGCCGCCCTCAGCTCCACCTTCTCCACCCTTCTTTTTCACCGAGTCGCTAAGGTAGCGCCGCCATTCCACCTTTATCTCGCGTGCAAGGCCGCCGCCACCATGGCGCTCTAGCGAGCCATTGCCGCGCCGTCATCCGCTATCGTCTCGCGCATTGGCGCGCACATGCATCACCTGCTCGAGCTCAAGCTTCGCGTAGAAAAAGGTTGGGGTGCGGAGCTCGAACGAGCCGCGCTCGCGGTTCGCCGGCGAGCTTCCGCCGCCGCTCCGGCGAGGGCAAGCCACGGCACGGGCCGCCGTTTCCCTTAGTTCTTGGTCGTATCTCGGTTAGCAAGACGAGGCGGAGCGCGTAGGCTAGCCAATGGAGCTCCGCGAGGGCTCGGTGCGCTGCTCGCCGTCGGGAGCCGCCGCCGCTCGTCGGCGGGCTTCCCCGCCAGTGTTTCCGGCCGCTAGGGCCCGTGTTCTTCGGTGCGCTGGACGCACAAGGTCGAGGCGCGTCTGACGGTGCCTTGGGTTGCACCGGAGGACCGCCGCCGGCGAGAGTTCGCCGCCGGCCGCCGTGTCCCGGCCGTGGGTGAGGCCGACAGGTGGGGCCAGGGGGACCCCGGGGCCCACCTGCCAGCCGGCGTCGGGTGCACGAGGTCGGGTGCGCGTAGCATTTTATCCCGAGCCTGGGTACACTCGGGGTGTACCTAGCATTTAGGAGCGATTTTCAGAAAAAGAAAATAGGTTTTTCAGCTTTGGTTTTAAGTTTCAAAAATTCATATCTCAGTCATTTTTAATCCAATTGGGGTGATTCAGGTTGGGTTATTTTTCTTATGAGCAGTAGATTCTATAGAAATTATGAGATGTGACTTTTGGCATACTTTTCTGTAGAACTTTATTTATTCTCTTGAAAAGGCTTATATCTTCAGAAATTCATAGTAAATCACTTATTGCTCAGAAAATTGTGAGACTTGCTTTGCTAGGCTAGTTTTGATATGCCTTATCTGTATGAGCTCTTACATGGCCCTGTTATGTGGTAAATTTTAGAGTTGCTGTTCAAGTGCCATTCGTGGCACCATGTTTAAGAAATTCATAATTAATTCATGCCTTGTCCAATGCTCATGAATTTTGGTATACCCTATTTTTAGTTCATGCTTTAGGCCTACATGTCTCTGGTTTTTGATTTGGAGTACTTTGGTAGTACAAAGTATTTTCTGTGGCCCTGTTTAGTACTGCCTTGTGAATTTTGTGTAGGATAATGTACTCACTGTCATGAGGTGAATTTTCTGTGGTAGACTATTTGGGACATGTTTTAGCTACTGTAATTTTATTGGAATTTTCTGTGCTGTCCATATAGGACTTGCTGTTATAGCCTAACCCTTTTTAGCGGGTTATCGTGCTTGTTAGTGTAAACAATTGCATGTCTAGCTTGAAGTTTGATATATTGTTGTTATATAATTGATCATGACATCATTACATCATTCCTACAGCAACACTTGTATTTACTTTGGCATTGCACCATACAGGATCGCTAGGCAACAACCCGCAAGCCGCGCACGAGGAGCAGGACGGGGAGGATCCTCAGGAGCTCGAGCTGCAGGAGGTAGCCGAGGAGGAGGTTCCAGAAGCTGATCTTCCTGACTATCCTAACCACGTGCCCAGCTCGTTTGTCAAAGGCAAGCCCCGGTGCATTCTCCTATGTTTCCGCAATGTTTTAAATTTGAGTCCTTTATTTATTATGCTGCATTACGTTATAGGCGTTGATATGGAACCATAGAGATGCACTAGGACTATCCTGCTACCATAAATATCCTATTATTAGGTTGAGGTTTCGATATTGTTTAGCTTGCTAACTAGTCGGTAGAAGCCGAGTGATCGACTATCACTCGCGAATGGTAGGTGTTACTACCCCTGGATTGATGATGATGTTGGTAGGTTGTAGAACATAACCATGTGGCCATGATGAAATCACCTCTAATATATCATGGCACACGAGCGTCCTCGGATCATTTTGAACAGTGCCTCACATGTAGCTGGAAGGGCGGGGGTGCCCAACCGCGAATCCTTGCATCTACTTGGGCCGGGTTTCAACTTCCAGGTATCCATGCTGGCGATGGGTGGTGAGTAAACAAGGGCCCGGTTTGTGAGTCCTTAAGATGGGGCGGTGTCATTTGATGGGCACGCTTACCTGTTGGCAGCCGGGAGTTTCCATGGTCATGGTGGTGAGTTGTTGATCCCGCGTTTCTCGAGTAGATCAATGGTGACCATCACTCACTCTGGCCAGTGAGTGTGGTTTGTGTGATGGAATACCCGCCAGCTGGTTTGCAATCGATTATAATCGCCATCGTTCCTGGATAGTGAATAACTTGACCGAGCAGTTATGGTGCCGCAAATAAGATTTGAAATGCGAGTTGGTTATGTTCTCCACATGATGGTTTAATGATTACTCAATCAATGCGGTTTTGATTAATAGATTGATTGCTTCTACTAAAATGATAACTAGTGCAGGATGCTAACTTAGCATGGTTAGGTAATTACCTAATGAGATAAGCTAGAGAGTCCTTTATCACTAATTGAAGATTTAAAAGCTCATCTTTTGGCAAAGAAAGGAGTCGGCTAACCCACATACAGTCTGGCATCCACCAAAGAGTCTTTATTTTCTTTTAGACGGTTAAGTCTTGCTGAGTATAATGTACTCAGGGTGCAATTCCCAATTGTTGTTGCAGATGGGGAGATGTTTTACGGCTATTGCCCGACTTGTCTCCATCCTGCCGTCGGAGAAGAGTAGATCGTGGGCACGATCATTCCAGTTGTCGCATCCCTTTCTTTTGTGGAGTATGATGAAGGACATGGCACTATGTTTCTAAAAATATTTGGGGTGTGTTTGAGAACATGTGAAACTATTTGCTTCCGCACTATGTTGAGAACTTGGTTTGTAATAATTGAAGTATGTTATGTACTATCTATTTGAGAACTTTTATGTAATAATTATGGATGGTATTTCGTTGGGCCTTTACCGGTCTGGGATGTTACTTGATGTTTGTGCGAAAATCCTTCGTGGTTTTCTAGACTACCGGGCTGGTTTGGTTACTAAGTTCTAATTAAGTTGCCACGTCAGCTTGATTAGTGCTTCGTAATTAAATTAGTTGGTCGGTTCTGTTACAGAGCCCCACCGCCGTCCCGACCTCGGTGCGTGACGCGCGGCTCCCCACGACACCCTGCCCCGACGCCGCCGTCAGCTGCCGCCCCGGCCCTCTCCCGCCGATGTTGCCGTTCTGGCCCGGTCCACCCCTGCCAATCTCGCCGGCTTGACGCTGCCTTGTCACGCCGCCGCCATGCCCCATCGCTCCGTGAAGATCGGGAGAGGGGCGAGTAGGCCTTCCTAGCACCGGATCGAGCCCTCCTCCGCCTTGTGCAGGTACCGTGCTATGAGGAGCACAAAGTGGTACGGCCTTCCATGAAGGATGTGGTGAGTCTCCTTCAAATCTCCAGATCATTAACCTCCTATCCATGTTCCTGCTGCTCGTTCTGAAATCCCCTAGAAAGATTACAGGTGGGCACATTCATCACTTTCGCATATGGATGGCTTTGGCGCAAGTATGTGGTACCGCCGCGGCACCATGCCATGGCTAGGCGGTACCTGAGCGCCAGACACTTCAGTGGCCAGCAGGAAATATGCAAGACAATCATGGCAGCGTGAAAAAGAATAAATCTAAATATATATGTGTCTCTTGATGCTGTTGACTGTATGTAGGTTATGGCATGTTCCATCCATGTATCAAGGTGCACTAAGCCACCTGAAGTATGTTAGGTCTTTACAAATTGATAATCTTGAATTCTTATTTCCCAAAGAAATTTAAGTTTCCGCTCTTAATGCAAATATGTTAAATCAGGAGATTAACTTTCATTGACTGAATGCCATGTGCAGCAGCAGGTCAGACATGTGTGTATAATGTTTGTTTTCTGAATTTTACCCTATCTTTTTCTAAGATCAAACTTGTTGGAGGCTTGGATCTATGACCTTGCAGTTGTAGGTGTAATTTTTTAATGCATAAAAAAACATAGTAGACATATTGGATAAATTTAAAACAGGGGAAGATAGATTTTAAATTTGCTATAGCGCTGTTTAATCAATATTTTCATGTTTTCTTTGTTGAAGCTGCAAAATCTCTGCATTCAAGGTTTGGCATATGCATTTATTTAGACATTTGATTCACCAGGGGGCATGTTGAAGCTTAAAAAAAATATGGTTATGCTATTTTGTACGCTATTCATAGCCTGATATGTGTAACTTAGTGGAATTCTATTTAGGCCCAGCGGTTAAATAGGGATATTTTTGAACTACTTATGTTGAATAGCTGACCTTGCTGTAAAAGGTCTCCTTGGATTTTAATGCTATGCTTGTCTCCTTGGATTCACTAGGGAGCCTATCATGATCATGTTTGCTCTCAAATTCACAACCACATAGGTGCTTTGCTCAAAAGGAGCATCATTGACGAAAATTAATTGTGTTATTTTATGGTAGCAATGAATTGTGTTTGATTAAGTTGATTTGATCTTTTCATTTATCATGAATACATGATTTTTATACCGTTGCAACGCACGGGCACTCACCTAGTTTATACCTGAAGATCAAAATCAGGCCTCGTTGGGCCTATTGGGTCACAACCTTTTTGGAGGCACACAAATAAGGTAGCCTGCGACAGTTAATCGATTTATCATAACGGATGTCTTAAGCCGAACGCCTCAGAAAATAGGATATTTTTTGAAGTCGTTCGTCTTAAGACGCCTACCACGGTTAATCGATTTTCCAAGGCAGGCAAAAAAAATATCCGCCTCGGTAAATAAAAAGTGCCTGTCTCCATTTCGGGGCATTAATCGTGACGGGGCAAAATGAGAGCCCTCCTTGGTTAAGTTTTGGGGTTGCAAAATCATTTGTGTAGTAGTGCGATAAGTTAAAAGTATAAAAAATATGCTTTATTTTGTAAGTTTTTTATGCATTCAACGTGGCATGTCTTGTACTCGTACCGTGCCAAAAGGTTCTATCTCAACTACCGTATACTTCAATCCTGAAAGGGAGTGCTCGGGTCCAGAGATGAAAGCAATTATAAAATGAAAACAAGGACCAGAAGACAAGAAAAAGAATAAGATAGGCGTTCCTTCAATCGGTTAGAAAGCAGGCTAGGAAGCAGGTAATAAGTACTGGTTTTCGATGGCTAATACTAGTTGGGATGACCACCTGGAACCAAAACGAACTCTAGAACTTGCTGGAACCTAAATTCACTCTAGAATATGCTTAAAACAAGCTAGAACTGCATAAGTGAAATTCAAGATAGAAACACACTGATATGAGTACAACATACCACAATTTGGTAACATGTCATAACCTAATCTATAGGTCGCGCGCAGCATAGGAAGGCCATGCATGCAAGGAAGGCCACGCGCTGGCATCTGTCCTAAGTCTTACGTATGAAAGGAAAGACCTGCAAGTTCTAAAAATTTTTCTTGTCTTAGGTTAATTAATCAATTAAGTAGTTCAAATAATTGAAAAAATTAAGAGCTCAGATTTGTTTGAGGTATTGTCTCCTAAAGGGTGTACCATAGCATTGCTCAAAGAAAAGGTGTGTCTACGAAAATCTCCACTATTGTTGCCTCGAGAGCACGATACCCTGAAAGAATTCGGGACATTCTCTCTTCATTTTACAACAGCAGCATCCTCTTGCGGGCACGCGGCCAGGACTAATAATCTCTAGCCATGGTACGCACAACCACATTGGATGTTACTGGAAATTTGAAATTTTCATTTGCAAATACTATAAGAAACTTGAAATTTTCAGTTACAAACACTACAAGAAACCTTGGAATCGATGCATGACAGCTTCCCAGTATATGAAACCATCACGTACGGATATCTAGCCCAGGCCCAAAAATCATTAGCATGCCTCCCTTCTATATCCCGTCAACGCCCCCACGCGGCCACACCACGCTAGAGCATCGCGGCTACCTGTGCGCCCACCCTATAGAGAGAGCGATAACACCCCAGCCTAGCAGTCGCCCTCACTAGGGCACAGAGAGGCCCTTACCCCGTCACGGGAGGAGGATGGAAGCGGCCCGTCAGCCCAGTGTGGAGAGGATGCCGGTGCCAGTGTGAACAGATAGAAACAGCATCCTCTTGATGGAGGTTGGAGGCGCAGGGCAACGCCCTGGCTTGGAGGAGGCCGGAAGCGTGGATGACTTTGTGCTTCTATCAGGATCCGTGCTTCAATTCCCCGATCAAATTAATACGTATGTACATACTCTAGATGCCCTGTCGTCATCGATACATGCAAGCTAGCTTAGACTTGCTCTCGCTGGTGGAGCATAGGCAAGTCCGATATGCATGATCGATCCACTACCGGTCCGTCCGTCCGTCTGGTAGTGATAGTTTTGGAGCAACTAATCATTGACAGCTAATGCAAATCTGTCCTCCACTTCATGTGATATTTGTATATATTCCCTGCCAAACTTCTTTCTGAAGATCACACGATAGTCTCCCACCATCTTCTCTCCCTACCACATTCCTCTGCTCGCTAGTAATAGTAATTAATGGCACCTTATTTACGGAGGACTCTCTCTGCAACTGCTACCATCATCCTAATTGTTATCATTGTCACCGGTACGTAGTACTCCGTAGATATGTATAAAAAGGCAAAATAACCAATAATTTAGGACTAGTGTAGAACAATGTGGCAAGCCAACTGGTTTGACACTATTTTCTTTTATCCAGCTATAATCAACGATCTTCTTGGCCGGCCGGCTGATTTTTTCGTGCCTGCAGAGATGTCATCGGTTGGAGCAGCCCGTGCCCGTTGTAGCCACCTAAGTGCCACATTTCCCGGGGCGTGCATGTTTGACAATGATTGCGAGACGATTTGCATCTACGAAAGCCCAAACAATATTGACGGCGCGTGTGATGGCTTCCCCGGTAAATGTTATTGTGAGACGTCATGCCTGCCTTAAGACTGGTGCTGCTTTGTCTGATCCAGCAATGTTATAACAATCCCAACCGCACCTACCTGTAATAAAAACACGTACTACTTGCGGGTTGCTTGCTTGTATGTTGCCACAAACAAAGTTGTTGGAACAGTGTATCCCATAAACATATTTGTTTTTCTTTCTATTGAGATGTTGTATCGAGGAGTCATCCAAAGATCAAAGTCATGGGAGTACCAATATACCTATGATCTATCTCCAGCTTATTTATCATCAATTGTTGTATGACAATTTATACGTTCTCCTGTATACGGCTGTGTTTCACAACTGCTCCTTATTGCGAACAGTCAGTAGAACATGCTTTATTTCTCCATTTAGATCCACAGATGAGTTGTTTCACGCATGGAGCTTGTGGGCTCTGACGTAGTGGTTCACTATTACAACCATGATTAAATCCGAACAAGTACCCAAACTGGCAAAACACAAATTCAAGATACTCATAGTTCCGTTCTCTAAAGAAAGAAAGTCTATGGCTAAACAGTCATCCATTTAAAGCGAAAATCTCCATTATTGTTGTCTCAAGCGCACAAGAACACCCTAGAATTTGGGGGCCTTTCCTCTTCCTTTTCCAGCAGCATTATAGACACCAAGCTCCGTGGTATCCTGTGTGCACGTGGCCGGCGGGACTAATAATCTCTAGCCATTGTATATGGCTCACCGCCCCATCGGATGTTACCATTAATTTGAAAATTTACATTTCCAAAAGCAGCTTGCTTTATTGGTTGGCACATACAGATCACGACAGTCTCCCTGTATTTTTCTACTCCGGTCGTTCCACAGGGTGCATGGATCAGTTCGTAAGTTTGATACACACATGAATCGGTCACCAAGATCAACGGATGATATGCTTGTTCAGTCCAATCCTCTGGCATTAGAATATGAAGCAGCAATGGGAAATAGATCATCAAAGGTGTCATTTGCCTCACCAGTTGGCGCTGTGTTGTGTTAGCACCGCCCTCGCTGGCGGTGCCAACCCGACTCTCTCTCACAGCGACGGTAGGAGAAGCTCAGCCCGCGGTCTGCCGGCGCTGGCCCTTGATTATAGTTAGGGTTTCTGTTTGGTAAAGAGTTTTCTGATCTCTCTTACATCCTCCCTTTTATCACTCACTCGCTGGGCTTGGGTTGCAAATGTTACAGGCCCACTCTGGGCCGGTCACTCTTGTGTTCCTAGGCCTACGACGGGAGCTCTTCCTTGGCTTGTCCTGGGCCTCATCCTCCGGCTGGGCCTGTGGTGCAGCAGGGTGAGGTGGAGTGCTGACATCCCTCCCTCCTTGTGACGCGGCCTGTCCCCAGGCCGGAGCAAACGGGAAGCTCTGCTTGATGGCATGTTCATCCTCCCAAGTCGCCAGATCTTCAGGAAGGCCGCTCCACTTGATGAGAAGCTGGGACACGGCGCCGTCGCGGCGAGGGTGCAGCCGGCGGCGAAGTACTGCTTCGGGGACTTGGAGACCATCAGCAGACTCCGGCGGGTTGGCGGAGAGCTGGTACTTGGAGGACGGCGCCAGCTTCAGCAGTGAGACGTGGAAGACGGGGTGTACCGACGAGGAAGGCGGCAGGTCCAGCTTGTAGGCGACGGAGCCGATCTTGGCGACGATGCGGTACGGCCCGAAGTAGCAGAAGCAGAGCTTCTGATGCGCGCGAGGCGCCAGCGACGCTTGAACGTACGGCTGGAGCTTGAGGAAGACCATGTCGCCGACGGAGAAGCTGCGCTCCGAGCGGCGCTTTTCGGCCTGATGCTTCATGCGTTGTCGAGCTCGGTTCAGGTGCTGCTTGACGACGTCCAGCATCGTGGACCTGTTGATGAGCATCTCGTCCACATCTGGTACCTGCGTAGCTTCAGGCGGCATGAGACCGAAATGGCGTGGCGGATGACCATAGAGTACCTCGAATGGCAACCGGTTGAGCGCAGAATGGAGACTGGTGTTGTACCAGTACTCGGCCAGGCTGAGCCACCGCAACCACTGGCGGGGGCATGAATTGACGAAGCAGCGGAGATAGGCCTCGAGGCACTGGTTGACGCGCTCTGTTTGCCCGTCGGATTGCGGGTGGTACGCCGAGCTCATGCAGAGGGTGGATTGCGCTGCCGCAAAGAATGCCTTCCAGAAATTGCCGGTGAATATCTTGTCTCGATCGGAGATGATGTGAGTTGGCATCCCGTGCAGACGATAGATATTGTCGAGGAAGACTTGAGCTACTTGCTGTGCTGAGAACGGGTGGAGGAGTGGGATGAAATGTGCATACTTGCTGAACTTGTCGACGACGACGAGGATGCAATTAGCTGCCCCCGAACGCGGCAGCCCTTCGACGAAGTCCATAGATATCACTTGCCACGACTCCGCTGGAACTGGTAAGGGCTCGAGCAGACCAGGGTACTTAGCACGGTCAGGCTTGGCCTGCACACAAACAGAACAAGAAGCCACCCATTGTTTGATGTCAGATTTCATCCCCTGCCAAATGAACAGCTTTTTGATCTTGGAATAAGTCACCGGGAAGCCGGAATGGCCCCCTAGAGCACTGCTGTGCAGGGCTTCGAATAGCTTGAGCTGAAGTTTCTTATTGGCGCCAATCCAGATGCGATCGCCCACTCGAATAACCCCGCCAACAAGTCTGTGCATCTTGTGTGAGTCAGGATCGACTGACAGCTCTTGGAGTAGCTTCTGCGACGCAGGGTCTTGTGCGTAGCCTGCTACGACCTCTGCTAGCCAAACTGGTGTGACTGATGAAACCGCATTGACAGAATCAGGAGGAGAAGGGTGCCTGGACAGGGCGTCAGCAGCAGAGTTTGAAGCGCCGGGTTTGTAAATCACCTTGAACTGGAGGCCCACAAGCTTGGTGTACAGCTTCATTTGCCACGGCGTTTGCAGTCTCTGATCTGTAATGTGCATGAGACTCCGCTGGTCAGTGAAGATAGTGAATTCCCCGTGCTGCAAGTACGATCGCCATTGTTCAATTGCCATAAGAATTGCCAGGTACTCCTTCTCGTAGGTCGACAGCCCGAGTAGACGAGGGCCGAGAGACTTGCTGCAGTAAGCCAGCGGATGGCCATTCTGCATGAGTACAGCGCCCACTCCGCCTCCGCTGGCGTCAGTCTGGAGCTGGAAGGGAAGGGAGAAGTCTGGTAAGCCGAGAACTGGAGCTTGTTGAAGTTTCATCTTGAGAGTGTCAAAGGCGACAGTGTGAGTCGTCGTCCAGACAAAGAGGGATGCCTTCTTGAGGAGGTCTGTGAGAGGCTTTGCGATGATAGCATAGTGCTGCACGAACTTCCGGTAGTATCGAGTTAACCCGAGGAAACTCCGCAGCTGTTTGATGTCCTGTGGGACTGGCCATGACTGAATTGCAGACAGCTTCGAAGGATCGGTGGCCACCCCTTGTTGGCTGACGACATGACCTAGGTATGCCACCGAGCGCTGAGCAAACTTGCATTTAGAGAGCTTCACCAACCACTGGTCCTTGGCAAGAAGACTGAAGACTTGGCGCAAGTGCTCGAGGTGTTCTTCATATGATTTGCTGTAAATCAGGATGTCGTCGAAGAAAACGAGTGCAAACTTGCGCAGGACAGAATGGAGGGTGTTGTTCATGGCACCCTGGAATGAGTTGGGAGCTCCAGTGAGGCCAAAGGCCATGACATTGAATTCAAAATGGCCCCAATGGGTCTGGAAAGCGGTCTTGTGCTCTTCCCCCGGAGCTAGCCTGATCTGGTTGAACCCCGCACGTAGATCAAGGCAAGAGAACCACTGTGCCCCTGATAGCTCATCCAATAGTTCATCAATTACTGGAATTGGGAATTTGCTTTTGACTGTCAGTGCATTAAGCTGCCGGTAGTCGACACAAAACCTCCAGGATTTGTCCTTTTTCTTGACTAAGAGAACCGATGATGAATAAGAAGATGAGCTGGGACTGATAATTCCAGACTTGAGCATCTCTATCACCTGAGCCTCAATCTCTGTCTTCAAAGCTGGAGAATATCTGTACTGCCTCACAGACACTGGCTGAGCCCCTGGAATAAGAGGAATCCTGTGATCACAAGCTCGACGAGGTGGAAGGTCAGAAGGTGGATCAAAGAGGTGCTGGAATTCAGACAAAATCTGCTCAATCTCTGGAGGGTTGCACTGCTGCTGTGCTTGTGCTGACACTTGGTAGACAGAGAACACCGAGTCTGACTGGGTATCATGTAACACAGCTCCTGGTACTGACTCAGGCAACAATCCTTGTAAGATGACTGTCTTAGTGCCATAAGGAATCTGGATCCACCTCTGTAGCCAGTGTGCTCTCATAGGAGAGAAGGCATGCAACCAGTCCATGCCTAGGATCATGTCATAAGCACCCAATGGAATGAACTTCAATGTTGAATGGAATGTGTATCCCTGAATAGACCACACAGCATTGGGGATGTAAGCATCACAGGGAACCGAGGAACCATCAGCTACCTTCACTGTTGTTGGATCGGAAGCGGCCGCACTCCCATGACGGAAACGCATCGTAGCTTGGAATCCAAGAAGGAATTGGTGCTGCCGGAGTCTAGGAGGATATTAAGTGGGTGACACTGAATGTGCCCAGTAAACTGCAAGGCTAGCAGGTGCAGAGGGGGAACTGATGCTGCAAAACTCATCAGGTTGAAGGCTTGATCAGTTGGTACCTCAGAGTCGGTTGGCGTGGTGTCATCTTCTTCCATTTCTGAGAACGAGTCTTGGCACATCATCCAGACCTCCTGGAGAGCGTGCATCTGGAGAGCAGGAGCACACTTGTGTCCCTGGTGCCACTTCTCGCCACACCGCATGCACGGGCGACGAGCCTTGCGGTATGTGCGAAGTGACTGAAGCTTTTCGTCGACTGAAGAACGCCGAGAGTCATTGCGACGCTCGTCGTCCCGGTGCTTGTCGTCAACCGGAGGCCCGGGCGGTCGCTGTGGGAACGCCGGCGGAACCGTCTCTTGTCGACTTGACGACGGATGCGCTGCGCCTCGGGTTGATTGGCTCCTGGAATAGCCAGCCGATGATCGCCGCCCATCATAATTTCGGTGCGACGCGCCAGCCTCTTCCTGTAACAGAGCAAGACTATAGGCAGTATCCAAGTTTTGAGGTTTGTGAACCATGATGACAGAACGAATGTCTTCCCGCAAGCCATCAACGAATTTGGTAAGATAGTTGAGGTAGTCTGGGTTTGGTGTGTAGGCCGACAGTTGTTCTACCAGGTCGACAAATCTGTCAATGTATTCTTGGGCTGATGAAGTCATGGAGATTGAATTGAGCTGGCGCAGCAGGGCCTCGTGCTGATCCCGGCAGAATCGCTCGCGGATCATGACACAGAGCGAGGTCCAGTTGGTGCGCTCACGCTCAATGCGATTGTTAATGGACTGGAGCCAGCGCTTAGCTGAGGAGGTGAAGTTCATCGTGGCATATTTAACCCACATTGTAGGATCGAGGCTGTACATGTCGAAGTAGGATTCGGCTTGTATAATCCACAGTTGCGGCGTGGAGCCGTCGAACTGAGGAAAGGGCATCTTTGGGATCTGGGCGTGGTAGGAGTGGTGATTGTCTGCTTGGTAATCGTGGTTGGGAGCATAGCGGCACTGGTGGGGAGGGGGGTCTGTGTACTGCGATTGGGGTTGGGGATTGTATTGAGGATGGGGGTTGTGGGATTGGAATTGATGAGCTTGCTGATGATGGGAGCTTTGTTGGTAGATGGGAGGGTGGCTGTGTTGGGCTGGAGCTGGGATTGGGGGATTGCTTGGGTGGTGCGGGTTGTTGCGAATTGGGGAATTGGAATGAACATGATGATGGGCATCAGGGTGTGAGCACATACCATTGGCCGGGTTCGGAACCACGGTCGTGACGAACCCGTGGCCCCGTTCCCGTGTAGTCATGTCTTCACGGTGCCCGCTGGGCCAGTTGTCCGTTCGTCCGGCAGGTGGGCGCGCGGCGGACAACTCCGGTGGCGCCGCCGGCATGGTGCGCGACGGTGCGTTGTGGCGAGGTAGAGCCGACGGATCTGTCGGAGCAGGGTGTCGAGGCGGCGCGGACGGACACTGCGGCCTGGAGAAGCGCCGCATGTCGAGGCGGAGGTCGTCGATGTTCGCGTCCGCCTCCATCTGCCACTCCTGGAGGTAGCCGACGGCGTTCTCGAGCGCATCGACCCTCGCATCGCGCTCGTCGCGGCACTCGGCATACCGGACGTCCTCGATCTCCTTCATCCGGCGCTCGAAGTCGTCGAGGCGCTCCTCAAACAGCCCGCCCCAGTTGTCCGCGACAACCGCCGCCGTTTACTGGGCGGAGGCGAACTGCTCCAGGGTGAAGAGGCGGTCGTCGACGGCGCGCTCCCGCTCCTGCAACGCATCTTCGGCTACGTTGACGCGCCGCTCCAGCGCTCCCCAGCGCTGCGCGGAACGGGAATCAAGGTCCTCGAGCTTCTTGAGCACTTCATCGAACGCCTGGCGGGTGTTGGGTTCCATCACACCCCGAGCTCGCTGGCGGCGGGTGAAATGGGCGTGGCTCGCCGGCGCGTCTTCCAGCGCGCGGCGGAGGCCGAGGCTCGCGGGAGCTGATACCAGCTGTTAGCACCGCCCTCGCCGGCGGTGCCAACCCGACTCTCTCTCACAGCGACGGTCGGAGAAGCTCAGCCCGCGGTCTGCCGGCGCTGGCCCTTGATTATAGTTAGGGTTTCTGTTTGGTAAAGAGTTTTCTGATCTCTCTTACATCCTCCCTTTTATCACTCACTCGCTGGGCTTGTGTTCCTAGGCCTACGACGGGAGCTCTTCCTTGGCTTGTCCTGGGCCTCATCCTCCGGCTGGGCCTGTGGTGCAGCAGGGTGAGGTGGTGGAGTGCTGACATGTTGGTTCAGTCTCCGTTTTTCTTTTGGCTCTGTTGTTGCCACATTTGTATGCAAAATTTTAATCAGCAATGACGCAGTAATTCTTAGGCAAATTATTAATGGAAGACTGACTTGTGCTTGTATCTGCACACGGCCGAAAACGCTATGGGAATCCCGTGCTTCAGTTTCCTATATCGAATTAATACGTCTGTACTTACTCTATATGCCCTGTCGCCACCGATACAAGCTAGCTTAGACTTGCTCTCTCGGGTGAGTCCAATATGCATGATCGATCCGTCCGTCGGTCCGTCCGTCTGGTAGTGATAGTTTGGAGCAACCAATCAATCACAGCCAATGCAATCTGTACGCTCTTCGTCATGTGATATTTCTATATATTACCTGCCAAATGTTTTCCTCATCACACTCGACCATGCATGCGCTCGCTACCACATTCCTATGATAGCAATCGTAATGGCACCTTATTTACGAAGGACTCTCTTAGCAACCGCTACCATGATCCTTCTACTCGCCATGGTGGTAACTGGTATGTAGTACTCTACCCATCCTAAATTATAGATCATCACTTTAGTTTTTCTAAATAAATAGAAAAAGCCAAAATGATCAATAACTTGAAACCTGTGTGTAAAACAACGTGACAAATCAAGTGGTTTGACCATATTTTCTTTTATCCGCCTAATCAACAACCTTCTCTCGGCTGGCCTGCCGTCCGGCCGGCTTTTTTATGTTTGCAGAGATGTCGCCGGTTGAGGCAGTTCGTGCTCGTTGCAGCCACCTGAGCGCAGAATTTTTTGGGGTGTGCTTATTTGACGATGATTGTGGGATGATTTGTATCTACGAGAACTCAGACAATATTAACGGTGCATGTGACGGCTTAAGTAGAAACTCAGACATATAATTGCACTAATAGAGAGCATAAGTAGAAACTGTAGAATGCTCGAAGAGTCGAAGTCACAGCACTTCGTGCAAGCAGCAATCCGAATATAGGTTAGACAAGCACGGTTTTTTTTTACCGCCCGGTAAACCGCGGTTTACCGCGGTAACCGGACTTACGGGACCGGTCCGATTCCGGTTCGGACCGGTTCGGTAAGTCCCAAATTCAAATTTCAACTTTGAAAAAAAAATGCTGAAAAAATTCCTAAAAATAGTTCAAGATTTATAGAACACAATGGTGTCAAAATTATTTCAATTTGAGTTCGTTTAGTATTTATTTAGACGTTTAGAAGTTTGAAAAAAAGGAAAAAGAAAAAATACACAGCCGGCCCGTTAAGGCCCATTAAATCATGAAGGTCGAAAAACATACTAAACACACTCAAATTTGAGTAATTTTGACATCATTGGATTTTAAAAATCATGAAGTATTTTTAGAAATTTTTTTAGCATTTTTTTAAAAAAAATAAATTTGAATTTTGAAAAAAAAACCGCTCAAACCGCTCAAACCGGGCGGTAAACCGGAGCCGAACCGAACAACAGCGAGGTTTGAATTCGAATTTGCAACCGAGCGGTAACCGGGCGGTTTCCGTACTTACCGCCCGGTTTACCGTTACCGGAGGGCGGCGGTCGGGAGCTGCCGGTCGGTAAAAAAAACCCAGTAGACAAGAGCTTCGGGAGACGGATTGATAAAATAATCTCATATGTCATAAAGTGGGCATAGCAAAACCTTAATGTTCAACTCTCCCATTGTTTTATACCTTATATATGCCGACACACGTTGTCTTTAGAACGAGAGAATCAGAAACCATACTATAAAGTTTTCCAAGTTCATGCTATGCAGATGGTTCTAGGCCAGATAATTGTTAGTCATTGGGTCAGATTCAGAGAATTTAGAATAGACGGAAGATGAATAGATAACAGCTCAGGATAACCTGGTAATTTCACATGATATTGTTAATAAGCCAGAGTCATTTAAATGGAATATGAATTTGATTTGCACATCTCCACAAGCATATACCATCACAACTAAGGGACTGCTATGTTTCAACTTTTACAGCTTGGCTCCCAAACTACGTATATCTATCCAAACAGGTTAGAAGCTCTACTCTAAGAAAAAGGTGAAATTTTGGTCCAACTCCACATTTTTCATGAAACTCCTCATTACGTAACTCAAATGTACCGGTTCACTGTTTTGTTTCCTCTCTTCCTCCATCGACCACTCGTTCACCTCCACTAGTCAGGGTGTCACATGCTGCCCGCAACCTGCCCGCAGGCGACCATCCCGCCGCCCGTGATGGCCGAAGGAGGTGGATCTGACCCTCCTCAACCTCATCCACCCCTTTTCTTGCTCCATCCCTGCCCGGCGCAGGTGGGGGCACGATGGCCACCATTCACGGCATGGGTGGGGGCACGGCAGCCACCCTGCCTTGCGTGGGACGAGGCACAGCAGCCATGCCTGACACATCCTCTCCGACCCTTTCTTGTTCTAGCCCTCGATCCATCACTGGCCGGTCTCGCCTCGACATCCAGCGCGTGCTCGCCTCGGTGGCTACTGCAGGCCACCTCTGGCCATGGCCTAGCATCGGTCGCCTAGGGCCGCAGACTATCTGCACTCATCAACCTTCATTTTCTTACTCCATACGTCCTGGTCATCAAGATTCTCTACTCCATATACGTTTCTTCCGCACTCATGAACCTCCATATCTCATACTCCATTTCAACTACTAAAACCGGACTCACTTATCACTTTATCTAAATATATCCATGTGAGATCTAGTTTTGAAGGATTAATTGAAACGAATTCAATGGTGCAATCAGAATTTAATTTGGAGTTTTCGTTTATGAGATATAACATTTTTTTTGTTAGTTGTAAGTATGGGGCCCACTGCTGCATGTTCCATCTCTCTCTCCTCTCCCTCTCTGGCGCATGCGCGCATGGCCTGCCACAGGCGTACGCCACAGGCTTCACCAGGCGTCATATATGCAGTTTGGAAGGGAATACCGGTCCAAGTTCAGGCTCCCGCTGCAGCAATTTGGAACGCCATCCATCCGCCGTGGCACATGCAGGTTTGGGTTTACCGTGCCCGCTGCGGGTGGTCTCAGACCTCCCATGGTCACGGCTCGGAGGAGCACTAACGATTTTGGACTGATTTTTGGATAGAATGATGTTTGTTTGTTATGCAGATTCTCTTTTTTTCAATTTGTGAGCATTGATTTATGAAACTTTATTTTTTTATAAAATCTGTAAATATTTTGTTGAAAATGATTTTTAAAACAATAAGATACAACGCACAATGTCTAAGGAAAAAATTGGCCAACGTCACCAAAACCTCCTATACCAGTAAGAGGAGCACAGCTAGATGCCAAACGGGTCCACGTGCTCCACTAACTATGGAATGGAGATGCTCTGCTGAAAAAAAAAACACAGGAGCAAAGTAGTCCCCAACAGACTGTTAGCCCGTTAGCTATTCTCTTAAATAGATTTGACCAGAAAATTCTAGAGTAGACTGTTTATAAATAGAGAGCGAATGAGGTGAAATAGAAAGCTACTAATAAATTTAAAAAGCCATTTATAGAGTTTGTTGGAGGCGTTTTTCTTTAATAATAGCTAAACTATTTATCTAATCTTTTGGAGATGCCCTGAGGCTTCCGATTTATTCCCGCGGTTGGCGACAGAGAGGCATAGGTGGGAAATCGTGATGGTGAACAGGCGCAGAGGCCCTCGCCGGCCTTCGATTTTCGATTTTCCTGCATGAGGCCATGAGGGTTAACCAATACGTAGGTATGTACTCTAGATGCCCTGTCGTGACCGATACAAGCTAGCTTAGACCTGCTCTCTCCGGTGGAGCATTCTAGGCAAGTCTGATATGCATGATCAGATCCGTCCGTCCGTCCGTCCGGTAGTCATATAGTTTCTCCATTTGGGACCTGTCTCTCGCTGGAAGCGAGTAGAAACTGCTCTCTGTAGTACCTTCCTCCGCTAGCCTCCGCCGCTGCTCGCCGCCGCCGGCCCCCTGCCTCCCCGGCGTCCTCGCCGGCGGAAGAGCAGGTGGGTCGGCCCCCGCTCTTCTTTCCTGTTTCCCCTCTCCTCTTCACCTTGTACTATTCCTACTTTTCCCTTATGCAACCCTACCGGGAGCACGCCGCCGCGGCCGCCATCGCCATCATCGTCATCTTCGCCGCCGGCCTCGTCGTTTCCCAGGTCCGAATAAAGATTCCTCAGTTCGCCTCCGCTTCCGCCCCTACCTCCACCAACGCGGACTCCCCCCCTCTCCCTCCGCCTCCGCGCCGCCGCGTTGCTTCTCCCCGCTGCCTCCGCCACTCGCCTCCACCTTGCACCTCCAGATCTCCCTTGCACCTCCAGATCTAGCGCTAAATCAGGAAGCTATACAACCGGTGAAGGCTAATCGAGCTTGCTTCCACGGGGGATTCGACATCGAGCTCCATCACAAATCTCCGGCGACGGCAATCCGACCATCCTTCGGTCGCCTGGAGTGTGTCCCCTCTTCGGCTCCGTCGCCCCATCTTCAACCGACGCCCAGCGCGGTCTTCCATCCGGGTGCATGCGCCCTTGGCGCCCCTGCGGCCCATCGCCGGTGAGCCCGTCGCCGTCTTCATCGTCGTTGTCGCCTTTCTTATCTGGTCTGTGGACCTGGTTGTAATATGGCCTTCTTCCGAGGGCCTTGGTGTAAAAGGGAATGTTTAATTTAATATATGTTTGGTTTTGTCAAAAAAAAAAATAGTTTCTCCATTTGGAGCAACCAATCAATAAACAGCAATGCAAATTTGTCCGCGTCTCTTCGTCATGTGATATTTGTTTCTATATATTGCCTGCCAAACTCCTCTTTCTTAATTACTCGATGGTCTATTACCATCTGCACTTACTACCATATTCCTCTGCTAGCTAGCAATAACAATGGCACCTTATTCACGGAGGACGCTCTCAGCAACCACTGCCATTGTCATTCTACTCGCCATCGTGGTCACCGGTACGTAGGAGTATTCTGATCACTCTAGTTTTTCTAGATATCGTCTTTTCTTTTATCCGGCTAATCAATGACTCTCTTGGCCGGGCGGTCGGCCGCCTTTTCCATATCTACAGAGATGTTGCAGGTTGAGGCAGGTCGTGCCCCTTGCAGCCACCTGAGCGCCCTATACATCGGTGTGTGCATCTTTGACAATGATTGCAAGGGGGTGTGCATATACGAAAGCCCAGACAATATTAGTGGCGCGTGTGACGGCTTTCCCTCTAAATGTTACTGTGAGACGTCATCATGCTAGCCTTGAGATTGGTGTTGTTCTTTCCGATCCAGCCATGATATGACAATCCCTACTACCCCTATATGAAAAAACACTATGTGTACTATTGCAGTATATGATAATACAGGAAGCTTGCTTGTGTTGCTACTCATAGATTGAGTAAATATATTTCTTTTCTCAAGATGCTGAATCGAGGACTTTTAATGTGGCTTAGTTTTAAAATCTCCGGTCTGCTGGCAATGGAAGCAACTAAGCAATGGAGTTTTTTGTGCTAAGTAAAGTGGGGAGGGGGTTTACAATACGTGACGTAGCTAGCTAATGGTTCTTTTACAACTGTAAATATTATATATATATTAAGTAGTCATTTTACACAAAGATCCTCTAAAGAAGACCAAATTACAACTAGGTCCAGCAATTGAATAAGACCAACATCTACATCAGAGATGTTGATGACGACGAGATCGACGGCGAGGGGCCGTAGAGGCATCGATGGCGCATACACCCAGATGAAAAGACCGCGCGAAGCGACGGTTGAAGGTGGGTCGATGGAGCCGGTGAGGAAGCGCATGCCGGGTGACCGAAGGATAAGTTTATTTCTTGTCGTCGCCAGAGGTAGAGGATGAAGCTCGAAGTCGAATCCCAGGTGGAGATGAAGTCATGGAGCCAATGGCGGATGAGGAGCTGCCTGGTTGGAGCCTAGATCGGCAAGATCAATGGCTGCATGGTAGAGCTGGAGGCGGAGGTGAGCTGCAGTGGTAGCGGGTCGGAGAAACATAGATCTCAGAGGCGTCGCGAGGAGGGAGGAGCAAAGGTAGAGGAGGGGAGGGGAGACCCGTGGTGCAGTGGAGTGAATTTATTTTATTTAGACATACCTGGTTGGAGCCTCGTTGACGGCGGCGGCAGCTGCCGCAGCAGCGACTGCGACGATGAAGGTGGCAACTAGGGGAGTAACCATCCCGGGACTCCTATAAGCTACTGTATAGGAGCTGAGGGAGGCGGGCCCTTTCCCTACCTGCTGCGGCGAGGATGCCGGAGCCGGGAGGGAAGGGTCCGGGCAGTGACAAGATCTGGAGGCGGCGGCGAGTTACAAGGTCGATGGGAGGGAAGGTGGAAGAAAAGTTGGATACACCTACTACTGTGATGGTGAGAGGATACTAGAGCGAGAGCTTTTCGGGGCTAGCAGCTAGCTAATGGTTTAGATGAGTTGTGGGCTAGACTCCTGGTACAAATAAATTATTATACTATTTTTAGCACCCAAATAAAAGTTTAGGGTTTTTTTTTTGACAAGAAAAAGTTTAGGGTTGAAGATTTGTTTTGGTGAAAAGAAAGAATTGTTGGGGAGTATTATAGAGATATGGATGTTAACAACAAACTTGAATTAAAACTTAAAAGATCAAGTTCAAATAAAAAATGGCATGAGAAAATATAGAAAACAACACTTAATTCCATCGCATTTCTGTAAATTTGGACAGTGCATTAAGACTATGGTAAGCCACCATGCAATCCTGCCAAAGATGGAACTATAGAAATAAGCAAAGCGGCTGGCCAACGGTGTTGCGTTTTTATGTATATAAATATATTTTAGACTCTGTTTATTGTCTTTCCAAAATGCTGGAGTTATTTCCAACCTTTGCAACGCTAGTGATACTTTAAGATGCTTTGACTCTCATGACTCCTAATTTATGATGAAGAGAGTCCATAGGAGATCTAAACCATCGTCATTTTCTTTTTGACAACATAAACCATTGCCATCGGAAGATTGCAGTAGGAAGAATATCAGCAAAAAGAAAACAAAGGCCGGTGATTTATTGATTGAGTTATTTACTAGCAAATATGCCCGTGCGTTGCAATGGGAGAAAAAACTATTAAAGATTTATGCAAAATGATAACATAAATACTACATATCTACGTACTTATGCTTTATGCTTTTATAATTTATTCTGTGGTCACTCAATGGGGATATGTTGTAGTTATAAAAAAACAAGGATAGGCTCATCCCACCGTAGCCTATCTGGTTTTCTTAGTTATGAACCTATGGACGTTGGTTGTTCAAGATGGTAATAGGTACTTGAGATCCGAAACATGATGGGTTTTTACACTATTAGAGCATATAGGTATGCGTTATTTTCTCTACCCTTGGGTTTGTTAACGAGCAAAAGGCCAAATCTAGTGGGTTTGGTCGTGTAGTACACGAAAACGCAAACACACGGATTTTTAAGCCCGATCTATCAGAGTAGCAGCTCAAATCATCCTACAATACCCAAAATTTCTTGGCTAGATTGATGCATATAAGACGGTTTTACCATCTCAAATGGTTCAATGAAGGCATGCACATGTAAATAAATTCTTTAGTTTTAGATCTTGAATTGTTAAGTAATTTGATATGCTCAGTAAATATCTTTACAAACTATCGCTACCCTCATCTTGCAAATAATTTTATATATTCAAAACAATGCAGAGAAACCAAATGCAATTTGCAAGACAAAAGAAATAAGTCGCTACTTTTTTTTTTAATTACACAGTACAACATAGACGCTCACAATACGCACGCACACTCACCCTTATGAACACACGTACGCAAATCCTACCCCTACCCCTATGAGCACCTTCGAAGGACTGAGCACCCGGCAGATCTGGAGATTCTCGAAGTCACCACTAGCGCCTCGTCGTCGACGGGAACGTCGCTTACCACTTAATGCATAACGCCGGTAATCCTTGGGAAAATCCCAGGAAAAGGTGCGAGCACCAAGATTTGAACCCTGGTGGGTAGCGTCCCACTGGACCGTCCTACCGTTGGACTACAAGCCAATTCACAATAATAAGTCGCTACTGTCATCATCTTGCGTGCAGGCCAATCTGCTCCAATCCAATTATGGGCTTCACCTCTTGGGCCCAAACTGCCTCTTGGACTTGTATCAAAACTTGAAAATCACTGCTTGTCGGACTTGCAACTCTGAGTCTAACTCAATTTTTTTTGACTGTGATTTCTAAGTTTTGATACGAGTCCAAGAGGCAGTTTGGGCCCAAGAGTTGAAGCCCATAATTAAGATGATGAATTTAAACAATGATTTTTCCAACCTGTTGTTAAAAAAAAAAATCCTACCACCACTTGGGATATGGTGACATCTGACCGGCCTCGATCTGGCTCGTTCAAACTTGACCGAACGGCAGCCATTAGCCGTCCGCCGATGGCGCCGCCGCCTCCTTGCCGGAGCCGCCTCGCCGGCGGGTGGCGGCGCTGCTGCCCGCTCCAGACTGTCACTGTCACACGGCTTCTCGCAGCACGTGCTGCACCTACCCTTCCCAGTGCCCACACTCCACTCCAGTCCACCCCCCCAAGCTTGATCTCGTGCGCTCCTCTCCCTTCCTTCACCTCCTCCTCTCCTAGGGTTAGCAAGCTTGGTCCCGTGCGCCCGCTTGGGTGTCTGACCGCGCCGGCGCCGAGATGGTAGCCGCTGCTGCGGCGGTGCGGCCGGTGTCCCTCCGCCGCCCCGGCGCTCTCCTCCGCGCTCCTGCGCCCTGCGGCCTGAGCCTGACCACCTCCCGCGTCGCCGCACCCTTCCCCCGTCGCACAGGTACTGAGTGGCTCGTATCTTTTGATGTGCCTCTGAAACGCTCATATATGCTTCAAATTTCGATATGGGGTCGGCACTTGCTCCAGCACTATTTTAGTTGTGGTACTCAGCAACCTGTACATGCACATCTTGTGGCTTATGAGCGAGTATTCAAAATGATTGGTTGGAGCTAGGCAAAATTCTGTCACATAAGACTCAACCTCCAAAATTCTATCATATATAGTGATAAAAAAGTTATTAATTGTGCTTTTGGTTCATTTCTAGCTTTTTGAACACTGTATTTTGGTGTGTGTGTGTGTGTGTGTGTGTGTGTGGAGCCACAGACAATGCTAACATGTTTTGTCATGACATTTAGAGCTTGTTTGGCTGCACCCCAATCCACCCCAATCCCTCCCAACCCATGTGGATTGGTTTCGATTGGTGTGCAGCCAATTAAGCCCCTGTTTGGATCCCATGAATTGAAACCCAATTTGTAGAAAATGCTCCCCATCATTATCAGATTACTTTCCCATTCCTCTCAACTCCTGAGAACCAAACATGGTTTTAGAGTAATCTAAGGGCAGGGCTTTCAAGGCCACTGGTTTCCTGGTTATTTTTACACTGTCAGGTTGCTAGGCTTTCGAATTCGTGAGTATAACTCAGACCTGGGAAGCTCATTTGGTCCAAGAACATGCTAGTTTTCTCAGATTTTTTTTCAGCGTGTTGTGTGCATACTTCCTATTTTTCTGAGTGATAGCTAGTAGTTGCTGCTGCTGCTGCTGCTGTGAAGCATACTCGTGGGTTGAGATAGGAACTACACAATTACACGAACTCTACACTGCAGGTTAAAGAAGATGTTGTTCAAAGTGAACTTGAACCCCCTAGTTATCAAATGGAGCACAACATCATTTGTGAATTTTTCTTTTTTTTTTAAAGAAACAAGAGTTCAAACGACAGACTTGTTAATTGCCATCCATTTAAGTTCCTCGGCAGTAGCACCTGGAACTATTTGGCAAGCTCTAGACAAACAGCTGGCAAGACCAACTAACAGAGCACTTCTTCCTCATTCATCAGTTTATGATACAGTGGCATTCTTTAAAATTAATTTAATAAAAGCATTCACAACCTTGTCCATCAAGCTGGTGCATTGTGCAAGCCTGGTACCTAAGCTGCTGCAGCGACGAAACGGCATGGCTGGGTTGCCACTGGCTGGTAAGGCCTATGTGTTGTGTGAATCATCCTCCTAGCTCGCCACAAAGCAACTATAAACAAGGAAACCTAGCTAGTCATTACAAACCCTAGCTCTGCATCATGGAGGATGTGAGCAAAGTACTTCTGATTAAGGAGAATGGTATTAGAAGAGGTAGATATTGAAGACATCACCTGGACTGGATTTGAAAGGGATTTTTTTATAAACATAAAATAGGAATTCAATTTCGGCTTCTAAACGAGAGCTACAAGCGTTTTTTTTCCACTCACAAGGTTATTGAGTTGGCTAACAAATTTCCCTAAATAGTTACTCTTTTTCTGCTCTACAAGTTCCACACAAAATACAATCCAAACTCCAAGTTTTTGGTCGATATTTTTTGTTTGTGCAAATTGTTTATCATCAATTTCCTTGTTTAGGATCTTCATAAATCATTATTACCTTTAAAGGGGACATAGGTTCCAAGACAATGGAATTGCCACTGCCTGACAAGATCTGTCTATTTTCGTTTTTCATTAAAAACTGACATATTCCTGGGACAAGATAACCATAGCTAACTACTTGAATTTGTGCAGCCTATTATAATTCATAATTGCGATTTGGTAAAGTATACCTGTCATTGTTAGCAAACGTTGAAAAAAGTTTCTTTAGGAAGTCAGGGGCATCTTTATCTTATGTTTGAAGAAAAAGGTTCCAATCATTTAGCGCCTCCAAAGAAATAGATGGCTTCAATGCCTGCTATGTAATTGTCAAAGTTATATAAACAGAATTTGGTTGTTAGTAAAACCAGTCTAACAAAATACCATTCTTTGTCAGCAGATTCCATGAAGAATTCTCAACTCCAATTAACAGCTATACGATTTTCAAAAGAGAATAATTCTGATGAGGATGACGAGCTCCTTTCTGAACTCAGAGATAAGGTTGTTTAAAAAGTTATATACCTCTATGCTAATAGTAGTCTTAGTACAAAAATTTACCATTATGTCTCTGCAGTGGGATGCAATTGACAACAAGTCCTCTCTTGCCGTATATGGTGCTGGAGCAATCCTCACTATCTGGATATCCTTGGTTGTAGTCAAATCTCTCGACTCTGTCCCATTGGTATATAGCTAGCTTATCTTGCTTTTCCATTTACTTGTGTTTGTTTGTTGAGCTCTTGTTTGTTCTCTAAGACCATGATGCTATTCATACTGTCATTTACTTATTTTATTGTTTTATTTGTTCCCCTGCCATGATATGTAGCTCCCAGGCTTACTGGAGCTAGTGGGGCTCAGCTACTCTGGATGGTTTGTGTACCGATACCTGCTTTTTCAGGTAATCTTAAAGTTTAAACCATGTAGGTTGGCTGTAGGACTTGTTTTCCACTATTCAACACGAGTTTCTCAAGTCCAAGTTGTCCCTTTGCTTTGCACACCTAAAAGGCTGTTGGATAGAACCGTGGAAGATGCACAGCTTGATATTAAGAGCTTGCGCAGATCAAGTTGTCCACTGTCCATGCCTAGCAGATACTCAACCAGCTGGCTAGTGTGCTTTGTCAAAGTTAGTTGCAGTGTCCTTTGCATTTTGTTTATTCCGAAGAAAATTCACAGGGCATTTAATATGCAAATAATTATGTTGAATATGCCCTGGCACAATGATCTGTAACACAGAAATATGATTTTGTACATTTATAATATCCAGGTTTTTGTTGACTTTTTGTTTCCTGGCAGGAAAATCGGAAAGAATTGGCTGAGCTTATCGATGATATAAAGAGAAGGATTATTGGCGATGATGATTAGCTGTTGCCTGGTTTGTAATTCTACTATTTCTCTGATGGAACCTTGTAGGCTTCTATTCTTAATAGTGCCAGTTGATTTAGAAAAGTCCTGAAATTATTCATAGCTATGAGGTATGGCCTTCCACACCTCCTGTGCTGTCTGAAATTATTCAGCTTGGTCTAGAAAAATTCTTGTCTTCTACGTATATTCAGCTTATGAGGCATGGTCTTCCACACCAAAGATGTACCCTGCAGTTTAGCATGGTCTAGAAAAAATTCTTGTATTCTCTGTAATCCCACTGTGGTTCCTCTCACAAATTCTGTGGGCTTCTCTAGCCAAAAGTTAGCCGTCAGAACATATACAGTTCTAAGATGTAAAGTTATCTGAAACAAAAACGGATGCACTTTTTTCCGCACTTGGTCAAAGATGATGCACCTTATATTGCTATATGGTTGAATCATTATTATTAGTTTATACCAGCACGGTATGCACAGCTTCTTTGCTTCCCACATGTTGCTCTGAGTTTGCCGGCTGGCTGTTGAATGTTCACACTTGACACCAACCCAGCTCTAGCTGCATGCTCGAATACGAATTATCGCACGAATCAATGCTGTATGATACTGTGATATGTATGGTGCCATGCACCGGCTTATCCCCATATCTTTGCCGTACGAACGCTGTCAAAGACGTGCCACATCTGGATTTGCATCATGTTCGTATCCATCACTCGCTCTCCGGATTGCTTGGGCGAGATGCCATCCCTTTCTGCGCCCGAGATGGAACCAACAACCAACGTGATGTGTCAAAAGCTCGACGCGATCGTAACCAACGTGATGTGTCAAAAGCTCGACGCGATCGTGCTTGGCTGCGATCTCTGCGATCGACGTCACCCCGTGACGGCAACCTCTGCGATCGATGCCGATGCACTGCTGTGCTGGCTGGTGGATGGTGAGCTGCTGCAACTTGACAGCGGGAAGCGTGTTGTTTCTTTGACAAAAACTTGTACGGCGCCAATCTTTTTATTATTCTATATTTCTATTATTATTATCAGAGACGATTTCGCTTTAGCGTCTAATTTGGGAGGCGTATGTTCGCCTTGGGAAAGCACCTTGGGCACCAAATTGGGCGGTCTATGTCACCCTGCATTCTCAGCCGCCTTTTCACACCATTTTAATGTCACACCCTCAGAAAGTGTTTTTTTAGGCCAGTCTCAATGGAGGTTTTACGGGAGTATCATGCACATTAAATAGACTGCCAGTATCAAGCATTTGCATTAAATTGCATGAAATTGGGAGGAGAGAGAAAGAATTCGTTTCACCATGGTGAAACTATATAGCGGTGTTTCCAAAACATTGGAAAGTGTGTGAAACCCCGTTGAGAGTGTTATTTCATTTCATCCGCATGCATGGAGTATTGTCATTGGTGGAAGAGAGGAGAGAGAGACAACAGTGGACCCATAGAAGTTTTAAATAGTATGTGAAGCAGTTAAATGAAACTATGCATTGAGGAGTGAGTTGTTTCGTATTAAAATTTCAAAGTTTTAAATAGTATGTGAAGCGAATGTAAACTAGCCAATTGAGGCGGCGCTTAGGCAACTATAATTTCGATGCCCAAATTCAGGCTTCTCGTCAACCCTGGCAACCGAAAACATAATTGTTGTACCATCTTTTATCTTTTAAAGGAAAAAAAGGGATTGCTATCTGATTTGCATGATCTCCGGCCTTTCGTTTTGAAACTGGGTGCAGCACCATGTGCAGGTGCAGCTGATCCAGCTGTGCATGTTGCTCAAGTGCTGAGATGCCTGCACTTGGAACCGTCCGATCAGGAACCTAATAATCACTTGATTACCCGATTGAAATGAATCAGTGGATCGTTCCCGGTGCTTTTAGCACAATATAGTACAATACATTGTGTTTCCACTTTCTAAACAGGACATGTCCTTGGCTTGGAGAAGAAAAAATGACCGACCGTCCGCAACCAGGCCGGACCCACATGTCATTCTCCCGGGCTCGACCTTTTGCCGACTCGCGGAGCCCGAGAGAAAAATATGTTCGCAGGGGATATTCGCACCGACCACGTACACCGAGCCCACCACACCGGAACCCCTCTCCCGCGCCCACTGACATACGGGTCCCACTAGCCCTCCGCGCCCGCATGTCAGAGGCACTCTCGCCCACCCACGCCTTGCGCGAGGGGGCGTCGCCGTGGGCCCCACGCCCCCGCCGTGGCGCCGTGCCACTGGCTCGCTGACTCCGCAGCCTCGCGCTCGCGTCCCGCTATAAAAGGTCCCCACGCTTCTCCGCCCCGTCCACCCATCCGCCTCCGCAGTTCCCCCGACCGACCGCACCGTTCCGCCGCGCACAGGAGGTTAGGGTTCCCCGATTTGTTCAAATTTTTTTGAGAAATTAATCTCGCATGCCTGCTTGATCTAGATGCGTGTTCGTGGTTCGGTAGATGCGGGGGCGGCGGGAGTTTCCTCCGCCCCCTTTCTGCTCTTCCGATTTGTTTTTTTTTTGTTCGGGTGGTGGGGATCTGCGATGCGGCGGCTAGATCCGCTTTGTCTCGGGGGGTGCTCTGCGCGGTGGGTTTGTTCGAGCTCGATCCGCGAGATCTGAGGCGTGGAGCGCACGGGGCGTGTAGATCCGCCCTGATTTGGGGGTAGTTTGGTGCGAGGGCGGACGGCTGAGCACCTTTCGGGTTTCCGTTCCGCTTTTGGGGTTCGCAACCGGGGCTGTTGTCTGTTGGAGGGTTGGAGCGGGGATGCGGATGGTTGAATGTGGAATTTCTGGAGTGGAGTAGTGTGTGCAGATGTTTGATCTGGATGTACACGTGCCTTCACGGTTAGGGTGGTTCTATCTGTTGCTGCTAGGTGCTGGATGTGGATTTTGGTTCATGTTTCACCTGTATAAGGAATTATGGTTGGGTGACCTGTTGATCCGTGGGTTTGAATGATGATGAATTGCTGTTGAATTAAATCACTTGATAACCTTTTCAAGGATAGATGCGGTTGGTCCTTTTCAGTAATCTGTTAGGCAGTAGTGTAAATAGTTTAGATGTGTCTGATTTCTTAGTTTAGTGGATTTGGGGGGTCACAACAGACTGAGCAGATCATATTAGCTGCATTGTGTGGGGTCTGTTGGTCCAATTTTTTAAAACTGAGCATGGGTGCTGTAAGCTAGTGTTGGATTAGATTGTGCTTCTTGGTGTGGATGTATTACTTGTTCAATCAGGTTTGTATGACCCTTTTCATATTTCTTAGTATGTTATTAATAAGCTTGTTCTTAGCAAACACGAGGAGGCTTAATGGCTTAAGTAAACTTTAGTGTCCAGCTATGTACCTTTCCCATGTAATTATTTAGTTGACATGTTGTACCTTTTAGGCAATGGCTTATCAGTTCCCTTTTGTTGCAGTAAGTTTGTTCCTTTGTCAATATGTCGAGGGAGGAGAATGTTTACATGGCCAAGCTGGCTGAGCAGGCCGAAAGGTATGAGGAGATGGTTGAGTATATGGAGAAGGTGGCTAAGACTGTAGATGTGGAGGAGCTCACTGTTGAGGAGCGTAACCTCCTGTCCGTCGCATACAAGAATGTGATTGGGGCTCGCCGTGCTTCATGGCGCATTGTCTCATCCATTGAACAGAAGGAGGAGTCCCGTAAGAATGAAGAGCATGTGAACCTTATCAAGGAGTACCGTGGGAAGATTGAGGCTGAATTGAGCAATATCTGTGATGGCATCCTGAAGCTGCTTGACTCCCACCTGGTGCCTTCCTCTACTGCTGCCGAATCAAAGGTCTTCTACCTCAAGATGAAGGGTGACTATCACAGGTTCGGAAGGATGCAATGGAATATTATGATGTGCATCCATACTTGTATAATCTGAAGAACTCATTCAGGTTTCTTAACCTTCCTGTTCTTAACTAATGGCAGGTATCTTGCGGAATTTAAGACTAGTGCTGAGAGAAAGGAATCTGCTGAGAGCACAATGGTGGCCTACAAGGCTGCTCAGGTATGTTCATTTTTTCTGTTCTGGTAATATGTCAACTGTCTCTAGGGTGGTTGCTATGTTTTCATATGGTATAGGATGACAAGTCCATTTCATTGAATGCTTCTTATGAAGATTTATTCTGCTATGTTGTGTAGGACATTGCTCTGGCTGAGCTGGCACCTACCCATCCGATAAGGCTTGGGCTTGCTCTTAACTTCTCAGTGTTCTATTATGAGATTCTGAACTCCCCAGACAAAGCTTGCAACCTTGCAAAACAGGTTGGAATCACATCTACTTTTTCTACTATGTACATTCATTTTGCTCTGTTTAGGGTGAGGGTTCTTTTTGCGTTTGTGCTTGGGCAGAAAAAATGTCCAAAAGTGCTTTTAACTGTAAATTATATTATCATTGTCCTAAGTTGTTCAGTATTTCAGGAGCTTTTTATTGCTTCTCATAAGGCAAGCTTTTGCTCTTATAGGTTGACATTGCAATTTGACCTAGATATCTTGATCCCTTTGTAAGATCAGATAGTTTCTGATTAGTAATGCTACCTCTGATATGATGATAGTTTATGATTAGTAATGGTACCACTGGTATTATGAGCTGCTAATTCTCCATGTTTGCAGTTTGCACATATCCATACAGGCTTGCTTCTGGTAGTAGTTGTGCCATTTAGCCCCGTCATTGCTAGACTCTTGCTTGTTGTTATCCGCCTCATTAAAAGGATTCTTCGTGTTGTATTTGATTGTGCTGATACTTGTAAATCTGGCTCCTACATTATCAGGATGATAATGATGCCGTGTGTTCTGCGGTTTGAGTACTTAATTAATTTGTGGTAACTGGGAGGCATTTGAGTAGGGGTTGTCTGATCATTTAACTTTTATATTGTGCCTTAGTCCTTATGCCATTCCTTGTGCCATTGAAACTTTGATAACTGATAATGGTTGGCTAATCTCCGCAGGCGTTTGATGAAGCTATCTCTGAGTTAGACACCCTTGGGGAGGAGTCATACAAAGATAGCACTCTGATCATGCAGCTCCTGAGGGACAACTTGACCCTTTGGACCTCTGACCTCACGGTATTTTCGTCTCCCAAATAAACCTAATCTTTATTGTGTTGCCTGTCTACTCTTCCAGTTCCTATCTGATGCTAAAATTTTGAATTTGGTATGCGCAGGAGGATGGTGCTGATGAGGGCAAAGAAGCCTCCAAAGGCGATGCTGGCGAGGGACAGTAATCTTCAGAGAGGGCATGTTGTTCGTGCCCATTGTTTTAGATGATGCTCTATGCTGTCGTGCCATTATTGTAGCTGATTTCCTCTCCCCTCGCTTCTTTTTCCTTATATTAGTAGGCTGGTAGTGGTCGAATTAGTTTCCCATTGCTTTGTGTTGCTGCTAGTTGGCACTAGGTCCGTGTGGACTGGTATTGTTCCCCTGGATTTGACAATCATGTCTGTGGTCGCTCCTAGCGTTTTATTGAGCTTTGAAGTCATCGCATTCATATCGGTTGCAGTTTGGCTGGATCTGGGTTTGCGGATGTGTGTTTGGATCAGCGGTTTTAAATTGTTATGTTGGATCTCCGGGGATTTTTTTTAGAGCTAAAAACGTTGTAAATTACAGGCACCAAATTTTTATGGTCAGATTTAGAAAAGGATTTGTAACAGTTGAATGTATTGGTACCTCCTAACAGTTGAATTTTACCACCTCCTGACGAGCGGAAGCACACTGGTGGTGCGGTGTTTTTAGGTGGCGGAGGCCGTTCATGACCAGGGGTGGTGGTGGCGGTCATGGCCTCCGATCGCCTGCTGCAAGGTGGTGGTGCACGCCTCCCGTTACCACGAGAAAATGGAACCGCAACCATATCTAGTACGGTAGTACCTGCGCCTGTGCGGCTGCTGCACTTGTGGTCGAGTCCGCTGCTGCCCTCCTCCAGTCCGTCACATCTACACGTCGTTTGATCGGTTTTGGCTCGCTAGACTAACGAGCCGGAGCCGATCAAAGGACTAGTGGAGATGGCTCGGCGATGCTTGCGGGGCTCCAAAGCGACGGACTCGAGGAGGGTAGCAGCGGACAACCGGAGCCGATCAAAGGACTAGTGTAGATGGCTCAGCGATGCCTGCGTGGCTCCAAAGCGAAGGACTCGAGGAGGGCAGCGGCGGACTCGACCGTGAGGGCAGGGGCACATGTACTACCGTACTAATAGGGATGCGATTCCATTTTCTCGAGTGGCACCCTCACGGCGTGCAGACCCGAACGTCAAACCTAGTCGGACACGACGAAGGCTGCCCGAGCCCGGAGCTAGCCCTGCTGCCTAGCTGGACTTTCCTGGAGTCGTCCCGCCTTGCCTGCCATCTGCGCCACCAATGTTCGCCATGGCCATCGCACCCTTGCGCCATCAAGGCTCTCCATCGCCGCCACCGTCGCCTTTCTCTACCCCCTCTCTGCTCATCTCCTGCTCTCTCCTTGCACTACGACCATCGACACTCTACATTCTGCCCCAATCACCTCGCTCTCTTTCTTTCTTCTTGCCGTCTCTCTCTCTCACTCTGTCCGCGTGCAGCGAATGGGCTGCGGAGCTCCGGCTGGCCGTGCGCGGGTGGCCGGAGAAGGGCCACGTGTAGCCGGGCGGTCGTGGCCTCGCCATGCCGGGGAAAGAGCTCGTCGGGGATGGCCCTAGACGGCGAGCGCAGGTGGCCAACTGGCAAAAGATGGTGGGTGCCTGCCCTGTTGAGAACTGGGGGAACACCACTTGCATTTGCGGGAGAGAAGCAGAGGGAGGAGAGAGAAGAGACTCGATGGGGACTAGAAATAATGAGGAGCAGACAAGGCCAATAGTTTCAAATAGCACCTCTCAAGAGATTAGTGGATCCCTCTGTTTGGTAATTTATTGACTAAAGAAGCTACAATGTAATCTCTAGTCCTTTGGAACCAAAGAGTGCCTAAATATCGTTGTAGTCTTTATTGGCACCCCCTCTAGCACTTGTTACCTCCTCCATTCTATTGGGTAGAAAGCAAGGCATGGAAAGCATGAATAGACAAGAATAGACATGATGCAGAGAGAGAGAGAGAGAGATCATGATACAGATATTTCTTAATTTGGAAGTATTTATATCTAAAACTTTAGCTTGTTCCGACCATATTTCACGATATTATCTACTACTCCCTTCATTTAAAATTAGAAGTTGTTATTATGACTTTTTATGATACATAGATTTTGCTATGTATCATTGTATCTAGATGTACACTCATGTCTAGATACATAGTTTCTATTATGTATCTAGAAAAACTAGAATGACTTATAATTTAAAACTGAGTGCATACATATACATCCATCTTTAAAATTCTGTAATCATGGAACAAATGCTTATGTGGTTTCCGCTTTTTTTGTGCTTGTAACTCTACAATTTTCCTTCAAATTAAATGTCATCTCAACTATAATGAAATACTTGCCAAGACTTTCCCCTCATCAAAATCAAGGGTCCAAAACATCTCTAAAAAAGATCTAAGGGCTATAATTAGATGTATGGTCAGGCTTCCCCTCTCCTCTCTCACCAAGCAACCACGCCCCCAAAAATCACGGCCGATTTAATTTCAGCCTTCCGCTATTGCTCTGTCCCTCACGACACATTGGATTTCAAAGCATCACCGAGCGCATGCCCTGCCCTGCGGCGCAAGCGAGGAGGCACAGGCGGTGATCTCCTATGTCAAGTCGTCGAGGACGCCGGCGCGTGCCCTGCCCTCCGCCGCGATCGAGGAGGATGCACAGCCGCACAGGCGGTGACTGCTACGTCAGGTCGTCGAGGCCGCCAGTGCGTGGAGAAGGCACAGGAGGCGACTCCTACGTCAAGTCGTCGAGGCCGCCGGCGCGTGCATCATCCCGCTCTGCAGCGCGAGCAGGGCGCCGGCTCGTGCGTCATCCCGCTCAGCAGCCAGCGAGGAGGAGTCACAGGCTTATTCCAATTTGGATCTCCTACATTGGCGTCTCCTACTTCAATTTCGTCCGGCGCGTTCGTCATACCGCTCGTCTACAATGATGCCGAGGAGCGGCTTGTCAAGGTATGTGCAGAATCAGTTGGCATTGTGTGGACGTATGGCTATGCCTTGATGAGGAGGCGATCGCCGCTGCCAAATGCCACTTTTATTTTTGTCAATCAAAAAGATTCAGTCATATGTACCCTGACAAATGGGACTTTTGTCTATTTTTAACTTTCTCATGAATTGGTGCAAAGCTAGCTTAAAATGTTTTATAGTAGTTTAATATATCTCTATCAGTGTGCTGAAATGGGATGCTCCATATACTGAACATGTGCTGTACATACTGTACATCCTGCCAAGTCAAGCAATCGGATCGTGGCTGCTGTTGTAGTCCACATACAAGCGCTTGATCATCAACAAGCTGCCAAGCTCCAGATTTGGGACACGGTCCGTCCTGCTCCTCTCTTCTGTTATTCTTTTCTCTCCTCTGTGGTGTTGTTTAACCTGTGTGTGAGGTATGTTATATTACAGTTAGGCCTTGTTTAGATCCCAAAATTGGGAGTCCGAATTCAGGCGTTCACACACTGTAGCGCACTGTAACAATTTCGTTTGTATTTGTGAAATATTGTCCAAATATTGATAAATTACACTCAAAAGATTCGTCTCACAAAGTACAACAAAACTGTGCAATTAGTTTTTAATTTCATCTATATTTAGTACTCCATGCATGTGCCGACATTTTGATGTGACGGGGAATAGGAATTCTGCATAGTGGAATTTGGGGGTGAAATCTGGAATCTAAACAAGGCCTTATTTGCTGTGGGCAGATGACAGACCAGAGGCAGCAGCCGCGCAGCAGGCACGCCGCTGGCACCAGACGCAGAGCTGTGCCTGCATTCTGCAGAGGCAAACGCCAAACTGGCAACAACGTAGCAGGTAAGCAGTTTTTTTATTGCAGTAATTTGGTTCCTCAGATTTCTTTGTTTTGATCAGCCATTGTTCTTAATAGAGCTATAAGAGCAACTCCAACACTACCCTAAAAGCACTTGGTAAATCTTATTTTTTGGCAAAATCAGAAAAAAGCTCCTCCAACACTACCCTAAAACCCTTTGGCAAAATAGCACGCTTGGCAAAAGAGGGAGAAACGGCGCATATTTGCGCACGTTCGGTCCGCTTGGCATCCGTGTTTTCGGGCGACTCGGTCCTCCTCCCGCGCGCGCGAACGCCTCCCCGATTTTCTTTCCCCCGCGCGCGCAGAGCCTGTACCTACTGAAACCTGGCCTGCTGTACTGTGCGTAGTACCGTGCCTTTTTCATTTGGCCTGCAGCTGCTGTACTGTGCGAAGTACGCGATCACTGTGCAGTACTGTGCGTAGTACGCGATCATTGTGCAGATGAACGTGAAAGGCAGCACTGCAGATCGATTTCTATCCCTGATTATGGCCGACAAATCTTGCCTGACTCACCTGCAACATCAAGATGTGTCCCTGTGCGTTTCGGTGGCCGGCAAATCTTGCATGACAGCATCTCCTCTCTGTCCCTATCTGCTAAAGTTGAAAGCACACAGCAGATCGATTTCATTGCATGCCAACCAAGATGATGGAGTAGGAGGGAGGGATTGAGCGTTGATGGGATCTGACCGAGCATGGCGGCGGCAGGCAGACGATGGAGGCGAAGGGGTCGGGGCGCCGCGCGGCCAGGTCGCGATGGGGAAGAAGGACCGACGCCCAGGTCGCGATCGGGAAGATGACCGACGTTTCACCGACCCGGCCAAATATTTGTGACATGTGGGCCACCGAATTTCAATTTGCCAAGCCCAAGTAGCAAAGGGTTGGAGAAGGGCTATTTTTCCACTTGGCAAATTGGTTTTAGACTTGGCAAATCTCTAGTTTTGCCAAGTGATATTTAGGGTAGTGTTGGAGTTGCTCTAACTATTGTGTTTACATAAATGTTACCTACATTTGGAATTTTGATTCTAGGCTAGAAGATGTCAGGCAGCATGCAAATGGTAACATGACAGGGATGCTTTCCGGAAACAAATGTGTTCTTTCTCATAAGACGTGTTGTCAGCTAAGCAAAGAGAACAAGGCCAGCATGGTCATGTCTTTATGGAGGCATATGCTTAAACTGCACAAAATGTTGACTTGTCGAGGAGGTGAGTTTTTTTACCCTACTATATTTTTTTACTACCACATACCTGACTTGAATCATAGATTTGTTTCAGCTGGTTGCTTGCTTGGAAAGGTTGAATCTTGTTTGCATCCCGTCAGTATATATATGCAATACTCATGTATGAATTACATAAGTTTCCCAAAAATAGCATTTAAGATGTTTAGGCCACTAGAGCTGGATTTCCTACAATTATTAGTTAATTATGTGTCCTCTATCGCCATTTACTGGAATTCAGTTGTCTTTGTTCTGTAAAGGTAACGAGACAATAAAATTTGACAGTGATACTAAGTTGTTTCAACTCTGATGAATTGGACAGCAGGTCATTGGAGTTCAGTAACACTATGTTGGGTGTGGCTAAAATCGTATGAGAATATCGTCTTGCACCTTCAATCTGCTTCTGGGCAAGGAAGCCAGGGTTGTTTGCTAGCTATGGATTTAATATATTCCTGGTATGGTTGCATAGATTTTTTTGGTGCCTTGTCTGAATAATGTTTGTTCACTTTATAATGGATGCTCTGTTTTCTGAAAGAAATATGCTACGTGGCAATACAGTTCTAGACTTTTTGAATAATTTTGATTTACATAGCTGGATGTTTCTAATATTCTAACACTATTTACAGTGGTGTGGGACCATGGCTAAGAGTTTTTTTTTTTATAAAGGGACCATGGCTAAGTGTTGTATGAAAGAAATGTTCAGTTTACTCCTCTATTTTCATCCCAAGGAACATTGAAGTTGCAATCGTCTGGTAAAATGGTAAATTTCCACTTCAAATATACTGACCTTTTTTGGCCCAGGGTTCTTCTGACTTTAATAGGCTAGCAACTACATCAACTTATTTCCATCTTTGTTACATATTTAAAATTATGTTGGAGCAAGAATATGTCTTGCCCTTTTATCATTTAAGACAGTGCTTGTGCTTTAGTCTTATTTTCTTTTCCTTTATGCCTACCTTTCAAATTGTGCAATCCAATATTGTTCTTGCCTTCGTACGATCTGTACCATTGTTTGATCAGCAATTTGTTAAAATGGCCAGCATTTGGTATACAAAATGACGTTATTACCTTTTTATTTAGAAACCCTTTCATGATAGTGCAACTATTGTTTTGACAATATTCCGAAAGACCTTCAATACATGATTAAGGATTTAGACAAAATGTAGGTTAATATGAGAAATTAGTTTACTATGTCTTCTTATGTGAAAAAGTGTTCCCAAATTATATAAAAGCTGAAATACAATTATATAACATTTAAACTATGAAAAAAAAGTTGTTTTATAAACATTAGATAAAACCGTAGCGTTAGCACGGGTATTATACTAGTTTCATATAAGTTACCAAGGCATTCCAAATGAAAATGCACAACCAAGACATTTTTTTTCATGTGTTGGACAGGTACGTTCCTGGCACATTTATGTTTTTCTATCCATTGTCTCTTGTTGCCTCCACAAAATGTTATTTTTTATTACTAAATGGTATTTCAGTCTTTGCATAAACTCAAGGTAATTGCACCTGGCCCATCCCGATCCCGATCCCGACTCCCCTATGGGTCTCGCATCGCAGGCCTCGTACCCACCTTGGGTGGGATCGGAGGTGGAGTGGCCGTGTACGGGTGGACCTCGCCAATCCCGCCGCCGCCACCGCCCTTTCCCTAGTCTCCGTCTCCGTCGTCCTCGCCATAGCCGCCGCCGCCACCCCTCGCCTGCCCTATGCCGCCGCCGGTCATACGTACAGGTACAGGAAAAAACGTTCGTACGTACAGGTACAGGAAAAAACGTTCGTACGTACAGAATGGAATAAGTACAAACGTGGGACCTTGCTAATTTTTTCATTAATGAAGTTACCGTTTTACCCTTGATTAAAAAAATAAACTACAAAAACGTAATTACCCCTCCTTTATTTGGAATCGCCTCCCACTCAGTTTCGGAGGCGATGGGAGGCATTTTAGCACCTATGCCCCATCAATCATAGACACATCAATCGCCTCCCATTGCCTCTTATTGCCTTCAGCCTTTCTGACCGTCGGATCAGTCGTTGTGAGCCGTCTAAATTTCCCACAATCATTGTAAAAACAAGATATTGTGCCCTGGAATCAATTATGCCCTGGAATTAATAAGGAGTAGTCTCAAGTCCCCTCTAGCTGAACAAGTTGGCCGTTCCCTTGAAACATTATACATTTCGTGTGTATAGCTTGTAATTAAAACAAGATATTTTTAGAAAAAATACTATTAGTTTTAACTCTGACTTGGAATAAATTAATTATGAAGGTTTAGAGATCAAACAAGGTGTGCATTTTTATACATATAAAACTACCTATGAAATCGACCAAAGGGACAAATTTATCCGGTGTTGATAGTTAGAGGGGTTAGGATTCCATTACTTGATTTTGTAGTTTAGGATTAAAGAAAATCCAACTAATATGTTTAGAGGTTAAAAATCTAATTTATCCTAAAAATAATTTAAACTATTTTCATCACGTGCATTATTCAAGGATACGAATAATATATACTATGATATTCCATGGTTTTTTAATACGAATCTAGAACCAAATAGGAAAATAGCAAAAACATGGTTCAGATACATCAATTTTGGTATATTTATAAAAAATGGATATGAATATGGATATCCATATTTATGTTTTATCCAACATGAATTTAGGCAATAGATAACTGAAATATATTTCTGCCCAAACCAGGCCAAAGGTTTACTACGATTTTTCGTTTGCTCTTATCAGCACTTCCAGCCAGCGATTCAACAGTGTTTTTCTCTCACAACAAATCAGTATCAGCCAAAATCAGCCAGCCAGAAACGACCAAACGAACAGGGCGTAAGTGTTTGGCTTTTTTTTTTTATTAGAAACCAGGCCCCCCAAAACCACCAACTAGAACAGAGCACCACTCAACCAGACCAATTTGGAACAGCATTCAAACAACTACTTGGGCAACCCTCGGCCAAATCGGTCGAAAGAAAATGGCCCAAAACAAATATTCAATAACGAAACAGAGATGCCTTTATTGAGAAAATATATATTTTTTCAATGTGAAACATGCGCACAAGCAAATAAAATCCAAATCAGCACGTTATTTCTTAGAATATCCCAATCAGCACTTCGCTGTCATCGATCGTGTCCATTCAATTTGAGACATCATCGTCCAACTGTGTGAGAATAGCCAAGCCACCAACGCGACCTTTTTACCTCACGAAGAAAAACACCTTTCTACCGGGTTTCGAGACATCTTACTCCGATCTGAATGCAAATTGAACGAACGAAACCATGCACAATGCCATTTTAAAAAGAAGTTTCCACGTGAAACATGTGCACAAGCACCCATGTGTTTGAACGCGTTTATTAAGTGGACACGTCGCGATTTCTTGTCACTGATAATATAGTGCCTTAGTTTTTGCATTTTGCACATATATAGTGTTTCTTAATACCAGTAGCTGAAACAAAAAAATTTACTTTCAGTATTGTTGAACGCGGGTTTTTAGATAGTTTGGCCTAAAAAACATGCACTTGTTGTTAATTTGATCGCTAGTATATATATACAGACTTATTTGCCAAACTTTTCATTTTGAGAAGGCGGAAAGGAAAAGTTTCTTCATTTTCGTTCGTAGCCACACATCATACATCGCCGCTTTTGCTCCCACATGGCCACACATACACCATCTGTTTGCTGTGTGGTCTAATTTGCTTCAGTACATTTGCCACTCGTCATCCGACATACATGGTTCTCAACCTTACAATCTGAAGAACGTAAATAGCAATGTCTGCTCCAGCTTGGAAAGATCACACGCACCCTTATTTGGCCACATATAAATGTTCACGATGCGCCAACCAGTGTAGCTCCACAGCTCCAGTGAACTGCAAGAAACAATAAACACGCATGGGTACTACAGGCGGCACTGCTGCATCTTTGCCAGCAGCACCTGTGTTTCACCCAACAGTATGGGGGGATTACTTCATCAACTTTATCCCAGAGCCGTTGCAGGCACGTCCATACATACATCTCTCGTTTATTGCATTTATATATTCTTGTTTTTTGTGTTATTTAAGGCTAGTAATGTTGCTGCTGTATTCACTAAGAAACTGTATAAAATATATCAAATATTTCTAGCGTGTCATATAGTTTGGTGCCACTTCCGATAAGAAACCAAACACATAGGGAAGAGACACTTCAAATCTGAACTTGGGCTGGTCTGTACCAAGGCCAAGCCTCATAAGAGCAACTTAATCAGTTCTTGGAGAGACAGCCATCTGTAACATCATATTCTTTTTTTTTTGGTGGCCTAGATGCCTTGTAGCTCCTCTGTAAACATTTTTTCATTAAATTGAAAAGCAAAAACAATATAGGTAGAGGACTCTCCTGCCGATTTGGTTAAAAAACACACACACATATTGCCCATCGTGATTCCGCTGACCATGTAAATATTTTTCGGAGGGATGACCATGAACATATATACACCCTCATATATTCACCTTTCCAAACGTCGACCCTACAGCTGTTTTATTGGTTTTCATTATATTATTAGCTATTCGTTGTCTTGATTATCTATCGGTTAATGATTTTTAGCACCAATTAAAATTGCTAGTAATCTAGCGCAGTTGCAACACACAAACTTAGTTTATAATACCCCATCTTCTCTTTGATCTTATTCTATTAGTATTTTATTCGTTCTTTCATTGTATTGTCTAATTTTTATAACAATCGATGTGAGAACAGATTGGTCTTTTCATACATGCAACTGTTTTATTTTTTTTTAAGTCCCATAGCAATGGGATATTCTTCAAGTATCATATGAAAACAAACATCACTAGTTTTCAATCTCATTATGCAAGCTATTGAGCTATCCAGATCGTCCACTGTCACTAAGCGCCACATCATCTTCCCACTAAGTATACGTACTACTGATCTTTCATGCAAGCACCCATGTCATCAATCACTAAGTTGCGTTCCGCTTATCATCTATCCCTCTGTCTCAAATCGTAAGCCATTCCAAGAATTTTAGAGAGTCAAAGCATTTCAAGTTTAATAAATTTATACGATAATATAATAATATTTAGAATGTCAACTAAATAGCATTAGATTTTCTTTGTTAATTATATTTTTAGAGCATGCCTATTTGATGTCACAAATCTTTGTATTTTTCTATAGTTTTGGTCAAACTTAAAATGCTTCGACACTTCAAGATTGTTGGAATGACTTACAATTTGGAACGGAGGGAGTACTATTGGTTTGGTCATCCTGTTCTATCAATTTTTTATTAGATTTTATTATTAATTTGCTAGTTTTGATCATTAGTATAGTATAACATGAAGGAAGTCTCATGTATGCACTATGCAAAAACATTAATTCGAAGAAAATCCCACTGCAATACACGGGGTAGTTTTCTAGTTCCTATTAAGTGCATGCATGCATGTCGTCTTCTTTTTATTTTTTTTTCAAAACAGAGTATAAGAACATAGTTGCTCAAGTGCGTATATCTAGACTCTATCGTATGAACAAAGCACAAACATCCTACCCCTATAATCATCTCCGAAAGACTGTTGGAAGATCTTGATATTGATGAAGTCAGGACAGGTGTCTCAACATATTGCCCTGCCACTAAGAATAGTGTAGTTAAATCTGGAATATATCTATAAGAATACAACACCCACATGTTGAAGTTTAAATCTGAGTGGGTAAGTTATCACAAGGAACCTATGCATGTCATCTTTTCTCCTTAGCATTGTAGTGGACTGCAATAATGGGAATATGTTGATCTGTTTTCCCCCTTTTTCCTTGCAAAATTCTAGTGTTTATACGATTATTCTTTCATTAAATTAATGTTACCATTAGATAGAAAATAAAAATGCACAATCGAAATTTATCATATCAAATTTATACGATTTTGCTTGTCTTTGCTTTACAAACTAGCAGATTTCAGATGATAAGATGGCAGAAAGAATAAACCAATTAAAATATGAGGTGAGGGGTATGTTTCAGGCTTGCAAGAACATTGTGGAAAAATTGAATCTAGTAGATATGATCCAACGTCTTGGGATAGATCACCATTTTGAGGAGGAGATAGCCACCACCTTAGCAAACATTCACAGTGCCCAATTCAATAGCTCAAGCCTACATGAGGTTGCCCTTCGGTTTCGCTTGCTTAGGCAGCAAGGGCTTTGGGTTTCTGCAGGTATATACCATCATAAATAGTAGCCTAATGATGTAACTAAGGTTATCTATTACTTGAAAATAAAATGATTAAGTACTTGTGCATACTCTGCAGAAGAATTTGACAAGTTCAGAAATGAAGATGGGAGTTTTATCAGTGGTATAACTAATGACCCAAAGGGCTTGTTGAGTTTATACAATGCAGCTCACCTTCTTACTCACAATGAGATGGCACTCGAAGAAGCTATAAAATTTGCAAGGCATCATCTGGAAGTTACAAGAAGTAGTCTCAAGTCCCCTTTTGCTGAACAAGTTGGCCGTGCCCTTGAAATACCACTACCAAGGACATTAAAGAGGGTTGAAGCAATATCTTTTATCAAAGAGTATAGCATACAAGATCAAATGTACAGCCACGTGATATTGGAGCTTGCCAAGCAAGATTTTAACCTTCTTCAGCATCTTCATCAAAAGGAACTCAAGGAATTTTCTCAGTAAGTATTCAGGTCAGTTGGCAAGCTCCCATTTATAATGGATTAATGGGTGAAATCCCTTTAAATAGAAAAGCCATATCTTTTTTTTTTTTTGGTGACATCAGACTGAGATACTTTTTATATTTCAAAGGCACCTTTTATATGAAAGTATTAGCACTCGATGAGATCTATATATTAATTACTGTATATTGTTAATCTCAGATGGTGGAAAGAGCTTTCTCGTGAACTTGGACTGGACTACGTAAGGGATCGGATTGTCGAGTGTTATTTTTGGTCTTATACTGTGCACTATGAGCAAGAGAATGCACGTGCGCGGATGATCCTCGCCAGGTTGTTCTTGTTAACATCTTTGTTAGATGACACTTATGATGTGCGTGCAACTTTGGATGATGCCCGGCAGCTCAACAAAGCTATTGAAAGGTAGGTCTAGTGTCTTTTCTGATAACCTGAAAAATTAGAAGGAACCAAACATAAATAAGTACGAGAGGGTTTGACTAATTGTTCAATTCAGTAGAAAAGAAAATTCACTATGTAGCCAGTTGGCCACCACCACCAGCATCCTAAAATATATTGGTTGCCATGCATGCAGATGGGATGACAGTGATGTTTCTCTTCTGCCTGATTACCTAAAGAAATTCTTTGTCAAGGTGATAAGCAACTTCAGGGAGTTTGAGGATGAGTTGGAACCACATGAAAAGTATCGCAATGTTTACAACATTAAAGGGGTAATACCTCTTCCAAGCTGATGACCTCTCTTGTTTTTATTTTCAGTCCTAATGGTATTGAAATTATCCGTATTTCTCCAAGTACAATCACTACACAGCAGTGAGGGATTAAGAAACAGACAATGGAAAGGCAAAATAATATAAAGCTAAAAATTTTACTAGCTGCATTCATAGACATAATAGATATAATAAAGAACACAATTGATTGTATCAAAATTATTCAAAGCACTCAAGCAAAATGTAAAACATTTTATATAGAAAATGAAAATATAGAGCTTTCGGTAACTATAAGGGGCCTAATCCCCGATGGCACGTGGCAACTGGAGCAGGGAAGGCGGGGGCTGGGCGGTGCGCCGTGGGGCAGCGACGCGGCGGCAGCGATGCGCAGGAGGCGGCAGCGCAGGGAGAGAGAGAGGGAGAGAGATATGGTTGACCCCTTTCTTTATTGATATGAACCAACCGATTACATCACCTATTTAATTGGCCTAGCTTGAATCCTAAGCTAACTAGGAGATCCGATTCCTTTTTACATCCGGCTCTTTCTTTGTTTAGCCAACAATTTCCGAACCTAGGAGACTCAACTGGGAAACCTAATCGATGACGGATTTGCGGTGGCTCGAGGGGGTTGCACCCCTCATCTGGCGCGCGCTCACCCTCAGGGCGTCGGCTGCCCGTGAGTCGTGACGGCGGCGGCAGCTAGGCCCTTCTAGTGGGGCCCAAGTTGGCCCAATTTGTTTTCCCAATTCGGAAAGCCCGCATTGGACTTGTTACAGTAACTAAAAGACCATACGTGTCTTTGCAATTACAAAACACTTTGACATAGTGCCATCGTCCTCAATTTAAAAAAAATGTCATAGAAATTGATCTTCTATGATAGTTTTTGATTAGTCATTAAGATTTTCATCATAGATGTGCACATTTCTATTAGTGGTAAGGATTTTAAAAATATCATAATTCTTAACAAAAGTACCTATAGCAACATTAACAATAGGAAAGGGGTGGCACATAGTCCATGTTTAGGTGGGCGAAGTTGGCCATAAAGCGACATCAATGAGCACCTATGTAGCCCTGCTCGAAGGAGGATATCCATGATAGAAATACAGTAAGGTGCACCACGCCCGGCCTAGGGAGCTCATAACAACGCCACACAAGGCTGGTCCTACAGCTGCAGTGAAGAGGAGGCCGTGCCTATGGGGCCAGCAGATCTAGCCACGGTGGTATAGAGAGCGTGATGGGTGCTGCCTTGTGGAGGAACCCATGACTTTTTCTTTGGTCAACAACCGCAACGTGGAGGAGGCGGTGGTGCCTGGGTGACCGCAGGATCTGGCGGAGGCGGTGGAGAAGGCATAACTAGATAGAGTTGTGTGGGCGGCACAGGGAAAGAACAATGCACGCAAGAGAGCAAACTATCATACCTATAGGATGTGCGCGTCGAGCTGAACCACTAGAAATGAGGGGGCAAAGGTGGAATTTGGGTGTTCACTCAAATTTAAGGCCTCTAGTAGAGGTCATATCAGAACATAGTTTTTGTCTAGACATCTATATTTAGCCTTGGGGGCTCATGATTAATGGACGAACCTTGAAGGCTTGAGGAGGGTGGTGGATTAAGTTGCCGATGAGAGTCCGTGCCCTGCTCGTTCGGTTGCTTCTAGATTTGCCTAGAATTGGAGGCCTATACACGGTGGCCGCTTGATTCGCCTGTGATTTTGGACAAGGATTGGAATGGGAGAGAGGGAGAAATGAAAGAGAGGAGAGATTAGAAATGGGAATAGAGTAGACGTCTCGGTGTGTTGAATAGTTGAATGCTTGCGCTCTACTGACCTAAGTGTCGATATAATTCCTATGACCTTACATAGCAGAACGATTAAACTTGACAGTATGGTGAGATCGCACGGCAGCGGAGGTGTGCATTCTGCATCGCTTTGATTTATCTTCACTGGGATTTTGGGCCAGTTGTCCTAGATCTCTAGTTCCCGGATTGTGGTGATTTTAACTAACTGGTAGACACATATAAAGCGGAATTAAAATTCATTTACAATATAGTCGTGTTTATAACCTATCTAATATAAATGTTCTTTGTAAAATACTAATAGGATCATTGTGTTTTTTTTGTCCAACATCCAGTTTCAAACTTTATCCAAATATTATCTCCAAGAAGCAGAATGGTTTCATCACGGTTACACTCCCAGCTTCAAAGAGCAAGTTAATGTGTCTGTCATAACAGCAGGGGGGCAAGTGCTTAGTATTGGGTTGCTTGTTGGCATGGCTGATGTAGCAACCAAAGAGGCATTTGAGTGGGCCATTGGTAAGTGTTGAGAATTATTATTTAGTGCTCAATTTGGGATTAATCCAAGGGGTGCCTTCCACCTCCTCTCTCTCTCTCACACTTGTAACCGCTCACATAGGCTTGTATATATATGTACACACTGGTCATTGGAATACAACAAGACATCATTTGCATCAACTCGTTGTCTCTCGTTCTCTACTTTTCTAACACGTTATCAGCCACGTGCTCTCCTCTGAGAAGTTTGAAGCCCGACGACACGTTCGTCGAAGACATCGCCGGAGAGGTGTTCCCAGTGCTGTTGCTCCAGAATCGCCGGAGAGGCGTCGCTGGAGAAGGAAGCGGCCTTTGCTTTGCCTCGCCAAGCACATCTGTTCGGCAAGAACTGACGTCGGAACGATGAAACAATGGCATTGCAGCCCGTGATTCCAAACAAGAACCGTAAGCACAGATCTTTTTGTGAATGTGTTGTGTTCTTACCTTTTGATGCTATTGGCCGATGGATGAATTCCTTGCGACTCTGCGTGTTCCATCGCTTGCCCAATATGGGTGAAGCAGACGGCAGATGCCGCAGCAGTAACCGCACGCCTGGGCTTGGCCCCGGTCAGGCGCTGGTGATGGCATCCCTTCGATCTGAATAGGCAGAGACGCCTCTTCAGTCGATGCAGGCGGTTGGCGGCCTTGAGCCGTGGCAGGCTCCGCGTCCGCAGCCTGATGGCCTCCGCGCTTGCGACGCCGCTAGTCCGGCAGCGGCCGTGCTTGCCCACGGAAGACCGGCGGCGGTGGTTGGGACTGGCATGGCTGCACAGCACTGGTGGGTGTTCGTCGGTATATGCGGCTGTGTGCTCGCCGGCCTGGGCTGGAAACGGCCGTGGCGGCGCACTTGCTTGCATTCAGAAAGGCCGAACGATGCCGCCGGCCTGCAGGCAACCGCTCGTGGGAAAGTTTCTGAGATTGGGATAAGGCCAATACGTCATTGCAATATAATATAACTAGTTTTTCAGACTTCAAGTCTACATATATATATATATTGCAAGTTGATTTACTATGTTCATGTTTAGAAATATTTTCTGTGTCTATGATTTCTGTTTTAGTCATCGACTATAACAGTATTAGTATGGCAGAGTTTTTACTCCTATACATTGTTTGTTTTTAAGACCAGAAAAATTGTTCATATCTAAACATGCATAGTTTGTCGATTTTGTTGCTTGACAATTATTTTTAGTTGCAACAAAATTAAATCATCTTAATTACTAGATTGTTAATTAAGGATGGTTTTAGGCCGAGGTTGGTCTAGGCTGGATTGGCAAAATGGCAGTCACACCATTTTTGCTTGTGAAGCTAACATAGAAAGTGCATATTTTGCTTGGATCCTACCGGATTTTGCAATAATTATGCCACTCCCTAACTATAGCACTATGTGCTTGTTAAATTTAGTACAGTAGCATGTTTATTCCTGTACTTTGCTGACCTTGTTAATTTGGTAGTTTTCTATAAACTTGCATTTTAACAATGGTTGATTCTCTTAATTAAGATTTCTTAATTAATGATGTTTTATGCAAAATTGTTATACTCATATCTTAGATATATTTGGGATCCTAACACAAATGATGGAAATATAGGCATTGGCCCTCTATTATTTTTGAGATGAGAACATTAGGTAATAGAGACCGTGGCATTGGCTGCGCTTAATCCTTTGAGATTATTCGGCCTAGAGACCGTGCCATCGGCTGTGATTTAATCACATATTACTAAAGGTCTACATCATGTCCATTGGACTAGATGATTACCTATATAATGTTCGCTCTAAAGTAATAAAGAAAATTATGGCTTACACTATTGTAGTGATTACCATTGTTTAATCATTAATTTGTGCTATATATGGTATAGTAGAGTACTAAGCAAAGGCTACGTTTAGTTCGAAAATGAATTATCCTGCCTAGAGACCGTGCTTAGGCAGCAAATTTATTTGCCTACTACTAAAGATCTACTCTATGTCTTTTGGCATTTGAGATTATCTAACCATTTATAGACAATTAATGAGAGTTATTGAATCATTCGGCCCACTGACCATGCCTATGACGGTGAGAATTCACCCATCATTAAGAGGTCTACATCATATTTGTTTAAACTTGATGACTACATACATTGTGTTGTCCCAAATTAGTGTTTTGGAAGTATGTGAATGGTACACCTTTATGGTGAATACCATCATTCATTATTAATTGCTAAGCATAGGTGGTAGAGACTTGGGCATTGGTTGCGATATATTTATATGAATATATCAGCCAAGAGACTGTGCCTATATCAGCAATTTATTTGCCTACTACCGAGAGATCTACTCTATGTTTCGAACATAGAGATTATCTACAATGTGTGTGGCAACATTAATAATGATTGTTCATGAGGTCTACACATCTTTGTGATTACCTCTAATTGTTGGATGGTTTTTATTAACTACCTCCAACAATCCAAAACAAAGTGATAAGATATGAAATCCCCTAAATTTTGCATTAGAGATTACAACATCACCATAGTGATTTTGATTTTACCTTAGCGATAAAATCATTAAATCAATGGTTTGTCACATGATGTGGATATTGACTTCGAGGAGTCTCTTGTACTCGCTCTTGATGGCATCAATACCCCACATGGACAATGGACATTAACGTTGGTTTTATCCCATAGACTAATAATTTTAATACCCTCAATTAGGGGTTGTTTATTATAGATCAAAGAAAATTGTGCTTTACTTGTTCAAGCACTACATCCATAAAGATTATCCATTGGAAGATCTTATGGAAGGAAATGCACATATTTTATGGCATACTCTTCAAGAGTACTATGAACAATCAATAAACTCATATAGCTCGAGGCTAACCATGAGTGGATCATGTTTCTAGTTTTAAAACTAAGAAGACTATGATCATATTGTTCATACAATTTGCTTCCAATGGTAGAAGCAAAAGACTTAATGTGCAAATGAGTCATGACAAAGTTGAACCCCACAATGACAGAATAATGTCATATAGATGGTTGTGTTTAGCATAGTGCTAAGCAATGTCATACTCTTAAATTTAAGGTTGATCTATATCAAAAGTCAATAAGGGATAAAATAGTAGCTAAGAAAGAAGATTTGAAGTATGTTTCAATCTTAGTCTAAAGCTACTTAGGAGGTTGATTGTGTTGGATCCTTCGGGATCACGTCACAACACTCCTCCTTTTTCTCATAAGAGAACATCAAATACATGGACAACATGATCATAGAATATACTTCAAATGACATGTTTTGAGATTTGAAATAATCTCATGGTCCATTGATATTATTTAATAATGTCCATTGAAATATGTTGTAACACTTGTTGTCAATGCATAATATTGTGAGTATCATATAGATGAATTTGATACTTGACAATATTTATGGTTTTCTATATATTAGACGAGAATTTCATTGATTTCTTGTCATATATAGATTGTACAGGAATCATTCCAACATGGAATGATATGTGCCTAGTGGACATTTGTACCACAAACTCTATAATTAAGAAAACAAAATATCCCTGGTTCTTATGACAAGAAGAGGGAATAATTTTGGCCATCAGTGATATGATGCGATGATAGTTTGGCCAATTTTGCCACTATCATTCTTCTTATGGATATTGAGTTAATAGTTGAGGATATTTAATTATGTCCTAATTAAACTCATACCTATCAAGATAGAGATATCCAAATGTGTTTTCGTTTGGAAACACAAAATGACAACATTGGATATGGCATATAAGTATTGAGAGATAAGTCTTGTTTTGGTTGTATTATACATACAACCATCCCCCTACTACATGTTGCGTATGAAAATTTTTCACATTGTTGATGCATTCAAGACTTGAAATGATCAACTTGGCCATCCAAAAGGATGCGTGAAAAAATTATTGGCAATTCTTTTGGTCATTTGGTTCTCCCATAGTGTGGATACGATATGTGCCACAGGGAAATTGATTTTAAGACCCTCTTATCTCAAAATCAGATTAAATTTCATAGATTCCTTGATCATATTCGAGAGAATATGTATGGGTCCGATACAAAGATTGTATGGACTGTTCAGGCATTTCATGGTTGTAAAGATGCATTTGTGTGATGATCTAGAGTGTGTGAAGTATTATCCACACTCAGCCATGCATTTGGTAGATAATAGCTCTTATTGTGAGCATTATCCTGAACACTACAGAACTTTTATGCCTACAATGACGATTGCAAGGTGTAATAAAAGTTTTGTTACATATCCAAAAGGATAATTGGAATCTATGAGTATGACAACAAAGTCATAGCATGACCATTATTAGTAAATTGCTATTTGCCAACTTCGTATTGGGGTCAGGTAGATTTACACACTCCTGACTTATGATTAACTGCATATCCCTATATGCATTTAGTACGTGGGAATCCATGAAGATTTTCTATTTGCGTAAGATTGGTTACGTTATATACGTACCATTCTCACCACCGCAGCATACATTGATGGGTTTACACAGGAAACTGGGGATCAACGAGAGATTTCAATCTTCGTCGATTGTTATGTATTTAGATCTCTTATGGAGAATCTATTTACAACCCGTATGCTGGTTCTATAATAATGAGCTTTTCCAGGCATTAGGGGGAGATTAGTACCATATATAATGCCAGGAAAATATTTGGAATGCATGACATTTCAAGCTCAGGATCACGTACTAAATGAACTGAACTTTGAGTTCAAAGAATTGATGATTTGCATAATATTGCAAATAAGTTTGCCAAAGTGCATTTACTCGATTATTAATCTGTTGCAAGCATGTGCCAGAAAGAGTGTTGGTACCAAGTAAAACCACTCAACTCCCAATTGTAAATAAGAGGGGGAGAAGTATGGCCATAAAGCAAGATTATTCATGCTAGCAATAGAAGGTTTTCCTTCTAAGATAGTAAATGCAGGTCAACCTTTATGGTTGGCAATATTTAATGGGTAATATTGGTTATTACCCAGTGGATGAATGTCATCCACAAACTAGCTCAGTGGTGCACCTAAATACTGATGCTAGGATATCGGAAAGCCCTGACTCTCGTTTCGGGAAGTCACGATGAGTCATTCAGGGAATTTTAAGTTTTGATTGATAATTGGAGAATTATATCATAGAAAGGCTACATGTGTCGACACATACTTCTCTAAATAAAATGTATACAATACTCTAAGTAATCCAGTGAATAAGACCATGGCAGAGTGCTTTTCACTCTTACTGGAACTTGTTGAGTGATGTAGTACATACAGAGATAGTCTTGCTCACCTAAAATAGTGTTTTGAGCTATGATGCCAACACCTTGTGGTACCTTTACTGTGGGTACAAAATGTTTTCATCCTAGATTGGATTGAGAACAATGTGGTGGCGAGATACAAAGCAAGACTAGTAGCACAAGGGGTTTACGCAAAGCCCATGCATTGATTTTCAATGCAAATTATTCTCCATAGTAAGTTATAAATTTTCGATACTACCTTTTGATTGGCAGTACAAAAGCATCTATCTTTTGCAGTTGATAGATGTAGTGATCACATATGATCACTTGATTTGGAGTATTTATGAAGCTTCTGGGAAGGAGTTCACATACTCAATCCTCATATACAAAATCGCAACATATATTGTGTATTGCTTAAGTCATTATATGGCTTGAGGCACTTAAGTCGAATTTGGTACAATCGACTTTGTGTATTCCTTGATCAATTGAAGGGATACAAGATCTGATTACACGTGTTGTTCATTTTTGAAGTCTCTGATTGGATTTCATAGTGTCATATGATTATAAATAATCTTGACAGCATTGGTAATAAACCATGTTGATAGCACGTTGTACTCTAAAGATAGAGTTTTGAGATGGGTTATATGGTCTAAACCAAAATTTCATTTTGTGTTTAGGATCCAAGTATCTTCTCCTAAATTTTTGTATTAAAGCTATCTATATCCACATCATATTGAATGATTCAATATGAAGGTATCCTATGGTTGTTCTACCTCATGATAGAGGAAGATTGTTTTATGCCATAGTGATTGAGATGAGCTATTGGGACATGTGGTCCATTATCTCTATACTATTTATGTGCTCATATATCTTGTAAATTTCCTGGTTGGATATTATTTGCAATGATTTGCTATCTAATATCAGCACTAATCATACCAAATGTTGGTGGATTAAAGTTAAGAATATCTTTTGATATCTTAAAATAGCACATGCGGTCTTGGTATAATCCATGATCTGATTATGTGGATATAATGATTCTGGTTATAGATCCCCAAATTCCAGATCATTGAAGTAGGCTTTACATAAATATGGAAAACCCACTTTTGTGGAAGTCTTTAAATAGACATAAGTGGTTATTTACGAGGCTTCACATGAATGTGTATAGCTTGACAGAATGGTATATCACATACTGAGGTTATGTGGTATTGATTCTATTGAATCAAAGGGCATTATCTATAAAAGGTAATGTAACTTGTGTTGTGTAGATAGAGACAAGTTATACTTAGCGCAATATTTTTGCACTAAGATGGTTCAGTCTCATAGGTAATATGGGCATATGAACATTTGCAAACTAAATCTTGTGATAATCTTGTATAGATATTCACAAAGTCTACCATATTCCACACTTCTTATGTGTGAGTATATTGGTATGAATTTAATTATTTTGAGGTTTGCAAGTATCAGGGGGAGAGTCTCCCTGATCAATAATTTAATTATCAGGGGGAGAATCTCCTTGATTAATAACTTGTTGCAAATATCATATTGCACTCTTTTCTTTGTATGAATTTTTTCCATTGGGTTTCTCATATAAAGTTTTTAATGAGGCAATATCAACACAAGGTTATGCCATATTATCCATATTTTCCCATAGGGTTTTTTAGTGGATGATATTGGAACATAACGTACATTGTACTCTTTTCTTTATGTGAGTTTTTCCTTTTTGAGGTTTCTCATATAAAGTTTTTGATGAGGCAATGTCAACACAAAGGTATATGCTATATCATCTAGTTTTCCCCACTGGGGTTTTTGGAAGATGATATTTGAGGCATATTGACCTTATATGGTCAAGGTGTTTTAGACTAAGTCTTTGAGTTTGTCTCAAAGGGTCTAATAACATTGTTAATTGTATAACATGGTGTTTCTCCTTGTTTTTTCCATTGGGTTTTTAAGGAGTTTTGCTTGGTATACTGGTATTACTTTGGTTTTTCCCACAGGGTTTTCCAAAGATTTGTAATGATGCATAATAGATGAACAGTGAAGATTACAAGGAGCAAATTGATCAAGGGGGAGTGTTGAGAATTATTATTTAGTGCTCAATTTGGGATTAATCCAAGGGGTGCCTTCCACCCCCTCTCTCTCTCTCACACTTGTAACCGCTCACATAGGCTTGTATATATATGTACACACTGTTCATTGGAATACAACAAGACATCATTTGCATCAACTCGTTGTCTCTCGTTCTCTACTTTTCTAACAGTAAGACCGATGCCATCTGGGCATGTGGAGAGGTGTCACGTTTCATGGATGACATGTCAGCATTCAAGGTATTATAGTATAGTTCTTTTATTTTGCATTATCTCATCTAGTACATCAGTATGAGAGCAGACTTAATTGTGTACATATGCCTAACTATAAGTCTACCTTTATTCATAGAATGGTAGGAACAAAATGGATGTAGCTAGTTCTGTGGAGTGCTACATAAAGGAACACAACGTCCCTAGTGAGGTTGCCCTGGCAAGGATAAGCTCCTTTGTTGAAGATGCATGGAAGACCATAAATCAAGCACCATTTAAGTATCCTACTCTATTCCCAGTTGTGCAACGAGTTACGAGCCTAGCAAAGAGCATGACACTGTTATTCCTCGACAAGAGGGATGCGTACACATACAGCAAGGATTTCAAAAAGACATTGGAGAGCCATTTCGTCAAGCATATTCCTCTCTAGTATCCGTGAACAATGTGTTAAAATAAAAGAGCCTATCTGGATGTAACAATCTCATCGTCTCCCATGGATCAAGTAAGCTTCACCATACAGTGGCATCTGTTCGAGGTGTCTTTTTTTTCTATAAAGATCCGCTACTGACTTTCATTGACAAGAAGAGAGCAATTTTATATACAAGACAGCCAAACATGGTGTCAAACACCATGAAAGGCAAAGCCAACCCACGCAAACACGGTAGTGTACACACTACCATGAGTCGTAGTTGCCGAGCATGGCTGCAAAGCAGGCAGCAGCTTCGACTTTCCATGGCAGCTCACCAACGACCCAACTAAGATGTGTAACTGACGACCTGAAGCAGGGGGTCGTGGTAGGTCAGCGTTGCCGAGCTCAAACATGTCGCGAAGAGCAGCCATCGAAGAAGAGGTGGAGCAAGCATCCGCCACAGGAGACATAATGACCGAGTCGAATTCCACGGCGACGCCATCAGGAAGGGCCCATGAGTCCACTCATGAGCTCTCCCTCTCGACCACCGCAACCTCCCCCCCCCACCCCCGCCCCCGGAGAAGGGCCCCGCCGCCACCCTCATGTTAAGCCACACGGCCATTCTTGCGGCCTACTCCGGCCGCAGCACAGCAAGAGGGAGGCAGGAAGAAGAGCGGCGGCACAGGTTCTTGAGTCGCCTTCCGTGTTGCTTGCGTGGGAGCAACGCGGGGGCCGGGCCTTGCTCTACACTTTCATGGGGAATGCCGTACTTCGTTCGAGGTGTTTATTCACCATGTATAAATGGGTTGTTGTCATGCCCCAGCCATGACAGGCGATGAAGACGGTGATGGCGTAACGTGAGAAGGCGTCTCCTAGTGTTGAAGGCGTATTTCGTATTAAGTATTTTATGTATTGGTGAACTTTAGTCGTTGACATGTGGGGCCATTGTGCCAGGTCGGGCGTGCCTTTATCAGGGCCGTTCCATTGCTTGTAACAGAGTTAAGAATTTCGTAATAGAAAGACATGTGCGAGAGGGGTTCCTTTGCGCTCGCCGACGTTGTGTATCCAGCTGTCTCTGCTCACGTCCCGGCGATCGCCGGTGGCAAGGGGTGTGTTACAGTGGTACCAGCTCCATCTATCCTCGGCCTCGTTATCCCACCCACCCTCCCGATTCGAGTTCATCTCGTAGCGGCGTTTTTCATTGGCGAAATTGATTTCTCGGTGTGCTTCGGCATTGACGCGAGTCTCGATCGATTCCCTTTCGAAAATAACCGTCTCGGCTCGAATTCGTGGCCACAAATACCACCAAATCGGCACGGGGACGCAAGCTGACGGAGTTGTTGCGGCGGCGGTGTTCGCGGCGGCGGAGTTCGCGGCGAATTTCAGCGGCGGACGACTTGTTCCGGCGGCGCGTCAACCTCAACCAGCGCCGTCGACGACAAGCTCTTCATCGACTGGGGTCGGCATCAACAATCTAGGGTTCGGCGTTGGAACCAGTGTGAGCTATTTCCTCTCTAGCTCGCGAGCGATTTACTTGTTGCCAGCATCGATCTGCAGCCCAGGGTTGCGTAGCTGTGTCTGCGCGTAAAATTCCGTAAGCTGCAAGGAGATCTGCTGTGCGGAGGTGTGTGCCGGGGAATCGCATTGCAGTTTGGGTTGCGAGACTGGTTTCCGTGTAAAATTCCGTGACTGCATCTCGATTCCAGGAGTGGGGAATTGTTTCTGATCATCTGTGTTAGGGGAGGTTTCGGCCAAACCAAGGTGATCAGTTGTCAGTTGGTTAGTCTTACATCACGGCGCCTCGAAGGAAGCCTGTAGTTCCATCTCCTTAAACTCAGTTTGTGCTAGATCAGACGCAACAAATACTTGATCAGATGGCGACTCATTCTTCTTAGGAGCAGGTCAGTTTGGCTGACATTTGCTGACACATTGGGACTGCTTGCTAAGCGTATGCATGATCTAGGCACAATTCAGTCTGATGTGCAGAAGGACTTGAAAGCTACTATGGATGACTAGAAGATTCTGTTTCGTCAAGTGGATGCCAATGGTAAGGTGATTTCTCAGTTTCTCAGGGAGGGATTTGATCATCAGCATAGTTTTGTTAGTGATGAGTCAGTTCAGTTTGAGGACAATGTGCAGTTTCAGAACATGTTTGCTGAGCCTTCGCATCACAGGAACAATCATCAGCCTCACAATAGACCAAGGTTTCCAAGGAATCAGGAGAATGGAGATTACATGCCTACTCATGCACTGCCAAAGTGGCCATTTCCTTCTTTTGATGGTACTCATCCTAAGGTGTGGTTGTCCAAGTGTATCAACTATTTCACCATTTACAGGTTGCCACAGAGCTTGTGGGTGGTGGGAGCTTCCATGCATCTGATTGAAAATGCAGCCAAATGGTGAGAAACTTACAAGATGACTCATCCTACTGTCTCATGGGAGCAGTTCAAGCAGGCCATTAGTGATCATTTCGATGCTGATGATTACAGTGATGCTATGAATGAGTTATTGGACTTGAAGATGACAACAACTGTTGAGGAATTCACAACCAAGTTTAAATCTCTGCAATATGATGTGTGTATGAATGGGGACCCTCATGATGATAAATTCTTTGTCACTCAGTATATCAGGGGGTTAAGAGAGGATATTCAAGCTATGGTTGAACCACAGAGGCCCAAGTCAGTAGAGGATGCATTGTTGATTGCCAAAATCCAGCAGAGAACTAGTGACAGAAAGAAGTTCAAGTATCAGGATAAAGGGAAAGCACACCCAGCAAAGCCTGACATCAAAGCTCCAAGCCCAACTGGTCAATTGTGGAGTGACAGGCAATTGAGGGATTATAGAAAAGCCAATAATCTCTGTTATGGCTGTGGAGAAAAGTATGAACCAGGGCATGCTGCTGTGTGTTCTCAGAGGAAGAAGCCACAGGTTAATGCACTGGTAGTGAATGATTTGGATAGACATCTAGCAGATGAAGTGTTAAATGAGCTGGCTATTGATGATGCACTGACTGAAGACTTTGGGAAACTGTCAATCAATGCTATCTCAGGAACTACTTCTGCTCCTGACTCTATCAGATTAAAAGCCACTGTCAGGAACAAGTCTATGCTGATTCTAGTGGACTCTGGTAGTAGTCACAGCTTTGTAAGTGCTCACTTTACTCATCTAGCTGGGCTACCTGTGACTCCTATTCCACCACAGAGGGTTAAGTTGGACAACAACACTGTTATGAGATTCACTCATAAAGTGGAAAAGTTAGAGTGGTATATACAGGGCCACACTTTCCAATCTGATATGATTGTGTTAGATGCTTTACCTTATGATGCTATACTTGGATTTGATTGGCTTCAAACAGTTAATCCAATGGAATGTGATTGGGTGTCTAGAACTATATCTTTCCCTCATCAGGGCAAGCAAATTAAGTTGCAAGGATTACAGGAGGAGGTCTGTGCAGTCAACACCATAACTGCAGAACAAGTGTACAAGTCCATTAAGGGCAATGATGTGTGGGCATATGCTATTGTGGATCAAGCACCTCAAGATCAGGCAGTTTCCTCTACTCCTGCTCCAGATCAGAATCCATTGATCAAGGATCTCTTACTTCAGTATGCTGATGTCTATCAAGACCCTAAGAATCTGCCACCTCACAGGAGTTATGACCATGCCATTCCATTGTTACCAGATGCTATTCCAGTGAATGCTCGACCCTATCATTATTCACCTCAGCATAAGACAGAGATTGAAAAACAAGTTCAAGAGTTACTGGCAGCAGGTCTCATTACACACAGCCATAGTCCCTTTGCTTCACCTGTCTTGTTGGTTAAAAAGAAGGATGGGCAGTGGAGAATGTGTGTGGATTACAGAAAGTTGAATGCACTGACAATAAAGAACAAGTTTCCTTTACCCATAGTGGATGAGATTTTAGATGAATTGGCAGGTTCCAAGCTGTTCACCAAATTGGACATGAAATCTGGGTACCATCAGATCAGGATGTTACCCAAGGATGAGTTTAAAACTGCTTTTAAGACTCACCAGGGGCATTATGAATATAAGGTCATGCCTTTTGGTCTAACAAATGCTCCAGCTACATTTCAGTGCATAATGAATCAGCTGCTGCAACCTTTCTTGATGAAGTTTGTGTTGGTCTTTTTAGATGACATCCTGATTTATAGCAAGGACATAGATGAACACCTGGAGCACATTCAGCAAGTACTGGAGGTTCTCAAGAATCAACAGTTTTATCTCAAGTCCTCTAAGTGCTCTTTTGCTCAAGCCAGTATAGAATATCTGGGTCACATCATCTCTGACAAAGGAGTGTCTACAGACCCATCCAAGACTCAAGATATGAAGAACTGGCCTCAACCCACATCCATGACAGAATTGAGGGGATTTCTGGGATTAACAGGTTACTATAGGAAATTTGTGAAGCATTATGGCATTATTGCCAAACCACTCACAGCTGTTCTCAGAATGAAGACATTTCAGTGGACTGCTCAGGCCCAGGAAGCTTTTGATAACCTCAAGGTGGCCATGACAACCACTCCAGTTCTCACTTTACCTGATTTCAACAAACCATTCCAAGTTGAAACTGATGCTTGTGGAGAAGGGGTGGGAGCAGTGCTAATGCAGGAAGGGAAACCAATAGCTTATCTAAGTAAAGCCCTGGCTCAGAATCACAAACAATTGTCCATCTATGAAAAAGAGTTTTTAGCCTTGATCATGGCTATTGAAAAGTGGAGAGCCTATCTGCAGAGACAAGAATTTGTGATCCTGAGTGATCATAAGTCATTATCTTACCTCAATGAGCAAAACTTACATTCTGAGATGCAGAGAAAAGTGATGACAAGGTTGATGGGCATGCAATTCAAGATTGTCTACAGGAAAGGTAAAGAAAATCATGCAGCTGATGCTTTATCTAGAGTCAACCATTTACTGGCTGTCCAAGTGGTTTCTCAACTCCAACCTCAGTGGGTGCAAGAGGTGTTAAATTCCTATGCTACTGATACTCAGGCCCAAGAGTTCTTGGCTAAGCTAGCCTTACACTGTCCTGATCCTGCTGGTTATACATTGGAAAATGGCCTCATCAAGAAAGGTCCTATCATTTGGGTAGGTAACAATACTGCCTTACAAACTAAGCTGATTGCAGCTTTTCATTCTTCAGCCATTGGAGGACATTCAGGGGTTAATGCAACTTATTATAGACTGAAAAAGCTGTTCTGCTGGAAGGGTCTCAAACAAGATGTGGATAATTATGTCAAACAATGTGACCTTTGTCAGCACATTAAGCATTCCAATACACATCCTGCTGGTCTTCTTCAACCACTTCCTGTTCCCAGTGGCATATGGCAGGATCTTTCCATGGATTTTGTTGAAGGCTTACCCAAATCTGAGGGCTACACTGTTATTCTGGTAGTGGTTGATAGACTCACAAAATTTGCTCACTTCATTCCCCTGAAACATCCCTTTACTGCTGTTACTGTTGCTGAAGTCTTCATGGACAACATTGTGAAAATGTATGGTCTTCCCAAACCAATTGTCAGTGATAGAGACAAGATATTTGTGAGTACTTTCTGGCAACACTTGTTCAGGGCATACCAGAGTAAACTGAACTTGTCTAATGCATATCATCCTCAAAGTGATGGCCAGACAGAAAGAGTCAATCAATGCCTTGAGATGTACCTCAGATGTGCTGTTCAGGATTCTCCAAAAGAATGGAAGAAATGGCTGCCATTAGCACAACTTTGGTATAATTCTTCTTATCATTCTGCCTTGGGTTGCTCTCCTGCAATGGCTCTCTATGGTGCTGATCCCAATACAAGTGCCTCTGTCCAATCACCAGTCACTACTCCTCCATTGGTGACTGAGATCATCAACAATAGAGAGCAACACCTTCAAATGCTGAAAGCCAGGTTGGAAGAAGCAAGGAACAGAATGAAATTGCAAGCTGACAAACAGAGGGTTGACAAGGAGTTTCAAGTGGGTGACAAGGTGCTCCTGAGGCTGCAACCATATACTCAGTCTTCCTTGGTTAGTAGGCCATATCCCAAACTGGCTTATAAGTTCTTTGGCCCTTATACAATTCTTGAGCGTGTGGGTTCAGTTGCATACAAGCTTGATCTTCCAGCACACAGTGAGATACATCCAGTCTTTCACATCTCACAGCTCAAATCATACACAAGTGATTATACTCCAGTGTTCTCTGAACTACCGACAGTAACAGATCTTCAAGCCTCTGATTCAGTTCCTGCGGCAATACTGCAACGCCGTTTGGTTAAAAAGGGGAAGAATGCAATTGTCCAAGTGCTGGTTTCCTGGTCGGGTCTTCCAGCATCTGCAGCGACTTGGGAGGATTATAATGTGCTCAAAGCAAGGTTTCCATCTGCACCTGCTTGGGGACAAGCAGACTCTTCAGCGGGGGGAGTTGTCACGCCCCAGCCATGACAGGCGATGAAGACGGTGATGGCGTAACGTGAGAAGGCGTCTCCTAGTGTTGAAGGCGTATTTCGTATTAAGTATTTTACGTATTGGTGAACTTTAGTCGTTGACATGTGGGGCCATCGTGCCAGGTCGGGCGTGCCTTTATCAGGGCCGTTCCATTGCTTGTAACAGAGTTAAGAATTTCATAATAGAAAGACGTGTGCGAGAGGGGTTCCTCTGCGCTCGCCGGCGTTGTGTATCCAGCTGTCTCTGCTCACGTCCCGGCGATCGCCGGCGGCAAGGGGTGTGTTACAGTTGTTACGGTGCTTGAAGGAACTGCACACGAGCTATATATGTCCGCTTCGGTGCCCTAGTCACACGCGAGCTCCACCCACTTCGTAGCGTGCCGTGGTGCCCGCTGGAAATTCGACCTTCCACATGGCTTGTCGGTGACGATGCAGAGGCAAAGATAACGTTATTGGGTCGTCGATGACTCCTTGCAGGTAGTTGTGCTGGGCATAAGTAAGGGCCACGAGGACGAGCTGTACAGTGCTGTATAGTTTGGATGGGGCAAAAAAACACTTTATAATAACATGGGTCCCTTGTAACATCGTTTTGTACCCACAATGGCAGTGAACGGAACAATGGGTGCCCATATATAGTTGTGATGATAGTGAGGGGATCAAAAAGTTGAGATGGTGAGGGACAACTATCTAATTTTGGAGGGCAAATTAAAGAAGAGATAGCTTTAGGTTTGAGTGACAATCAGAGGATTTCCTTAGAAAATTGCGTCCACCAATATATAACTACCAAAAATAGAAATGCTTTGGATGACCGACAAAGTATATATGCACTGAAGTCAAGAGATAATAACTGAAAAAAGAGTCTACCAAATGAAAAACATGCACAAAGCACTCATTAAAAGACAAAACTGCTTGTGGCCAAGAAGCCACCACAGCGTGTCCACGTCACCCTAAATGTTTGTGGCCGTTGGATTTCGCGATCGACGGTTCACATGTCTCCTCCGTGCCAAATAAATACCGGCCTTCAGCTCCAGCCCTAACCCTACCTCCCACTCTCCTGTCCGGCCGCCTCTCCTCCCCTGGCCTCGCCCCGGCCTCCTCCTCCTCCTCTCTCTCTCTCTCCCTCTCCCTCACCCTCCTCCTCCGGCACCCCGGCGCGCGCGGCGCGGTGCTGGCGACCTGGCGGCGCGGGCACGGGTGCTGCAGCTGCGCCGGCCGCGGCGGCCGGAGGCGCGGCGGCGCGGGTGCGCGGGCGGAGCGGCCCGCCGACCTAGGGTTCCGCGGCGGCGGCGGCGAGAGGCGGCCATGACGGGGCGGAGCCGGCGCGGCGCCGGCGGCGCGGCCCGGCGCGGGCGCGGGCGTGGAGCTGCCTGTCGCGGGCGCCTCTCTCCCTCGTCGGCGGATCCACCACAGCGCACAGGCATGGCGGATCCATGGCGGCCTGGTCTCCACGCGGCGGATCCATGGCGGATGCGGTCGCTGAGGTAGGAGCTCCGCTGCCGTCGTCTCCTTTCTTCCTATTTCTGCCGTGGTCTCCGGCGCCGTCTAATCTGCTGCTTCTCCGGCGCGTGCGGTGCGCCGCGTGGTGCCGCCGCGTACATTGTGTTCTGCAGGTTTTGTAGAGCCAGATCCGGATCCACTGGCGGGCTGCCGACGAGGTCAAGCGCGGCGACCATCGGAGAGGAGGGAGGGAAGTCCTTGGCGGGTGCGGTCGCAGGCTTCAGGTAACCAGCTCCATCTCTCCTTCTCCCCGTTCCTTCTCTTGCCCACTCGCGTCCCTCCTTCCTCTTCCTCTCGACGTCTTGCCAACGGTCGTTTCATCTTTGGTTTGCATCTATCGGCAGGATCCAGATCTGCAGCAGTAGCTCACCTGTCCTCGGCCGGAGCACCCTCCTACAAGCTCTATGAGTGGAGTCGGCATATCCTCCTCCTCCATTTTGCTTCCATTTTTCCCAGCCATGGATGACACCACGCTAATAATCTCTCTCTCCGCAGGTGACCTACTACACACGACCTGAGCTGATCCGCTTCGATCTGCTAGAAAAACCAGGGTATGCGATTTCCCTTTACTGTCTTTTTGAAAGCAAACCGCATAGATAGACAGTCTTTTCTCCTTTCATAGAATTTGTCAACATGCTGTACATATGCGCAGATCAGCTTTACTTTTAAAAATTTGTCAACATCTTGACCATGCCCGACTGATTCAGTTTTGTTTTAAGATAGTCGGGACAAATAGATTACCTAATTAGTATGTGATTATTCAGGCGATGCCTTAGAATGGCAATTTTTAGAATGGCAATTTTTTGACTTATTCAGTTTTAGAATGCCTTAGAATGGTTGTTGGACTCAGTTTGCTTTATTTTGGACTGTAGTCTTTTTTTAGTTAGCTCATACAACGCCATCCTCTTCATCAAGTACTAAAAAATTGTGAACCGCTGTCCTCTTGTGAACAGCCATCCTCACAGAACAACCGATCGATTGTGATACTCCTACCGAAAACTACCACATTAGTAATCAACATAGCAAGTTTATTTTCATACACGCTATGTCATGAATAAAGCCCCGTTAATAATCCGGTTCACAAATACATGCTCCGAGTGCTTATGTGCCATATAGAGTTCAAACGGCCTAATTATGCCTCCTTAACAAATGCAGGCCAGCCATTGTCTCGAAGGCATTGCCGTTGTCCAGACAAACGCAGAACAGAGTCGGCTGAAGCACGGCTCTCCAACGCGGTTGTTGCACTTGGATGTGAATCCACCCAATCCCACGGTTGCGAGACGTCCGAAAAACTTTACAAACGAGCCATCCCTATAGCCATCACACCATTCCACTCATAATTCATCATTCGTTTGCCACCCCGAAGAAAGAGACATTGTTCTTTCATCGATATCCTTTATGGAGATAACTTTGACACATTGCTTGTTGGCTGGTCTAACCGCTATGGCGGTGAGGTTATTAACTGGAACACCGAGCTACATACATTCCACATACACTGCGCTTTCTTTACATTCAGGTAATCATGTGTATCTACGCCTTATCTATTACCTTACCACATAAACTCGGGACGTTGCATGATAAGTGCGGATACATCATATCAACGATTTAGACCTTTGCTCCCTACTAACATTAACTCTATGCGATGGATACTTTCACAAGTGGCTCGAGAGCTGCGATACAAATGTGGCCCAAGAGGCGTTTCGTGGCAGATTGAAGGTAACCTGAAAATATCGATGTGTCTCGCTCCTTCCTACTTGATCCTTATTAACATTTGGTTGCTACTAAACAGCGGAAAGAGAACTCAATGGCATTCAACAGACTGCGAGACGATTCGAGACGGTGACTATGACTCCGAGGGCAGGTGCTTTGGTGTCACCACGGTATGTTACTCAACGCTAATACACGCATACAGACCGATGCGTTTAAACAAAGCATCTCGATCTAACAAAGAAACAAAATTGCTGCTTTCGGTATTGAATCCGACAGAGCGGCCATTGGATTTGATGTCACCAGTCATTACCCTCTTCCAAGTGCCTCACCGACAACGCTCCTTTCCCAGCGAGTCGTTGCCAAGTGGTCATGTTATCTCCAGCTCCATGAATCCCAAGAACTATTAGTGGTGTTTGTACTATCTACTGCCCTGAACAATCTACCAAGTTTAAGTAGAACTAAACATTTGCTATCTATCCCTATTGTAATATTTATTTCCCTCCGTGAACTGTTCGTTGCTGTAATGACTATCTTAGCGTCTCCATTGTGTTATCATTTTCTTACAAAGACTACTGTGGCCATTGCTCGCGCGCATGGGCGCGCACAAATCACTAGTGCTTATCAGATCCTATGCTTTTGTCATTGGTTCACATCAACTGCACTTATTGCATGGCTAACCAATCATATCGTGACAACATGTCAACATCGGAACAAAAATCTCATGAATCTAGAGTTAAATTAACCTGTACAAATGACACCTCCTGTACAAAACCAGAGGGCGAGCATTTCTAGAATTTTTTTTAACTTGTTAGTGTCATAACCCAAAGATGGTAGACTGAAATGCTTATTTCTCTATTAGTTTGCAACAGTATTTTGGATTCATGCACATACTTCTGTATTTTAGCTTGATTTCTCCTAAGACAATCACTTGTGGCGCACCAAGATGAAGCCATATTGTACATTGAAGTTCACCATGATGTAGCCATCTCGATATGTTTAAACAAAATACATGAATCTCTAATTTGGAATCCTTGTGAAATCGCCATAGTGATAGGAAGGTCTCATGGGTTGGTAAAATAGGACCACCTGGTTTGTATACTAGATCTCATGGTTTTGGAAGTATGATAACAGAATTGTAGATCCATGCCAAGCAAGTAAGTAACATGTTTTGGCCGACTTTATGATGTTCATCCTCTGATCTCAATGACTAGATGACGCTCTAGACTTGTTGGCCGACTTTGTGCAATCTAGCAACACACATGCCTTAATACAACTCCAAGCGAGAAACCTTTGACGGCCTAAGCATTCATTGTTACATAAGCTTGGTATTTACCTTTTGCTTCTAGTAAATCTAGTCGTCTCTTAAAATGGAAGTGTGAGAGTCACCACATTCACCTTAATTTAAAAGTGTATATATATTTTGAATTTTTTTCATAATAGTAAATTTATTAGGATGTTCCTCTGTATTATACCAAAAAACCATGATAAAAGTTATGTTTGGAGTCCATGTATTGTCAAAACTCATGTATTTCCAAACTAGAGGGAATATGTCATTAAATTTTAAATTGCAGTCCAATAAATAATTGAATTTAGAAATTTTTTAAATCATATATCTGAAACTCAATACAATTTTCACATGTTATATTTTTTGTGAATAGATTTTCAAATGTTATGTTTAAAAGCTATGCACATATACCTCAAATACCTATGAGTTATCTATATCCAAAACTTTCTATATCCTCAACTTTCAAACAAGTAGTAAGAGTAAGAAATTTTTCTCCAAGTATTTAACACTTTCGAGAAATAGATTTAAAACTTTATTTGTATATCCTTGAATTTTGTTGACATAGAAACTACATGCCATGATAAACTAAGAAAAAAATTAAAACTTTATACATCATCCAATTTCACTGACATAGAATTCATGCCATGGTGTGGTCCCAAGGTCTGCACAATGACTTCTCTTTTTAAAGGAGGTTTTACCCTCTACTTTTAAGAAAGCAACATCATCCAGGTACAGACTAGGCATACCCGTTCACATTACAGCGAAAGGAAATGATGAACAACCTAGCACATCATCTAAATTTCAGAGACTTCAGTGGCCATCAGAGTGCTTGGCTTAAAGTTCTTCATCTAGCGCAACATTTCTTCACTCAAGAGTGTAATACGCTAGCATTCATCCTCCTTGAGCATTGTAGATTACTTCTTCAAGAATAATAGGGCAACATAGATGATATCATAAGGGGCACCTGGGGAACTTGTGTTCCGTAGACATCTTATCTTTATTAGTCCAAATATCCCAAGCATATCCTGCAAACACAAACATGGTTAATTTGATAGGTAGGGGCCCCTTGACCAGCAACCATGTTTCAGAAAGGTCTATGATATACCAAGGGAAAAATTTCCAATTGAACATTTTCTTCAGAACACCCCAAATTAGTTTGGCATTGCTACATGTGAAAAAAAATATGGTTAACAGACCATCCCTTAGACAAAAATCCTCACCACCTAGCTAGCCCCTCTTGACCAAACTAACATAACATTGAAGCATGTTGTAAAAGATTTAAACCCAACAATTCTATTAGGAAAAACCACCATTGAAGAAAAATCTGTAGAGGGTAGTGAAATTCTCCTTAGTCTCTAAACCCCAAGAAACAATGTCAATGTTGTGAGGATCTAAAATACACCCATCTAGCTTAGACTTGAGTGCAAGCCATCCCTCATACTTATGCAAGGAGAGGGTTCTTTTGAAATCTATAGACCAGTCATCCTCATCTCTACACTCAGCCACAATGGAGTCAGGCTCTCTAATCATTCTAAATAAATCCTCATAAGCAATATTTAGAGGGACATTCAGAATCAACAGTCATGCCAAAACCTGCAGTACAAGCCATTTCTAACTTTGAAGAGGGCACCCCACTTAAAAAGGTGTTTTAATTTGTGTAAACACTTCTAGAACTAGGAGTTGCCCCCCTATTTTGAGCAGAAAAGAAATTACAACCTTCTAAATATTTAGCTCTGATCAATATAAACCAAAGCTCATCAGGCTCTAGTGGATTTTTCAGATCCACTCTACCAAAAGGTAGTCATTCATTCGTTCTAGATTTGATTATGCCCAAGCCACCCTAGTTTTTGGGTCTACTGACCATTTCCCATTTGGCCATATGGTACCTAAATTTCCCCTCGGCCCCTTTCTAGGGAAAATTAGCTCTAACATTATCCATTTATCTATGAAATCCATCGCTTAACCAATACAAACCCATGCAGTAGAGGGGAATGCTGCTTAGATAGGAATTAGTAAGGATTTGTCTCCCCCTATATGTGATATATCTACCCTTCCATGGGTCTAGTCTCTTGATCATTTTCTAAAGTATAGAACTGAAGGCACCAATGCCCAAATGATCATCACTCAGAGGTAGGCCAAGGTATTTCATGGGGAAATCACCGAAGACACAATTTAGCATGTTTGCCTTACTCTCTTTCTCAAATTGAGAGTAACTAAAGACATGAAACCTCACTCTTATGGAAGTTGATCTTAAGTCATGCCAACCATTCAAAGCAGCAAAGGATAAGTTTAGGATTCATGATTGATTGCTAAGATCTATCTATCATGATAACGGTATCATGCACAATGACTTCCAACCAACAGATAAAAGGGGAAAGGATGTAGGAGCCACTATTATAGAAGAAGGAAAGGTTGCCCACCCAACTATGGCATGTCACTATTGAAGGGCAAATCATATTAATATGTTCACAAATAAATATATTCCATCCATCCATCATTATTGGATACTAATCGCAACTAGCTCCGGTCACAACTTTTGATTAATAAATGCAGACAAATAAAAGTGTGTTGTTGACCTATCAACTATACATATTAGTATATTGCCCGTGCTAATTCTACGGGTCATATTATGTCCAAAGTTATTTGTATCAAATTTGAAGTGTTTAGTTAATTGTGCTTTGTCAAAGCTGTTTCCATAGCACTGAACTAAGCACTAAAAGTTACAATAGCAATTTACACGAACAATAAATTTATTCACAAATAAGACTCTTCTAAAAATCAAGAGGAAAGAAATTGGGTCTCTTAATAAATCAACTCAGACTTCAAAACATGGAGCTAACCAAAAAAACAGTTCAGTCCATATAATTGACATAAACAAGCTATGTTTTTCGTTGTCATTTGCCTTCACCTTCTCCTAGGCATGGGAAACAAGAGTGATTAAAATACCCAGCTAGAGGTAGTGTTTCCACTCTATTCATGGTTGATATGCTCCTATTAATATTAATAATGACAATTAAATTAGTTTGGTAAGTCTTCGCTAGGCTCCAAACAACAACAATATTTAGTTTAGCTTCAACCTCAATATACACCTGGCAAACAGACCAAATAGAAGAGCAAATCAATTTGTGGAGCACATTCATAGGATGACACTAAAATGTGAGCAAAACTTATTGAAAGACATGTTAATTACTGGTGTTTAATTGCTCTCAAACTTCAACCTCGCAGAAAAAACGGACATACTCAAAGCATCAGATGATTCAGTGTTAAACACTACAGAGTTTAACATATACTTAGAAATATATTTTATAGATTGGCTATCCCTTTGCTTCCTATATGCGATAACAACCGTATGACCATACTGCAATTAACAACAAAATAGATCTTGTTGAATACCTGGCAACATCTAACCCAATTACCCAATATTGTTAATAAAATTTTTATTTTGTTGGCATACATTTATACGCAACACATTGGAGTTGTGACAAGAAAAAAGAATATGAACACTGTAAGTTAGCTATCCATTCAGAGCATATAGAGAAGAAAGGTTGGAACTTAAATAGTAGTGACTTTCATATAATGTTAGTACCAATCCTACATTTACCAATAGACCACTTCGGCTCTTGGTCCAGGTACCATTCCTTCCCCTCTTGCTTTTTATTTGTCCAACAATGATTCCATGATGAAATTAAAAAGAGTGTGTGAATGAACATTCTGCAACCCAAGTGTTACATGGCTGTCAACTAACTGTGAGTATGTAGTTGTCAAAAAAAAAAAACTAACTGTGAGTATGTTATTTAGTAGTTAGCAGTAAGATATAAATATACCCATGCAGTAAAGCAGCTTACATGGCTGATTCACAGGAAATGCAATGGTTGACAGCCGAAGCAGCATCTCACCATAATTTGATGTTGTTGGAGCCTTTGGTACAGGCATAGTTTAAGAAAGAAAGGGCTAGTTGACATGGAACCGAACGCGTATCATTTTAATAGGAACCTCAAAGGTTGAGCGCTTCGTTCCATTTTTTCAGACTAAGTCTCCTTTATCACTCATGCATGCTTTCAACTTCTGTGATATGCTGAAAAAGAACTATATAGTTAGTAGCTACATGTATATGTGAAAAAACATGTCAATTAAAATGCAGAATTTTCAACAGGAAAAGTGTGTACTCGACATGTATATGCATAGAAGTAGTTCCTCCAAGGAAAAGTGTTACTAAGCATGCTGTTAACATTCAGTTACCAAGTATCAAACTCACTGAAAAAAGAGGTAGTTTTTAAATCCCAACTACAGAAACATTTTATCTTTCCATACTGCACAATAGAAGCTGGTGGGCATGAATATTTAGAGCATCTCCAACAACTCCCTAAAATTCACTTGGTAAATCTTGTGTTATAGCAACTTGGTATATTATTTCCCAAGTAAAAAAAAGGTCTCTCTCCAACAACTCCTTATTCCCACTTGGTAAATCCCGTAATAACTACTTTGCAGATTAGTCCGTAAAAGAAAATCTATCATGTAAAAAGTCTCTACTAGAACGAATCCCGTAATAACTACTTTGTAGATTAGTCCGGAAAAGAAAATATATCATGTAAAAAGTCCCTACTAGAACATCTAAAATTCTCTATGTCTAGTAATTTTTCAAAAAAGTCCAGAAAAAAAAATCTATCATAGGCTGAGTCCCTGCGGCGGCATGGCGACGGAGCGGCGCGCGTAGGCACGGCGCACGGCGGCGGCGGCGCGGCGAGCGGCGGCGGAGCGGCGCGCGTGCGACGGAGCAGCGTGCGACACGGCCGGGCGATGGAGTACGCAGTGCCTCCACGCGCGTAAAGATACGCGCGCGGACGGGCTTTTTCTCAAGTTGCTATTTTAGCAAGTTGATATACCAAGTTGTTGGAGATGAGATTTTGTGTTTTTGCCAAAAAAATATAGAATAGCAAGTTGATATTGGGAGTTGTTGAAGATGCTCTTATGGAAGACATTATAACAAGGGAAAATGGAACAATATACCACCACGCTGTCACAGCAGATATTGCTCAAAATTAGTTTCAGACGTGATGTTCATTTTTACCTGACAGATAACTTAGAAACTCTGAATAAATACCACCAGACCAGACCAGTTACATACTACTTCGGTACTTCCAACCAATTGGATGTAGAGGCCACTATTATATTATAGAAAAAGGAAAGTTGCTCACCCAATTATGGCACGTCGCTCTTGATGAGCAAATCATAATAAATATATCCCATCCATCCCTCATTATTGAATATTGAATAGGAATAACTACTAGTCGGAACTAGCTTGGGTCAACAACACACCTTTACTATCTTGTTTTGTAAAAGTTAGGTATTCCTAAAATCTCGCATGTTAGATATATCTTACATGTGCGGATAGTCATCTAGCATCGCCATACTATAAAGGCAATTGGAGTTTTTTTGAATTTTTTATAGAGTTTTCTATTTTAGAGGTTGGTTAAATCATAGTTTTAGCCATCTATTTTTATCATTTCTTTTGGAGTTGCTCTAACGGTATAAAATAGCAAGATGATATAGAGCATCTCCAAGAGTTTGCTACTTTTAACTTGGCAAACCTTGTGATTTTCCAATTCTCAAAAGATTATCCAAGTTAAAAAAAAAAAAACTCATCTCCAAGAGTTTGCTATCTTTAACTTCCCAAATTGAAAAAAAAAAGGCATAAGCTATTCTTTTCCACCCATATGCAACCATCCGTATGCAATCTAGCTTCTACTGGACTGGCCCAGAAACCCTCGGCAAAGGCTTTGTCGAGACTCGAGAGGGCTGCCCTCGGTAAAAAGCCCTCGAGGAATTTTTTGACAGCAAAGAGGTCTTTGCCAAGGGCCTTTTGTCGGGCATTTGACAAAGCCTTTGCCGAGGGCCAGGACGCGCGCACATATTTGCGCGTGCGGAGGGAAGATTTGTCAACTTACTATTAATGCCAAGTTATTTACCAAACTGTTGAAGGCTATTTTTTATTGTTTTGCCAAAATTATGCCAGGTTGTTTTGCCAAACACCTTGCAATGCTCTAATGTTTTTCTAAGAAATTTTCTATTTTACAAAATGGCTAAATAATGAATTTGGCTTTCAAATTTAGCCAAACGGTTAGAGCTGCTCTTTAGAAATACAAGTCCCAATTCCAAAGCGGATCCTCATCAGTTACCAATGAACATGCATGTCAATGAGCATATCATAGCTTGTAAAGCCGCCCGGCCACGTTGGCAGGCAAACTGTATAAATAGAGCAAGACGCGGGCGCCTTTCGTATACAGTGCACAACGAATAACTAATAATTTGCCAAATGGAGAACATAACCGCAATCAGCATCCTCGTGTTTGTTTTCTTGGTCTCATAAGTTTCGCCGCTTTTTGCTGCACGCCGTGGCAAGAGATCAATTCCCAGTGCCAACCGCCTGCCGCCCTCTCCATGGCGGCTCCCTCTCATCGGCAACCTCCACCAGCTCGGCAGCCTCCCGCACCGCTCGCTGCATTCACTCGCCACGGCGCACGGCCCCGTCATGCTCATCCGCCTCGGCCAGGTGCCTGCCGTCGTCGTGTCCTCGGCGTCCGCCGCTCGGGAGGTGCTGCAGGCGCAGGACCACGTGTTCGCCAGCCGTCCCTCGCTCACCATCCCCAGGAGGCTCCTGTACGGCTGCACCGACATCGCCTTCGCGCCGCATGGCCCGTACTGGCGCGCCGCGCGCAAGATAAGCGTGCGCCACCTCCTGAGCCCGGCGAGGGTGCGGGCCTACCGCGCCGTGAGGGAGCAGGAGGTGGATGCGCTGGTCCAACGAGTTCTAGAGCAGGCGTGCCGTGGCGGCGGCGGCGGCGTCGTGCGCCTGAGCGAGCTTCTGAACGATTTCGCCAAGGACGTGGCCGGGCGGATCGTGCTCGGAGTGCGCACCGCCGGGGACAACGGGTGGCGCGCCAAGGTGGACGCGCTGCTGGAGGAGACCAACCTTCTGGTGGGTTCTTTCCACGTCGGGGACTACATCCCGTGGCTCTCCTGGTTGAGCTACGTCGACGGCACGGATGCCCGGATTACGAGGGCATTCAAGACTATCGACCGGATCCTCGATGAGATCGTGCAGGAGGCTGCGACCAGAGATTCGCCATTGTCGGATGAAGAAGCGAGCGACGATGCTTTCATCCACGTGTTGCTGTCACTACAGCAGAAGAAATCAACTCTTGCTGGGACTGGGACAGCAGAGTGGCGCCCCAGCAGGGAGAACGTGAAGGCCATCTTGGAGGTAAAATAAAATACGCCATGTAGACAGATCAAGTGACGCATGATTGGTATGCATCCGTGCATAGCTGCCACTACTACGCAAATATTTTCTGATGCAAACCAAAACGATTTTCTGAGGCGGGCATCCCATTCGCCTCAGAGCAAGGGCGGACCCAGAGTTTGCCAAAGACTAGGGCCACTGCATTAGGTATTAGTGCTAATTGTGCTTGGATATTGGTAAAATGATATTTTATCCACTATAATCAAGGTCTAAGACTAGGGCAATAGCCCTAGTGGCCCTAGTGTCAGCTCCGCCACTGCCTCAGAGCAAAGGTCACGGTAAATCAAACCATTCTCAAGACAGTTGAAATGACCGTCTTGATTAATCACATAAAAAAGAAAAAAAGAAAAAACCCTACGGCCCAAAACGGGTCTAGGCATCTAGGTTGTACGCCCCCACCCGAGGAGCTCGATCCGGCCACAGACTCGGATCGGCCGGCCACCACGGTCACAAATTTGGCCAGTAGTGGCAGATCCGGCCACCACGGTAGCCGGAGGTTGGGGAGGAGGTTACACTGCCGTCGGTGGAGGAACTCTGGGGAGGAGCACCGCCGGTGGAGGAGCTCTGGTAGAGCATGCCGCCACTTCGGCCATTGCCGCCTCGCCCACCGCCAGGCTGCCGCGCCTATGAGCTCCTCCAGATCCGCTATTGTTGAGGGAGAGGGAGGCATGGGAGAGTGAGAGAGAAGAGAGGGAGAGGAGAGGGATTCGGAGAGAGGGATAGGGAGAGGGGAAGGGACGCTCGGGTGCAGAGGGGCGTCGTTGAGAGGTAGATGGGGTGCTCGGGTGTGGAGCGTGCGGTGAAGGGTGAGCGGCGCTCGATAGGATCCTGAGTGAGGGAAGGGAACCCTAAGTTCCCTTCTCCTTTGCATATATAATTCCGGTAGTTTATTGGATATGTGTTTTTTTCTAGACCTTGGGGTTATTAACCGCAACGGATCCTATGCAAACTAGGCATCCCGTGCAAACTTGTAAACTAATGATCTGGGCCGCATGATGTTGATCCAAGGGGCGCGGAGAGATTGGGTAATTTTGCACTTAACTGCCCGCTCTTAATCACACTTTTACAAATCCCTCCTTCCACCTCTCTCATGCGTCCCCTTGGATTAACATCCTGTGGTCCAGATCGTTAGTTTACAAGTTTGCACGGGATGCCTAGTTTGCATATGATCCGTTGCCTATTAACCGAGGCCTGCCTCCGAAAATAAGTTATTTTTGCACCGTTAATTTATTTTAGGTGTCCTGTAAACCAATTTTGCGAGGCAGTTGAATGTGACCGTCTCGGTTTATAAAACTGCTTACCTCAGTTAAACCTAAACATTAACCGAGACAGTTCAAATGTCCCCACACCTCCGAGCTATTTTCCAAATGCCTCGCTAAAGTTTTGCTATAGTAGTGTGATGTGCTTTAGTTGATTCTGAGTCTTTCAATGCATGCAGGATTTATTTGGAGCTGGGACAGAGGCCACGATCATCGTGCTGGAATGGGCCATGACAGAGCTACTCCGCAACAAGGAAGTCATGCAGAAGCTGCAGCACGAGGTGATGACACAAGCTCGAAGCACCAGCAGGGGCCATTGCAGCATTATCGGTGAACAAGATCTGGGAGGAATGGACTACTTGAGAGCAGTGGTCAAGGAGACGTTACGACTGCACACACCGGCGCCCTTACTGCTTCCGCACAAGTCCATGCAAGCCACTCGAATCAGCCACGGGTATGACATCCCGAGCGACACCATGGTGATCGTGAACTCCTGGGCCATTGGAAGGGACCCAGAGGCATGGGACTCGCCGGAGGAATTTCGGCCGGAGAGGTTTGTCGGCACCGGTGTGGACTTCCGGGGCCAGCACTTCCAGCTGATAACGTTCGGTGCGGGGCGGCGGATGTGTCCGGGCGTCGACTTCGCCATGTCCGTAGTGGAGCTCGCACTCGCCAACCTCGTCGCTCGGTTCGACTGGGCGCTGCCAGAGGGCGAGGCAGAGCTGGACATGCAGGAGACGACTGGGGTCTCATCGCGGAAGAAGGCTCCACTCTGCGCTGTTGCCACACAGCGCTGTTTCTGCTAGAGGACAGACATGAGTGTTCGCCAAAAGCTGCCTCAAGATTTCGAAATATAGGGCCTGCGTTGAAATGGTTGTGTCCTCTATTGGAGACCAATGGCAAATGGAAGTTTATGCCAAGCATGGATAGTCATCTTCAAATAGCTAGGCTTCATGCTTAGTATCCATGTTGCTTTGGGTGGGTGTGTTTTATCAGTTGTGTGGGAATAAACTTGAAATGTAATAAGAATTGGTTGTATGCAAACCTTTGGCTTAGAAATTTTCTTTATCTAAAAGGTTGCTTCCTCAGCCGTCAGCACTAAGGGATTTTTAGTTGTCCTAAGTCAATAACTATCCTAAGGTTGACCAAATTTATTGAGAAAAGAAATACTATTTACAATACCAGATGAGCTTCATTAGATATATGTTAGCAGTAGCTAGGGATTTGGGGGAAGAGAATTGGGGAACGGAAGAGAGGAGCCGGAGGTAGACGATGAACAGAGGCGAGGAACGATGAATCTTTTAATGAAATACGAATTCTGTTTGCTACATCAATGATGCCCTCTCGCTTCCTGGATATATTACAGAGCTTGCCGCTCTTGCACGTACGCACGCGCTGGATCAGGCCCAATCGTCTCCGGTGTACCGCGAGTTGGGCTTCCTGGACCGACGCGTCTTGGGCTAACTGTCTGCAGCCGCTGGCCTGTCATCACTTGCAGTAACAATATATTATGAAATGTACTTTCATAATTTACCTCTCCTATGTGGTTGATATTAATCTTTTTTTTCCTAAAAACTAGTTTCGTCAAACTTAATTAATATGGGTTAACTTAGGGCAACTAGTTAAGAATATATTGTATATTTTAGGACGTAGAGAGTATATATAAGTTATGAGTTTTTTCTTATAAGCAAGTCCTTATGAATTGAGAAGCTTTTTCTAAATCTTATGAATTGAGGCTTTAGCACTAGTCTTTTTCCATTGCGGCTTTAGTCTGGCTTGTTCGATCTGCAACATATTTTCTGGGATTACAACATTCTCTAGTGTGCTTCTTACAACTAGATCTACCATGGGAAATGCATTTTCAAAGAGATTGTCATTATGGATGCCATCGAAGTGAAGCCATCTTCTACAGTGTCACACTCTCTTTAATGAACTAGAACTAGAAGGCCACTCTTAAACGTACACGTCATGGATCCATCACAAACTGTGCCCCGCATGGAACTTAGGAGGGAAGGTGAGAGTTGGGCTTAGGTGTTTGGTTGGTTGGTGGACTCATGTTCATGGATTGCAATTACTAACAAAAATGGTGGACTTGTAGTGTTTTTAAGAAGTATAAAACAATACCACTAGTTATTTCAAAAAAAAAAAACTACAACTAGTCATAGCGCATGGAAATCTCACTAGGAGACATTTAGTAATTAGTAGGGAAAGTTGGTACGAAATTTTGAATGCAGAAACACTAGGAGCGGCCCATATCACTAGAAAAAAAATCTAAAACTATAGATGTGAATGGGCTATGTTGAGCCCAACCCCGCACTACCTCACCTAGTGGCACTCAAGGCTTGTTTAGGGCGTCCGCAATGGCTAGCTATTTGTCTATTTAGATGTGACATGGCAAGCAAAAAGTAGGAGAGAGAGTGCTCACTAGCTATAAGCAAATAGTCTATCTATTTCACGTGGCCCAAGAATATGTGAGATGAGTATGTGGGTCCATTGATATAAAATAATCTTTTCTCTTGTCTCTCACTTCCACATCAGCTCACTAAATAGCTAGTGCTATCTATTATCATTGCGGACGCCCTTAGTGGCAACTCACTCTAGTTGTGACTAGGCTAGGTTCCAATAGAGTTGTGATAGGTTGCAACTAGCTGCTATTGGCTCTGTTGGTCACATTTGATTGCAACTGAGTCTGAACACATTGAGTTCAATTGTGATTCGGCCATGACTGGTGGCAACCAATTGATCATAACTGGTTGTAGTTGCAGCTACTTGCAACTAGGCATGTTAGAGGCTAGGTCTAGTTACAACTAGGGTCGTGAGTCGTTTGAACCGGAGATATGGTTTGGTTATTACAACAAGAGTTGCAATATGTTTCAACCGATGAGGCCACGACTAGGTGTGGTTCTCCCCTATTAATTGCAACTAAGTAGCAACTTGAGTTAAGATTAGTGGCAACTGAGTTACAATAGTTTCAAGGTCCAAGAGGTTCCAACTAATAATAACCGGTGTTAGAAATTCCAAAGTGATTTTGATTCATTGTAATCAAATCATGACCATGATCAATTGTGTTTAATGAACAACTAATCACCTATAAGCCAAACTCCCATAATACCTCCATATGGGACAGGGATAGGATAACGACTAATCACAACTAGCCCTTGTCACAATTGAATTGCATCTAGCTCCACTGAGCTTGGACACATTGAGTTCAAATTTGATTCGGTCACGACTGGTGGCAACCAATTGATCACAACTAGTTGTGGTTGCTGCGAGTTGCAACTAGACATGGTAGCGGCTAGTTCTAGTTACAATTGGGGGCCATTACTTGTTTGAATCGGGAAATGGTTGCATATGGTGTGGTTACAACTAGAGGTCTAGAGTCGCAATTTGGTTTAAGATTAGTGTTAACTGAATCACAATAGTTTTAGTTGGTTCCAACCGTTTCCAACTAATATGTGGTGTTATCCATTCCAATGGGATTTTGATTAATTGTGAATTGACTAGTTTTTGCACTAGGCTGCGGTGAAGGCACAAAAAGGATCGGAGGTGTTGTTGATATGGGACGGTGCGTGTGCATATGAATCCATGTATCCCTCCGCCTTAGAAAGACCATTGTATTAGGTAGAAACCATGACATAAACTTGTTCAAAAAAAACCAATCAACTTTTTGGGACAGAGGAAAGTGTTAGGTAGCTGTTCAAATTTTGGTGTGAAATTTTGATTTTTTTTTCTATGGATCAACAACATGCATTTCTAGTTAATAATACTTGTATTACTATATTTTATATATTGGTTAATAAAAAAGGTGTTGGGAGGCCGTCATGAAACCAAATAGTGCCTTGATATATAGGTACTATGACGGGATGGCGCGCTCCCTTGTGTCTGTTTTCTATTTGCCTGAACTGTTAGGAAGTGAGCTTTTAAAAATAAAAGTTGATTAGGGAAATGAGTCTGGTTCATTTGGCTAGGTGACTCAATGTGGCACTATATCTAGCCACTCAGGTTCGAATCCCGTTGGAAGCGAATTTTGGTGCCTATTTTCTAAAAAAAAAATAGTACTATGAGGAACCCCCCACAGTCTTTTCTTGTCAAAAAAATAAAAGTTGATTTTGTTTTAACTACATATATTATATATTAAAGCAGCCATATTACATAGGGTCTTACAGGACTAAGTTACATCGAGGTCTTGTGACAAAAAAAAAGACAACAGCGTCGATTAAGATATAGATGACGACGATTCTGCTGGCAGGGGTATTCGCTGGGGAGAGCTGTCGAAGAAAAAAGACATGCCGACAACCGAAAGATGTTGTTGTTGATGGCGGTAGAAGAAACTTAAACAAAAACCTAGGTAGAGGCAGAGTCGTCAAACCGACTAGTGGCTGTAAGATAGAGACGAAGACGTGGGTAAATTAGACAGGTCATTAGAATGCTCTTCGGGCATTACACAGCAACTAGAATGACTGGACAGGGCATTACACAGCAACCAGAATGAATGGGACAGAGAAACGGGGCCTCTCTGTCCGAAGAACATGCCACCGTGTTGGTTCGCTGAAGAAACTGAGCGAGTAGTTGAGAGCACGTTGTCCATTCAAGGTGAATGGGGCACGAAATCTCACGTAGAGCAGTGCTTGATGAAGTCAAGGCAAATAAAAAAGTCAAGGCAGAAGTCAGGATTAGGACACCTTTGCGCTCGTACTTGCAGAACACGTTGTGATGGTGGGCCCTGGAGGCCGGAAGTACAGGAGGCGTCCACACGGGGACAGCAGCAAGCCTCTCCCATCCGCATCGAGCAGCCGGCCGCCTTCAAGTTCGCTGCGCATGGGCCGCCGTGGAGCTGCACTCTGTTGCCGGGAAAGAGGGGCACGGAGCCGCGGCCTGCGACTCCCGTACCGAGCTTCGCTCTGGACCTTCCGTACAATAGGAAGGAAGCCCGGTGGCTTCGTTTAAGTTCCCCGCCAAGTCGTCTTCGATGTCGTCCACCTCGCCGGACTTTGCCCCGCCGTGTTGAATATAAGAAAAAAAAAAGAGTTTATATTTAAGTTGTAGTATTTACAGAATGAATTTGCTTGTAGAGAAATGATTAAGTTGATTTATATTATATATGTTACAAACGGAAAGTAGTTTTTACTACAATTATATTGCGCTGGGTAGATTTAGATAGCCAAGTGTCTTAGTTATACCTCTCCTCGATGATAGTCACTACGACAATCATGCAAACCTGAGAAATCAAGAAAAGCTAGGCTCATAATCTGACAAAACAAATGTACTTCAGCCCATTAGCGACCTACAAATCGACAACCCATTAGTACACTTGGCAGTGAATCAACTAAAGAAAAGAAGTGAAGGGAAAGAAAGAAAAAAAAGAGTAGTAGGATTCAGAGAAAAAAGAGTAGCGTGTAGTATAGAAATAAAGGATGATAAAATGCTATCTTTTTACAGCATTATTTGCTCGACCATCTGAAGTTTTTTTCGAAAACATGTCAGTGTTGGAGCTTCAGCATTTGAAACAATTCAATCAAACAAATGCAGTCTGCAGGAACCGAAAACAATTAACTGTAAACTGAGAAGGTTTTGGTAAATCACGGGCTGTAGAAACCTGTTTGCGAAAAAAAGGATTTCTGTAGTTGAGGCCTTGAGTGTTGCAATCTATAGAAGATGTTTGGATCCTCAGCAGTATAACTTGGTCCTGCAGATGAATGGCAGACCAGCCACTGCCTATACATTGGGCTGTAGGGGGCGGTTTCAGACGCGCTGAAATGCCTCAAGAGGGGGAAAACTGGATTGATTGGACTGTTGCATCGTGATTTTTGCTGGCATGGATACGAGTCCAGTATACTTCTTCAATATATAGATCCTATGCTAAATGAGAACACACTTGTTGGCTTTACTTACTGTTTTCCCCATTTGGGAAATTATATGATGATACAACATAGCAAGCTGATAGTTTTCTATCAAAATTTTTAGGGAGTGTCTAGTTATATGTTGACAGATTCTAATATGGTTAAATTTATCAAAAAAAATTTAAACGCAGCCCAATAGACAATAATTCAAATCCTAAAGCACAATCAAACATAGAAACTTAGACAAATTTAGTTACCAAAAAATGTATCAACTGATAAATAGCAAAATTTAAATATTTATGTTTGCTAGTTCTTAAATAAAAGAAATACATATTTCTTGACGTCAAATGTATTTTACCAGCCCCAACATTTATTTTAGGTGAGACGACTGCCGGTATCGACCACAGAGGAAAAAGACTACTTATTTTTTTAATCACAAAAATACTACTTTTTTTTAGGGGAATATGAATTACATTACTTTGACAGCGCTGAATCTTCAGTAATTACAGATTGTATGTGTGCCGGGATGTGAGCTAGCAACAATTCATCATCCGGGTCACATAAACTACCAAGCCTAGCCAACTCATGGGCTACTCTATTACAAAGACGCGTACGTTGTTGGACACTCCATGAGATGAAGTTCCATGAAAGTAAATTGCGAAGTTCTTCGAGCAAGAAAGACATATCATTGAGGCCATAGTCCTTCGAGTAAACTGCCTGTGCAACTTCGGTGGAGTCTGTCTCCAGAATGACGTGACCGAGCCCAGCTGATATGGCCGCTTGGATGCCGTGAATGCACGCGATCAGCTCCCCTGGAATGCATTGCAGCAACACCCCAGCCCGGCCTCGATGGGCACTGACCACATCGCCCGGGTTGTCTCTGAGAATACACCCTTATCCACCAAGGTGTGTTACTGCGTCGAACGCTGCATCGCAATTGACCTTCACCCGATCCCCTGTGGCCTTTCCCATCTCGGAGACTGCTTGGGTGGAGTTGCAGTTGGCCGAGGTACCTGTTCTTGCCACTCGGTCGCTATCGCCTGCGCTCTATGAGCCAGCCCGGCTTCTGTGCACACCTGCTCCCTTTCCTCCTGTTTCTTTTTGACTAGCAAAGCCAAAGTGCGATGCAGCACAATGTCTTCATCTCGTCTCTCATGCCCATGATGTACTATGTCACTTCTACCGCCGATCTCATACCAGCCATCAAATCCCTTTCAGTGCTCAGGTTCAGGCAATCCCAAACTGAGGACATGTACTTGCATTTGAAGTATAAGTGTGCTACATCTTCATCAAGCCTGCTGCACATTATGCACCGTGAGTCTAAGTCCATCCCCTTCCTTTTAAGGTTGGCTCAAAGGGGGTGACTTGATGAGTACTGGCCCGATCTTCCGTGAGGTATGTGATAAATTCGATTTGTGGAGATCTCGACGTTGGCGATCCGGCTTCAAATCAAACACGATTCGAACCCTGCAACCGTTACACCACTGCTCCGCTGGTTATCAACCAAGCACAACTTGATTGAATTGACCTCGCCAAGAAGGCTTTTCCTGCAAGCGAATCGAAGAACACAAGCAAGAAAGTGTAAACACGCAATCTGAAATTGCAAATATGAATGAAGTGAATAACAATATAAAAGAGGGTTCAAGAACTCGGTTCCAAAGGACTAATCGACACAGTGGAGGAGATCAAGAACGGGGGCCCTGATTCACTGCAAAAGGATTTGTCACCACAGTTACAATGAATGATTCAGTTTCTCGATGGAAAACTAAACTCTAAACAAAACCCGAGTTTCAACAGCGGCTGCTGCGTTGAATATAAAAGGAGGACGTCCTAGGGTTGGAGGCGGCCAGGGGTTGGGCGCCCACAACTTGGGCTTAAGGCCCGACTCGATACATAGCCAAGTTGGCCCAAAATAGGTGACGCAGCACCTTTTCGTGGTCACACAGAATGATCCACGAAAGATCTGGAGCTGGAACCAGATCCAAAACGACGGCGGCGGCGTCCCCTTTTCAACGAGTCCAAGATCGCCCTGTTTCGATGTCGTATGAGGAAATTATGATCGAAACAGTGACGACGTGTATGCTGAACCCGTGAGCGACGTGGCAGCTGAGTTGGAGACGAATTGCAACTCGGGGAAGACCATGGTGTCGGTGTGCCCAGCGTGGCGATGTCCTCATCATCCTCCCCTTCTTGAATTGGAGTCGTCCTCGACTCCTTCTTGGCGCCACATAAAGTGTTTCACTTTATTTGCACACTTGATCTTTCGGATCTTACTCCAAACTGATGCAAGGCTGAAAGGTCCCTTGTTTGGTTTTGATAATTGAGTGACAACTTAGGTGGACTAATTGTGTGATCATGAGAATACACAGGGGTTTAGTCCACAAGTGATTGTGAGATGAAGGAGCTTCATTGAATATGTGACATGACATGGAGTCATGTGACCGATGGTGAAGATCGAGATGAGGCTTGGCTCGAGACCGGAGGGTGTGTGAAGGACAAGTCGAGGCAGTGGAGCGACGGACCATGAGATGGTGAAGCTCGGGCAAGACTTGGTTCCGATGGACCATGAGGCGGTGAAGAGCAAGTGAGATCAAGATCGATGAACCGAGAGGGTTGCATGACGATATGAAGTGGATCATATCATCTTGAGATCGTGTCGGTGCATGTGTTGCATTGGTACTCCGGTGGAAGACGGTGGAAGTGGAAATGCGCAAGGCAAAGGTATGCTATAGGGCATTTCATTTCACCGGTCATGAGGTGTGTAGAGAAGTTGATGACCGGATTTAGGATTGATAGCCGTACTATCAAGAGGGGCAAACTTGTTTGCATCTCGGTCATCTAGTGCCACTTGAGTGATCTGACATTGCGACATGCTAGGATCGAGTGGCGCTGTGAGAACAAGAGAAAAATCCTTTGAAAATGATTGTGAAAATGCTAACACACATGCACATGGTGATGTACACTTGGTGGTGTTGGCACATTTACAAAGGTGGCGTTGATCGCGCGTTGGTTTGCAGGGTTGAGTTGGGTTTGGGTCCCTCTCTCCCTCCCGCCGAGCTTGCGAGGCGGGATTCGGCGTTTTCTGGAAAATTGGAGGCCTATTTTCTATTGCGCCGGATGCAAATTGTTGGAGAAGTTGGCGTTCGCGGCGGGCTGGAAAACGTTGTTTTCTGTGCGCCGGACGCGGCCGTCGGACGCGCGGCCAGGCGGGCCGGACGCGTCCGGCGAGTGGTGGCTTGGCGCGAGCAGCTGGCTGAGCTGTGTCTGAGCGCCGGACGCCGTGGTGGCGCGTCCGGCGTGCGCCGGACTCGGACCAGAAACTTCTGGGGCCGAGTCGTGCGCTCGTCGGGACGCCGGACGTTGGCGGCGGACGCGGGCCGGACGCAGGCGGCGGACGCGGTGCGATCACTGTGCAGCGTCCGGCGGAGTATGTCTGCACGCGCTGAGGAGTTAGCCGTTGGGAGCCAACGGTCGTCTTCGAATCGAGGGGACACGTGGCGCAAGATGGAGCGCCGGACGCGGCTTGGAGCGTCCGGCGGTGGGAGGCGGACGCGTCCGGCGCGTCGTCTTTGCCGGCGTGGGGGCAACGGCTAGTTTTGGGCTTTGGCCTATAAATACTTGCCTTGCTCGGCCATGGCTGCTAGCTTAGCACCTTGGGGACTTGGTGTCCACCTTGGAGAGTGCTTGGAGAGCCCTCTACTCACTTGAGCTTGATAGAGATCATCCGATCGAGTGAGTGAGCGATTCTAGTGCGTTGCATTGAGAGATTTGCATCGAGTGGCACTAGGTGATCGTGTTGCAAGCCGGTGTGCTTGTTACTCTTGGAGGTCGCCACCTCCTAGACGGCTTGGTGGCAAGAGATTTCGTTGAAGCACCGCGTGGAGATTGTGTGGTGCTCCGAAGGAGGATTTGTGAGGGGTTCTTGAGCCTTCCCCGCGGAGCGCGAATTGGCTACTCTAGTTGAGTGTGGCTTGGAGGATCCCGTTCTTGTGTTGATTGGAGTTGGGGCTCCCTAGAGGGGTTGTTGGCAGTGAGCCAACTTAAGCGGCCATCTCATCACCAAGTCGGTGTATCGCCACAAGCGGACGTAACTTGGTGGCGACCAAGTGAACCAGGGGAAAAATCGTGTGTCGATTTGTGATTGCCGAGGCTTCGACCTCCTTGTGCTTGTGTGTGAGGCTTCGACCTCCCTTGTGATTGTGTGCAGGTGGTTGGTCTCTACGCCCGGTGATTCGCCACCGCCGTGACTTCGTGTGTCCACTCTTTGCGGTGGTTTGCATCCCCTCTAGCTCAAGCTTGCATTTACATTTGTTACATTCTTGCTTAGCTTGAGTAGTGGCTCTTGTGCTCGTTTGCTTGTGTAGCTAGTTGAGCACCTTCTTGCTTGTGTAGCTAGAAGTAGTTTTAGTGTCTTGCTTAGCTTGTGTAGTTAAGTGAATTGCGCTCTTGGGTTCGGCTTGTGTAGCCTTGTCCTTGAGCATCTAGTGAGCTTAGGTTTGGCTTAGTGCTTTTGCTCATTAGAATTGTGTAGGTGCTCCCCGGTTCGCTAAGTACTAGTTGCTTAGGTTTGTGTGACCTTGCAAGCTAGAATTGTTTAGGTGAGCACTAGCTAGTTTAGCACCTTGCTTCTTGTTTAGGATCTTTTACAAGGTGCTACTAGAGTTGTAGTTAGTGGGGGTTAGTCTTGGCTAGACCGATAGTTTTAATTCCGCATTTGTTTTGGTTAGCCGTTGCGTAAGGTTTTAGGAAGGACTATTCACCCCCCTCTAGTCCATCTCGACCCTACAAAGGCTGGGGTCCGGACTCGGATGAAGCTCCTCCTGAGCAGCTGCTATTCAATACATCTGTTCTGAACAGCTTGTTGGCACTCTTAACTGAGAAAATGCCTTTCTTATCAGGGTGCCATGCTTATTTGAGGGAGAGATAATACATACCCCGGTCTAGTATAGGGCTACGGTAACATAGAACAGTTCACAACCGACGCATGATAAAGTAACCCCGCCGCCCAAGATGGACAGTGAGGATATATAGCCCATGCGCTCCCACGTACACAGGCGGCGACACTTTTACGGAGAGAACCCTTTCCTCTAGAAGAAACAGCACTGCGTGGCAGTGGCGTAGAGTGGAGCCTTCTTCCGCGACGAGCACCCGGCCGTCTCCTGCATGTAAACTTTTCCAAACGTGCTACACGACACTACACGGCACGGGCACGACTCCGGCACGGCACGGCGTGGCACGACACGGTCAGGCACGGCGGCACGCCGTGCCGTGCCAGTACATGCCACCGTGCCGAAGTATGAGCACAGGCACGGCACTATGGAGTATGAAACGTGCCGTGCCGTGCCAAAGGGCACGGTGGCACGCCGGTGCCGTGCCCCCAGTGCACTATCACAAGTATATCATATCATACACTTCAAAATCAACTTGTGATCTTAAATAACTTGACTAAACAAAGCAAATCACATCACAAAGCACAGCAGAACACACATTTAGGAATAATGGATTATATTTGAACTTGGAGCATATGCAATGGCTGCCTCATTAAAAACCTGCTAAGTAAAACTCACCCTTGTGAGATAAAACCTTAGTCGGGAAAAGAGTACAAGCCTAGCCCCAAGTTCAAACTTCGTTAAATGTTCTTACATCTCATCATTGTTCAAATTTCAAGTTCATCACTGTCCAAAGTTCTAGATCATCACATAACTAAACTAACTAAGGTATGGTACCAGTCTTCAAGTCTTCAACCAAGTTCAAGTTCCAGCTGCCAGCTCCCACTATCAGGCATTCAGGCTTCAAGTTCCAGCCTCCCAGCTCCAGCTGCCAAGTATAGATTTAGAAATTACAACTTCACAAATGACAGGCAGTGACCAGTAGTGTTAGACAGTTACCTTGTTCTTGTTGGCAGGGGCAGGGGCATCAAGTTCCAGCTCCCAGGCTCCCAGCTCCAGCTGCCTGCTGCAAAAGAATATATTTAGTAATTACAACTTTACAAAGAATATAATTAGAGTGTTATACAGTTACCTTGTTGGCAGGGGCAGGGGCATCAAGATACAGGTTCTCAAACATATCCTCCGGCTCGGGGTCCTCGACGGTATGCTGCAGTCTTGCCTCGGCCCGGCTCCCGGTCCTTGATGCGGGTGAGCCACTCCACGGTCTCCGCATTCAGCCTCCTCCGCCGGTCCTCAAGGATCCCGCCGGTCATACTAAACGTAGATTCGAAGATATGGTAGAAACCGCAGTTAAAATATCTTTAGCCATGATGGACAGCCTTGGATAAGTCGGTTTGTGCTCATGCCACCATTTCAACAGGTCAAATCTATCATCCAATCGAGGAACAAGTGTCACGGTCAAGTATGCAACAAGTTCGAAGCATTAGAAGCGAGGAGGTAGCAAAGCATGCGGCAATGCAAAGAGCGAGATGTATCTCTAGACAAGTTAAGAGATGAATGCAGCATAGAAGTACCACCACCAGACCCAGAATCATCATCATCATCATAAATTTCATCCCAAGCAGACCTTTTCTTACCAGACAGGGGTTGAGGGACAGTCCTCCTCAACCTAACATCACCATATTTCTCCTCATACTTGTTGAAAACATCAGTCAGCCTAGCTCTAGTGCCAACCTGGTAAGCAGTGTAATCTGTACTGGTAAGGTTCCTCAACTTCCTAAGTACTTTTGCAAAACCCTTCATTTTAGCTCTAGGGTCCAAGATAAATGCAAAAGAATATAGCAAAGGTATGTTCCTCCAATATTTATTGTACTTGTCAATCATAGGCTGAATGGCACTTCTCAAATGACAGTCATTAGCATACTTATGCAGGTGTATAGCAATCTTAACCAGATAATGAAGCATAAGTGGAGATGTAGGATAGTAAATACCAGATAAATCAACAGTAGCATCATAAAAGAGTTCAAGAAATTTAAATACTTTCTCAGCCTGTTCCCAATGTTCATCACTCAGAAGCAACTCACCATTGTCACCTTTAGGATAATTAGCATGTATGAAAGTAGTGAAAGGATCTCTGTGAGGAAGCAAAGCCTTAAGCATGAGATATGTAGAGTTCCACCTGACATCCATGTCCAACTGAAACTTCCTAGGCCTAATATTAGCTGCAATGCAAAGTCTTTTGTATGCTGCAATCCTCTGATTAGATGAATTTAAAAATGATATTGCAATTCTAAACACCTCAATCAAAGGCTTAAGAAAGGTAAGTGCTTCTTTGACAATCAAGTTGATTATATGGCATGCACACCGCTGATGCAAGAACATAGTAAAAACAGAATTTTCAGGTTCAGGAGTTCTTGGATCCTCAATAGGTACTTCAATACCAAGATACTTAGATAAAACAGGTCTAAGTTTTTGCATGGCAGAAGCATTAGATGAAGCATTATCCAAAGTAACAGCAAACACTTTATTAAGAACACCATAGTCAGCAAGAACAGATGCTACTCTATCAGCAATGTTCGACCATTATGGGAACAATCAATCAGCACAAGACCAAGCACTCTTTTTTCTAGTTGCCAATCGGGATTGATATAATGAGCAACTACACTAAGGTAGTCCTCTTTGGCTTTGCCAGACCATATATCAGAGGTTAAGCACACACAATTAACAGAATCAGACCTAAGTACCTCAACAAGCTTGGCCTTTCTATCAGCAAACTGCTTGGCTATGTCTCTTGTGGTGGTTTGTGTAGAGACAGCCTTGAACCTAGGATTATGAGCATTGACTATGTACTCCTCAAATGCAGCAGACTCACCAAAACTTATAGCACAATCAGACCTAGCAAGCAATCTAACAAGTTCAGTACGAGCACGCATTGGACAATAATCCCAATTACGCATAGAACCATCAGGATTAAATGATATATGAGTCTGACTTTTACCCCTGACTTTCTCTCGCCTAACAGCACACTTGTCCCTATGACGACGCAAAGAACCAGTGCCACACGCAGACCTAGCAGCATACTGCTTATTACAGTGGATGCAGCGAGCTCCATACCTGAAATCCTTACCATTGACCTTCTTGTATAGTTTCTGGAAGTCCTCCCATACGTCGGAGGTGGATGGACGTAATACATCTTTGGCGGCGCCGGCGCCGTTCTCTCCCTCTGATCCACCACCACCATCAGCTTCATCTTCAAGGTTGATCGGATCTTCTACATCTCGACCTCCACCTCCTCCTCCTCCACCTGCAGCGTCAGATCCGAAGAGTTCTTGCAACTCTTCATCGCCCATGTCATCATCATCTGAAACTCCAGGAACGTCGCGCATCCTCTCCTGCTCTTCATACACACTCTCCTCATCCAGTGTGTTAGAAGAGGAAGAGGGGGGCCGGGACCGCGCCGGCCCCAACCTCAAACGGCTACGCAAAGAACAGAAGAAGAAGAACAAAGCATAAGAACTCAAGAACAGAAGAAGAAGAAGATGTATGAAGCTAGGGTTAGGGTTTTTACCTCGTAGGCGGCGATGGAGAAGAAGCTGCAGCTCCGGCGAGCAGCAGCGGATCAGCCGATCTGCTTCTTCGAAGCTCCGTCTGCGCCGCTGCCGCTGCCGCGGCCGCTGCCGCTGCCGGAGGACGAAACAGTGAGTTCGGGTTCGGATTTGCGACGGCCCGGCCGCCGACCGGCCGCCGTCGCGCTCGCCCCTGCATCTTCTCCCTCATCACGGCTAACTCCTCGGAGAGATGCAGCGGCGCGCGGCGGAGCGGATCGAAGAGGAGAGGTCGATTAGAAGCGGCCGCCGCCGGCCGGCGGAGGCGGAGAGGAGAGGAGGGAATGAAATTAGGTTAGGGTTCGGGGGACGGGGGAGAGGCCGGCAGCTTATATAGCCCCCACTCACAACGGTCGGAAATGGACGGCTGGATGGAGGTGAAGGCAGGATCCAACGGCTCGAATTTTTTGGGCCGTGCCGCAGCCGTGCCTGGCCCATTATCGTGCCGTGTCGCGTGCCAGCCCGCGTGCCGGACTTGCGGCCCAGGCACGGGCACGGCGGTCGCCGTGTCGGGCCGTGTCCGGGCCGTTTTTTCCCGTGCCGTGTCTCGTGCGGCCCATCGGGCCTGGCCCGTTTGGAAAAGTTTACCTGCATGTCAAGCTCTGCCTCGCCCTCCGGCAGCGCCCAGTCGAACCGAGCGACAAGGTTGGCGAGTGCGAGCTCCACGACGGACATGGCGAAGTCGACGCCCGGGCACATCCGCCGTCCCGCGCCGAACGGTATCATCTGGAAGTGCTGGTCTCGGAAGTCCACCCCGCTGCCGACGAACCTCTCCGGACGGAATTCCTCCGGCGACTCCCACGCCTCCGGGTCCCTTGTGATGGCCCATGCGTTCACGATCACCATGGTGTTGCTCGGAATGTCGTACCCGTGGCTGATTCGAGTGGCCTGCATGGACTTGTGCGGAAGCAGCAGGGGCCCTGGTGTGTGCAGCCGCATCGTCTCCTTGATCACTGCTCTCAGGTACTCCATTTCGGCCAGATCTTGTTCGCCGATGATGTTGCCATGGTCGTCGCTGCTGATGCTCCGAGCTTGTGTCACCTCGCGCTGCAGCTTCTGCATGACTCCCTTGTTGCGGAGCAGCTCTGCCATGGCCCATTCCAGGACGATGATGGTGGCCTCTGTCCCAGCTCCGAACAAGTCCTGCATTCAAATCAAAGACTCATCAGGATCAACTAAGCAGAACAGCCATGCACGTCTCGTATTTCATTTCACCTCCAACAGAGCCTTCACGTTGTCCCTGCTGAGGCGCCACTCTGCTGTCCCAGCATGAGTCGTTGATTCCTTCTGCTCTAGTGACAGCAAAACGTGGATGAAAGCATCGTCGGTCGCTTCTTCACATGGCGTCTCTCTGGTGGCAGCCGCATCATCTATGATCTCATCGAGGATCTGGTCGATCGTCTCGAATGCCCTCGTAACCCTGGCGTCCGTGCCGTCGATGTGGCTCACCCATGAGAGCCACGGGATGTAGTCCCCGACGTAGAAGGCGGCGACCAGCACGTTAGTCTCCTCCAGCAGCCTGTCCACCTTGGCGCGCCACCCGTTGTCCCCGGCAGTGCGCAGTCCGAGCACGATCCGCCCCGCGACGTCCTTGGCAAAATCGTTCAGGAGCTCGCTCAGGCGCACGGAGCCGCCGCCGTGGTCGTCGCGGCATGCCTGCTCTACAATTCGCTGGAGCAGCGCCTCCACCTCCTGCTCCCTGACGGCGCGGTAGGCGCGCACCCTCGGCGGGCTCAGGAGGTGGTGCACGCTTATCTTGCGTGCGGCGCGCCAGTACGGGCCGTGCGGCGCGAAGGCGATGTCGGTGCAGCCGTACAGGAGCCGTCTGGGGATGGTGAGAGAGGGGCGGCTGGCGAACACGTGGTCCTGCGCCTGCAGCACCTCCCGCGCGGCGGACGCCGAGGACACGACGACGGCAGGAACCTGGCCGAGGCGGATAAGCATGACGGGGCCGTGCGCCGCGGCGAGTGAACGCAGCGAGCGGTGCGGGAGGCTGCCGAGTTGGTGGAGGTTGCCGATGAGAGGGAGCCGCCACGGAGAGGGCGGCAGGAGGTTGGCATTGGGAGTTGATTTCTTGCCGCGACGAGCAGCAAATAGAGAAACGTATGAGACCAAGAAAACAAACACGAGGATGGTCACTGCGCTTATGTTCTCCATTTGGCAAATTAATTAGTTGTGCATACAAAAGACACATTCCGCCACTTGCTCTCTATTTATACAGTTTGCCTGCCAACCAACTTGGCGGCTCGTTATAAGCTCATTGACATGCATCTTGATCCTCATTGGCATCTTCACGTGTATATTGATTCCGTTAAATTCCGACGTAAGAGCATCTCCAACAGTTGGCCATTTGGGTTATGCATTCTAGAAATTTGCCAAAAACCTTAAAAATTGCTCTCCAACAGTTGACCATTTGACTTATGCATTTTGCCAAACTTGGCATTTTTGCATAGACTCATTGGCTTGGCAATTTTAGAATCCCGTGAATCCCGGACTTGTTGTCCACGCGCGGTGGGGTTGTTTGGCGCGAGGACGACTCCTCTCCGTGCGCGCCTCCTGTTTCCCCCCCCGCCCCTTTTCTTCCCCCCCGCGCCGCCTCCACCCTTGGCTACGACAGATCCATCGCGCCTCGGTGTTTGCCAATCTGGAATCCATCGGCTGGGCACCTGGTGCTGCAACTGGCGTGATACGGCTGTAGAACAATGGAACTGGCGTGATACGGCTGTACAACAGGGCGCGATCGATGATGGCGTCGTGCGGAGGTTCAAACCTGGCGGCCGCGCGAGATTGACTCGATGGGGACGGCCTCGACCAGATCACGACGGCCAGCAGCGAGGCGACTTCGTGGACTAGATGGGGACGGCCTCGACCAGATCACGACGTACGGCCAGCAGCGGCGACTTGGCGGCGACTTGGCGGCGACGGGCAATCTCCCGCGCGCGCGAACAGGAGATGAATCGCGGGAAGCGCGCGAAGATGAGGAATATCCCGGACAAATCTTGGTGGGTCCACTATTTTGGAAAATGGCAAGTCAAAAATGCCCAACTGTTGGAGATGACCAATTTTTCCCTTTGGCAAATGGTTTTGAGACTTGGCATTCTCCAACAAATGGCAAAGGAAAAATGCCCAACTGTTGGAGATGCTCGTATTTTTCTTCTTTTAGTTGAAAAAAAATCCTAATTCTTCCTAGTTTTCAACATAATTTCAATTTGTATTGTTTATGTAGTAACAATAATTAGTTCTGAATACAACTGCATTTAATAAGTATTTGTGTCTTCATAACTGTCTATTTATTCTTATTTTTAATTTCATTTTGGAATGTCGATTTTACTATGCATATTTTTTAAAAAAAATTACTCTAATTCTTAAATTTATACGAATAAAAAATGTGTATTCTATTTATGCTAAGTTAGTTTAAGTAATATTTTTAGTAAACCCTAAATTTGTTAATATAATGCAAATCATATAACCAAAAGAAGTTTATGGTTTTCTAATGAAGCATATAAAATGAGATATATTTATGATTACCACAAAAATACAAAAGAGGGTGAAGTTACCCTAATGTGGGATGAGCCATGTTGTGAAATTACTAAGAGTTTTTCTATCAATAATCACGTTGCTCACCACTAAAAGAATAATTAGTCTAAAATGCTAAGAGTGACATGCTAAGTCAGATACTCTGAACCCGATGGGAAGATTCTACCACAAGAATATCTATAACCTAGTTTTAGTTCCATTTCTAGTCATTATAGATAGTTGATAGGTCAACAAGATTTAATCACACATATCTATAATCTGGTTTTAGTTCCATTTGTAGTCCCTTAGATAGTTGATAGGTGAACAAGATTTAGTCACACATTTATTGGTTCTCTTGATACCAATTCATTGTTTATGCATACATACGTTCTCTATTGAGATTTTTCAAGGTTAAGATCATAGATTATTTGAGTTGAAGGAAAAAGATTGAGCACACTACTAAATATTCCAAATGACATGGTCACTTAAAACATTGAACTCAGAGTTTTTTTTTTTTTTTTTTTTTTTTTTTTGCTCACTCATGACATCATATCTGTAACACTCTGTGTTTTGCATCATTATAAAATTCACTAAAAATTTAAACTTCTAAAAAATTACAACAAATTAAAAAAGGCTGATTTATTTTCATGAAAAACCTACTTTTCTAAAATAAAATGTTTTCCAAAACCCTTGCATTAAAATTCACCATATAGAAATTAGGTTGCATGATAGTTTGAATGCTTGCTTGGTTTGGTCACTTGGGGCCTGCTTGGTTGGGTGTCAATTTTTGCCCAACCAAAGTCATGGCAAGTCAAAACTTAGGCTAACCAATCAAGGCATGCCAAAGTTAAGGAAAAAACATATGTATGCATTTGGTTGGTTGACAAAACAAAGGCTTGTCAAATTTCTCTTTTATATGTAGATCAAGAATATTTTAGAGACTTGTCAAAACTCTGGCATAGAAATTGGTAGTGCCAATTCTTTGGCAATGAACCAACAGATGACTATAAATTTGGCATGCCATGATTTGGATTTGGCAAAATTTGGATGCCAACCAAGTAGGCCCTTGCTTGCATGTTTGTTTGCCCTAGAGTTTAATTTGGCACCTCTTCCTTGATAATATCTCCACCCAAATATATATTTTTTCATTGAACTTCCTTCCATCTCGTTCTTGATTCAGCACCTCTTACAAAGGGCGTGTATATATATGCCTACACATATATCCCCTATCCATACAAACCTTTAATATACATATTCTCTGGGAACTCCTTTATATACGTAAATACAAAATCTCCTGGGTTCACTCTACCTCATGTCCCTTCCCGTGCACACGAACTGAGCCAGCTCCCGTATTAGTGCCGACACAAACACACCACACGCCGCGTCATGTCGTGAGGTCGTCTTCCCCGGATGATCCTTGTCGACAGCTCAAGCCTTGCCTGGGACGAGGGGACGCTACCGCACGGCACTACCATAGCCACCGGCGAAGAAGTTCCTCGGCCAGATATTTTGGCACCGTGTGTGCCTTCTTTCTGGAGCACGTGAAGCACGCTTGCACAGGGTAGCCCATCGCCCCGTCTATCGTCGCTGTTCCTGCTGCCATGTCCCGTCGAGCTCGATCGGTAACAAGAGCCGCTCAGCACCATGAAAAGACTGCAACTATACCACGGCTGTCCGCAAAAATCTCCGCCCGGAGATATTTCCTCCGACGAGGCCAACCGCCTTACTGTTCTGACCACCATGGCTGAACACCTTCATCAAGCTCGGACACAAGAAACTTTGGGGACGAGCACTGCTTCCCTGTGGGCTCTGGCTGCTTGCTTCAGTGGTGTCGTAGAGGGGCAACTGGATAGGAGCCATCTGCAAGGAGGGAAATATTTAAATTGCCCCTTTATATTCGGGTGAAATCAAAGGAATGCTATTGATCGCGATTAGATGGACGTGATCATCATTCATCACGGCTCCTAACTGGGCTTTTTTTTTAGCAAAGGCTCCTAAACGGGCTGCATGCATAAGGAATTTGCAGGCCGCTTCTCTACTGTTGAAATCCTATATGTTTTATTTTCATGAGGACAAAAAATTCTATTGGAACGTGGAAGAACAGAACCCATCCTTTAATTTAGCCCATTCGGCCCAACTGTAGCTATACTAAACTTCCAGCCCATCCTAGATATAAAATCTTTAGAGTGCAAATGGCAGCCCACTGCCCGCAGCACATGCAGCGAGATCTCTCTCAAAGTGATCAGGCTACGGGAGACCATGACTATGCAAATTAGTGATGACCAAATGTTTTAGAGAGAAAATGCAAAAAAGAATACCTTGATAAGAACATTTGTAGATCAAAAGTTGCGTGCAAATTTGTTAATTAGTATATATAGTTGGTCCAAGGTGGAAAGAAATCCCCGGCATGTCGGAGGATTTCCATGCGAACATGTCCCGATTTTTCATGAGAAAAGTCGACGAGCATGTCCTCTTATGCTTGATTTAGGTTCTTGCCGATGTTGGTGGTCTTGCTACCATCTTACTCCTCATGTTGTACCTTCTTTTGAGTCGGTGCCAAACGTGAACGTTGGTGTTGTTGTTGAAATCGATGGTGAAAACTTGGCGAGTGCAAGTGTTACACCCTTTGGATCTTTTGGCATAAACTTGCACTCTGATACCGAAATTGCTAGCCTCGAGCCTCCGAGCCTAGCTTTATGCTAAATATCATAGTCGAGTGCGTGTTTGTTGTGGTGGAGGGTCCGGACGACATGTTTGACATCTGACCTGTCACAATGGTAGGTGCTCTACAAGTTTTTGGCAACTGTGATGACGCCATGAGGGCTCGACATCTTTAGTTTGAGGTAGGCATAGTACGAGATGACCATGAACTTGGCGTAGAATGGATTCCCGAGTATGGCATGGTATGGCCCTTCAAAGTCGGCAACCACAAAGGAGAGTGTGTTTCCTTGTAGTAGTGTATCGTGTCGTCGAGTGTGACGTGGAGGGTGATAATACCTAGTGGCATCACACATAGGCCCGGTACTATTCCATGGAAGGGAGATTGTGAGGCATGTATAGCTTCCCTACTTTGGTCTTTAGCTTGTCAAAGGCATCCATGTAGAGGATGTTGTTGTCGCTTCCCCCCATCCATCTTTGCCATACTTGTTAACACCAGAATTTGGTCAGGAATATGACAGGTGGACCCGCAGACGGCAGAGAGAGGAATTCGGCAAGTGCATATGCGGTCGGCTAATTTCCATGTGTTCGGCAAATGGCCAAGCGGTCGGCAATCGCTTTATTTGAAGGCGGAGAAAGGAAAAAGGAAGCGATCGAAAAGGGAAGGAGTCGTGATGATCAAGGACTCCGATTATGGATAGAGTTAGCATGTCTTTGTCTTTCCAATTTTGGTTAGATAGTTCGTAAGTGCTTAGGACTCATGTTTTGTCCAGGGTATAAATATAAACCCTCGACCATTGTAATAGGGGTTCACAACCAAATCAATACAACCGGCTACGCGCCACCCTTCGAGTCCTTTAGTCGTGTCGTCGAGTTCTTCGAGAGGGCCAATCGATCCGTCGACCTCCGTAAGTCCGGCAACCTTGTTATCATGTCTAGTATCGTGCGGCGGATTTAGATGTGATGCAAGTAGTCTCATCCGTTTTGCTTAGTATCGTGCGGCGGATTTAAGCTTAATGATGGGAAGTTTTTGCTTGTGCCTTGTATCGTGCGGCGGATTAAGACATGAGTAAAGATAGTTATCGGCTCTTTTAGATTTGGCAAGATCTAATAGATTCATTAAGTTATCACGTGTTGCATGCTTTATTTAATGTTTAATTATTTGCAACACTCTTTTGCCCAATCTAGATTGATACTCTTTCGGCTTGTTGATCGTTCCTTTCATGCTTATTCAATACCGAGTAGATCAAGCTCATATAGCCGAATTAGATCGATCTAGATTGTTACATGTTGCGGGTTCATTCACGTTATATGTAGATAAGCCTTGACAGGACCGGGTACCGTGCGGCAGATGCAGGTCTTTGGGTTACTCTAGAGCTAGTCATCCGGTGGACTAGAGATCGGTTTAATCTGATAGGCTCCTTTTACATGTTGCTTGTTTGTTCCTTCTTCATGGACCCCGATTCGGCAATCTTGCCGATACGGTTATGCTTATACATGTAGCAAGTATCTATAGATCTGTTAGATAATTATATGCTTTTAGCTCTTTATTGCTAGATTGTATCATGCGGTGGATTGATCTAGTAGCAAGGAGTGGTGTAAATTCATAGTGAGTGGTATCATGCGGTGGATTAGCTTGCTTGGGTTTATGCTCGACGGGTTTATGAAGGCTAGACGTGCGGCGAGACTAGTTGGAGTAGCCTATGCATGTGTTGTTTAGTAGATTTATATTTACAAGTTACTTATTCTTAATTTTTAGTGCTTAAAGATGCTTTAAACATGAGATGTAGTTTGATATGCTTCAATGATTTAATCTTGTTCAAACATGTCTTCATTTACCGTATTCGGCTAGTTTGTTTGTTTACATCGGTTATGTTACTTTAGCCGAATGAACGCATCTGTTGCGATAGCTTCCATAGCTATGTGTCGTCGTAAGTGGCTTCGGGGCCGTAAAGATGGAACTGTCTGGTCTCACCCGAGCACGTTCCAGTTATGATCTTACCGTTTTATCCCTTGTCGATTTTCAGGTCAAATCGGCGGCACGCCACCGGATTCGACGCCGGGCACCCGATTGAAGCTAGGCTTTCCGGCTTGTGTGTGTGAGACGTAGGGTGGTCACATTTTGCGTCAACACACTTTTTGGCACGCCAGTGGGACAACTTCTCAATATAAGATGGGATCGGAAATTGACAACGGTGATCACGTTCGAACGTGACCATGGACGAGCCGCCGCGCGGAGCAACGCCGGATGGTGGAGCAAGCAATGGAACAATTTCAGCGAAATGTCGATGTCCTTTTCCAAGAACAAGAGTGGCAGAGTGATGATCAAGCAAGCACCGCCACGAGTTCTTCTCATTTGGTCGATCGATGTTACCGACGAGGAGGAGATGCAGAGGGTAGTTGGAGCCATCTACAAAGCTGTAGGAGACACTATGTTGAATCACAACACAGCTTTTCTCTCGGGCACCTTCCGCAAAATCATGGCTGAAACTTTTGGTCCGGCGGTTGACAAACGATTTGAAGCAAGATTTGGAGAGCTTGTTGGGCCGGTGTACTTCAACACTCAAGCAATCTTCGGGGAAGTCAACCGGAGGAGAAGAGATAATCGGTACAAGCAAAGATGGAGCTATTCATGATGGAAAAGAGAAGCCTCCTGTGACCGAGCGGCAAACTCATGGTCGGGTAGCTTTTGGTGCGACAAAAGATATACCCGCATCTCGCTTATAAGATTTCTCCGTAGCAAAACGATTGCAGAAGAGTGTCTATGGAGATGGGTATAGTGAATTCACGATTACGGTGCTCGGATGCTTTGCCGAATCCGGGATACAAGAGTGCATCGAGTGCCTTCTAGGAGACGGGGAGCAAAAGATGCAAATGATGAGCTCCTGCGAGAATGGGCGATATGATGCGAATCAATTCGGCACGAAACCAAAGCATCGACATATGCATACAAATCTCCTTTCCGAATGGTACAATAGGGTAGCTCTTCCACCAAGAGTTAAACCACCAACGGATTTGACCAAATTCTCTCGGTCAAGATGATACCGAGCACCATTGAGCATGTCAAGTAGATATCGATGCAACTTGGAGAAGCCGCTGTGATGAAGCTTGGAGGATCGATATTTTCCTATGTCTCGACGGGGCCGGCTTTCACATGGTTTGCATCGCACCGGCCAATTCCATTGGTACATGGGCAGAATTGGAGCAAAAGTTCCATTCATACTTTTATACGGGAACCAAAGTGAGAAGAAGATGGTTGATCTGTGGTCTATGAGGATGAAAACTGCGAGACACCAATGGAGTATCTCATGCATTCGAGAAGCAAAGAACATGTGCTATTCTCGACTATTCGATGATCGGCTTGCACAATTGGTCATTGCGGGCATCTTTGCCACATATTAGAGATAAGCTATTCGGTATGGAGTTTGAAGATCCTGGGATGCTTGCACAAAAGCGCGACAATGAACAATCAAGCCCAAGGGTTCGGAAGAGATGCTCGTTTTCGGAAAAGAACAGTGCAAGCGTTGATATGTATCGTGGATTTACGGAGGAAGCATCGAATATGAAGATGAAGATGAAGTAGTCTAGCTGCGAGTTGACCTGGACAAAAGAGCCTACTTTGGTCGGTCATCGATGGGTGAAGCGCGAAGGGATCTTATGATTTTGATGTCGAGAAGCGGATAAGCTCTTTTTGTATCTCGGTCCAAGAAGGACGCGTTAAGTTTGCCTGGAAGGACATCCTATCTTTGCGCCTGAAGGAGTAAAGGATAAGAAGTACTTGTGGATTTCATGATACAAACTCTCATCATATCAATGATTGCCGAGTGTTCGAAGTAAAAATTCGAAGGCTATTCAAGATGGACACTTAAGATTTGATGGCAAGATGAAAGTAGACAAGAACCCATTCCCTCGAACATGGTCTCTTTCTCCATAGGCATGGTTGATGCCGGTGAGTCCAAGGAAAAGGGAAAGATGAAGGTTCGACATCGAAAGAGCCAAAGAGATTGGTTCGTTGACCCTAATCGGCAAGTTACCAAGGAGGAAGTGCAACAAGCGCAGTTCAAGAATAGCCGAACGAGAGAAGGGTCAAACTTCGGATGCGGCTAAGGGAAATTGCCGAATACACGCCGATCCGAAGCGCGGGGTTACGCACGACACTTATTGAATAAGTGGCAATGGGAAAAGAAGATGGAGTATGATGAGGAACAAAGCAGTACATTGAGGAGGAGCGCAGTTCATGGCGAACGTTGGAGATATGAAGCGAAGTGCGCCAAAGGGAACAAGAAGAATACGAGGAGAGAGCAAGAGCAATCTCATTGGAATTGTTCCTTCTTCGGTTTCTTGTTGGAATGAAGGCTTGAAATTGCTCGCCGAAACAATTGCCCCGAATGCGGTGATCAATATTCGGAAAGTACGGGCAATCTCGAGTCAACGCCGTCCCGTTCATGATAGACTTGGGATGAAAGTTCCAGAACGATCGGCGCCTAAAAATAAAAAGTTTTGATGGATATCGAGGAAAAGATTTGCAGACCAAACATGGGCTCACGGTAGTGTCCATACTACGGAAGAGAGTTCCTACGAGATGGCAAAAAGGTCAATGGTGCCCTCTGGTGCGGAAAAGCCGAAGAGAAGAGTTCGGCGTTTGAGAAATCAAGAGATGAAGCGGAAATAGCCAAAAAGAAGCCGGTATGGCGTCCTAAGAAAAAGGATGGTAGACGGGGCCCATCGGCTAATACTAACATGGTGTTCTTCATTCCATTAGAGTTTAAAGCTCTGAAGACCAAGAAGTGCAAGATGAGGTATATTGATTTTGATGAGGCGAATGCCGAGACTCGATGGCTCAACTTGTGTTGACTCGGCAAGCAATCTTTGATAAGCCGTTAAAAATCGTCATCCGAAACCATTGTACTTGAAGGGATATGTCAATGGCAAGCCTTTAACTAAGATGCTTGTTGATGGAGGGGTGCTATCAATATTATGCCCTATGCTACTTTCGGGAAACTTGGTATGACAAATGAAGATTTCTTCATGATGACATGATCCTTAGAGATTTTTGGCAATGCTTCGATACTCGTGGAGCAAGTACATGTGGAGCCGATGATTGGATCCAAGACCTTGATCACTACCTTCTTTGTCATTGATGGCAAGGGGGCATATAGCATGCTTCGGGAAGGGATTGGATCCATGCTAATTGCCGTATACCCTCAACTATGCATCAAATCCTTATTCGGTGGGTAGGAGATGATGTAGAAGTTGTTCAGCCGATGATTCGGTGAGTGTTGCCACTTCGAGCCCGCTTATTGGGAGTATGATGGACTAGATTGCCTTTCGGGTAAGGTATGGAAAGAAGGTCCCTGTCAATGTGTTCGACGGGGATTGCCCGATCCAAGCGGTCGGCTCGATGATGAACTTTTAATGGGCAATCCAATCGATGGCAACAAAGGCAACCGGGTCGTGGTTTCATGTCGGCCGACAAATTAGAAGAAATCAATGTTGGTGATAGCACAAAGTCAAGGCCGATGTATATCGGTGCAAATTTAGACCCGAATATAAATTGAAGTTAATAGAGTTCTTTGAATGAGTTCAAAGATTGTTTTGCTTGGGATTACACGAGAGATGCGGGTTGGATCGATCAATTGTTGAGCATAAGCGCCTATAAAACCTGGATTTCGTCCTTTCAAACAACCTCCACGGAAAATCTATAAAGAGGAGGTATTGGCCGATGTAAAGAAAGAGATTGAGAGATTAATTGAAGCAAACTTTATTCGGCCATGCGGTATGCGAATGGATTTCAAATATAGTACTGTCTACAAGAAGAATGGAAAGATGAGGGTATGCATAGATTTCGGAGAGATCTCAACAAAGCTACTCCAATGGATGGATACCCAATGCCAGTTGCCGATTTATTAGTGGATGCAGCAGCAGGTTATGAAGTTATCGGTTTATGGATGGCAATGCTACAATCAGATTTTCATGGCAGTTGAAGATATTGCAAAGGCGCATTCGGATGTCCTGGTCACATTGGATTGTTTGAGTGGATAGTGATGACATTTGGATTGAAGAATGCTGGTGCAACTTATCGAGAGAGCCATGAACTATATCTTTCATGAGTTAATCGGCAAGATTGTAGAAATTTATATTGATGATGTAGTAGTCAAATCCGAGAGACCATGAAGGACATTTAGCCGATTTAAGAAAGACTTTGGAGTGCACAAGGAGACATGGCTTAAAGATGAATCCAAACAAGTGTGCTTTTGGAGTCTCGGTTTGGTGAGTTTTTAGGGTTCTTGATCCACAAAGGAGGGATAGAAGTTGGAAAAAGAGCATGGAAGCAATAGACAAAGTTGTGCCCCCAACTAACCTTACAGAATTGCAATCATTCCGGGCAAGGTCAATTTCGTGAGAAGATTCATATCCAATTTATCGAAAGAGTGTTGCCTTTCTCTCCATTGTTGAAGCTCAAGAAAGATCAGAAATTTGTATGGGGTGACATACAAAGAAAAGGCTTTTGATGAAATCAAGCAATATATGAAGGCACCGCCGATGTTGGTACCTCCACAACTTGAGAAGCCTTTCAATTTGTATGTGGCGGCCGATAGCCTAACAATAGGATCGGCCCTTATGCAAGAGTTTGATGGAAAAGAGAGAGTAATAGCTTACCTTAGCCGAAAAGCTGTTAGATCTGAAACAAGGTATTCGGCTATAGAAAAGCTCGTTTGTGTGTTTATTACTCATGCACCAAATTTCGGCACTATTTGTTAAATGCCGAATGTGTGGTTATATCTAGTTTTGATGTAATTAAACACATGTTGTCAATGCCGATTTTAAGTGGGAGAATCGGCAAATGGGTATTAGCAATCGTCGAGTTTAATTTAAAGTATGAGTCGGCAAAAGCGGTGAAAGGACAGGCAATTGCCGATTTTATTACTCAACATCGTGATTTATCCGTTGATATGATTAACATTGCCCCATGGGCATTATTTTTTTGATGGATCATCATGTGACAAAGGTGGTGGTGCTGGTATTCTTTTGATATCCCCACGTGAAAAGATATTTGAGTTTGCTTTTTCAATTGAATATCCTGTCACTAACAACCAAGCGAGTATGAGGCTTTGCTTAGAGGGCTTCGGGCCGTTGGTAGAACCGAAGGCGTTATTCTTTTGAGGTATTTGGTGATTCTGAATTGGTAATCAATCGGTTGAATGACAGGACAATATGAATGCAAAAATGATGTACCGCAAGGGTACCATGAACAATGTAGGGAACTTCGAAAAGTTTTTCGCAGTTACTTTGCATCATATACCCGAGAGAGCACAATGGAGAAGCAAATAAATTAGCTCAAGCCGCTTCGGATATCGGGAAAATCATGAAGTCTATACAAAGAAGAAGATGTTTTCAATTCCGATCGATAAGTAATGACTGGAGAAGTGACATTATCAACTATCGAAAGATCCATCTCAAAGAGTTTCCGGAGGCTCGGGTATAAGGCATTTAAATTTGTGCTTCTTGATGATCGGTTGTACCACAAGTCTATAGATGGAGTGTTGCTCAAATGCTTGAGCCAAGAAGAAGCTAAGAAGATTATGTTTGAAGTCCATGGAGGAGCTTGTGGTGCACATCGGTCGGCTTACCGAATGAAATGGATAATAAGGAGGACGGGGTACTTTTGGCCGACTATGTTGGAGGATTGCTTTGAATATTACAAAGGGTGTCGAGATTGTCGATATTTGGTAATGTTCGAGAGCACACGCATCATTACGAATCCGATAATTAAACCTTGGCCGTTCGGAGGATGGGGTATAGATTTAATTGGACAGATCAATCCTCCATCTAGCAAAGGACACAAGTTTGTGTTGCTAGCAACAGATTATTTCACCAAGTGGGTTGAAGCTATCCCTTTGAAAAAGGTCACATCGAAAAATATGATCAGTTTTGTCAAGGAACATATAATTCATAGGTTTGGGATTCCACAGAGACCATTACAACCGATCGGGGACTCGGTTCACTTCTTCGAGTTTTGTGATTTTGCCGAAAACATGGGGATAAGGTCGTATAATTCTTCTCCTTATTATGCACAAGCCAATGGCCAAGCGAGGCGTCAAATAAGATCATGATCAAGATTATTCGAGAAGAAAATCGATGAGAAGCCAAGGAGATGGCACTTGGTCCTTAATGAAGCATTGTGGGCTTACCGAATGGCTTGCCATGGGTCCACACAAGCATCTCCATATGAGTTGGTTTATGGACATAATGCCTTGTGATGCCTTGGGAGTTGCAATCGGGATCAAGGAGAGTTGAGTTACAAAAGGACTCGACGAGAAAAAGATTATAAGGATCGATGATGGATGAGTTAGAAGATTTGCATTTGATTCGTCTTAAGGCCTTAGAGAATATTGAGAAGAATAAAATACGTGTTGCCAAGTACTACAACAAGAGAGTTAAAATTAAGCAATTTGCGTAAGGAGAATTGGTTTGGAAAACAATATTGCCAATTGGTACCAAAGACGGAATATTCGGCAAGTGGTCTCCGAATTGGGAAGGACCTTTTCGGGTTGTCGGTTGTGCACGGCAATGCGTATATATTAAAAACGCTGTTTGGAGAAGAACTTACTAGAGCCATCAATGGCGATACCTTAAGAAGTTTTATCCAAGTATCGAAGTTGGATCTTAATTGTGATTATGACATAAGCGTGGTATAGCCGATTGAATAAAATCGCCTTGAGCAAAGGAAAGAAGTTGGAAAGAAGTAACCGATAATATTATCGCCTCTAGTGGAAAGATAGCCGATATCGTGTGTATCGTCTTGAGAACAAAAATAGCCGATACGTTGTATCGCCTTTAGTCGATTTTTAAAAGTATAAGTGAACAGTTTGATCTTATCTCTCGGTGATAGGTTTATCGGGAGAAGATAAAGGGAATTGAAGTACTACGCTACAAACCGTCAAGTCATGGAACGGGACCGAGATCTAATCGGCTAAAATGATGTCATGCGATTCGGGAGTTTTCGTTTGGGAAGAGCGTTGCGATCGAGTTCTAGCTAAGGGAAAATTTGCAAAGAAGCAAATACAAAGACGAATGTCATCACGGACAAGCAAGAACAAGAAGAGGACCAACATTCTTCATTAAAATTTTATTTACAACCCGCGCCAATCCTAGTACAAGCTACTCCTCTTCTTCGTTGAAGAGCTTGTTGAGGACAGACTCGGGGTTGGTGGCGTTGGCCATGGCGTCGGCGTGGGCGTCGTAACCCGCGGGAGGCCCTCGATGTCGTCGACTTCGTGAGGAGCCCCGCGGAAGCCGGTCGGCATCGGAGCGTAGTCGTCCCGGTCCGGGGACGACATCCCCGCCGGGCCGAGGAGGTGCCGAGGCGCACGCCATGAAGGGCAACCTGGTCGACCCGAGGCACCACCGCCGAGGCGCTCCACGGCCGCCCCTTGGGCGTTCACGTGGTTGGCCGCCGCCATCGCCGCCACCTTCAAGCGGTCCGGCTCCGCGGTGAGGTCTCGCAAAGAAAAATAAGATTAATCAATGAGCAAGATGAATCGGAAGGAACATGGGTTGAAGGCAATTGGCGAAAAGTGAATGCGGTGATGGCCTCGCTCATCCGCCGGTTGTCCTCCAACTCCGGTGAGCGATCCCGAACTTCTTGGTTTCTTCACCAAGAAGCTCCATCGCCTCATCCCGCTCACGGCGATACGCGGCGGCGTCGTAACGGTATGCGGCGGGATCTCCTCGTCGTTCCTCTCCCATATAGGAACGTACGAAGCCGACCCCGATGAAGCCGGCGAAGCCGGTCTGCGGAGAAGGAGCAGGAGCCGGGCCGGAGCGGGGAGCCAGCGGGGAGGCGAGGCGTCGAACGCCGCAGCCGGCGCCGGGGAAGCGCCATTGGCCGGTGCTTGATCCTCGCCGTCCTACAAACGAGGTACCGTCAAGATCGGCTAATTTAGAAAAAACACGAGACAAGATGGGGAGATCGTTTCTTACCGCAGACGGCGACCACCACGGCCGCTTCCCTCCGCCGCGTCCACCACGGGAGCAGGAGCGGAAGCGGAAGAGGGAGCGTGGGTGCCGGCCGGCGACCCGCCTCGGACATTGGCGATGTAGTCGCCGGTGTTCCTGTAGCCCCGAAACGGATCAAGAAGATAAGCAACCGCAAAGGGGGCGAGGTTCGGATCGGGTAAAGACTATCGAATAGCACAACTCAAGGGATTGGAGATCTCACCGCCGGCGCCGGTTGCTACTACCCTCCGCCTCGTCGGGCGGGACGCTTATTACGATCTCCGCCGCTCGCCATTGGTGATGGTGGGGGTTTTTGGGCTTGAAGGCAAGGAGGAAGTGGAAGAGATTGAAGAAGATAGCAACCGCTTGTGTTTGATGTGGTGATGGTGGGAGCCGACTGGTCCTATTTATGAACGTGGGAGCCGTGGAGACCGTGGGAAAGCCAAGCGACGAGTAGGGTTTCCACGTTTATGGGCCGATGTTGAGTTGGGCCGAGCCCATTACTGCGGGCGATTCGGTTACCATACGCTCGGTCGGCTAAATAGCCGATGAAAGTTATTCGGCTAAAGTGAACGCTTGAAGCGGCAATAGTTACGTTCGGGCCGATATACGCGTCTATGAGTACGGTTGTAATTGGAAGAGCCGAATGGTATGAAAGGAGAAAAAAGATAAAGATTATCTACTTTTCAAGAGAAAAGAAATTGTTTTCAAGTATGACAAGGCCAAGCCTAAGAGTCTACATCTTCAAGTACAAGCCAAGCATCTATACATTTAAGAAAGAATTGATAACAACAAGAGCATCAATCTTGATTCGGTTGGCCTCATCAAGAGCTTTTTGGTCCTCTTCTTCGAATCTTGGATATTGGACAGTTTGCTTTTGATTTGCCGCGTCTCCTTAATGATCGATTGTATTTTGGATTTAGCGAATCAAGAGATGGCAGATTTGCGAGCTTAGTTTCATGAGACTGAATATTGGCATTCGGTTGAGCCAATTGAGCTTCAAGTTTGGCTTTTTCTTCTCTCATGACTGCTGACTACGGTTCTAAGGTGCTCAAGAGATGCTCGAGTTGACTTGATGCTAGAATAGAGCTCCTTGGCCTGCTTGTTCCTTGGCCATTTTTCTTTTCTCCAGATCAACTTTGGTGGACACATTCTTGTGTGCTCTCTTGATAGCAGCAAAATGATCATCAAGGTGTGATAAAGCGTCTATGGCGGCCTTGAGATTGGAAGGAAGCTCTTGATCAATAAGCTTCTGCTATTTCCCTTATTTTGTCTCGAGTCTTGGGCCAAAGCAACAATATCCTTTTTCGAAATGAGATTATATCCTTTAGCTTGGCTTGACTCTCGATGACAGTGTTTTGGTTGGAAGAAACTTCATCGTCTTTGTCCCAAAGATACTCTTCAGCGATAAGGGAAAAGGCGGCTTGAGGGTGAGCGGTGTCCCGTTGATGAACAAGGAAGGTAATTTAACCGAATGACTCGGTTGGAAGTAAAAATAATCAAGTGGAGTAAAATAATACCTCCTCGGCAAAAGCCCGATCAATGGCATCCTGGGTAGCATCAAGACTCGAGTGACTAGTGCGATTCTTTGCCGCCGAGATAGCGGTGTCATGGCTTGTTGATGCATCTTGGATTGCCGAAGGAGTTAAAACCGTAACGGTGAGAGAGATTTTTTCTGCTACTTCTCCCACGATCACTGTTTGTTCATCAACCCGATGAGAGGGAATTTTTCTCGCTATATCTCCTTGTTCACCTACTTGATCGTCGCTCGATGCATATCAAGATCATTGGTGAGCTCATTGTTTGCTTGACCAATGGAGGCTCCGGAGAGTTGTCCAAGATCACTACCCTATCGGGACTTTGAGGGTTGGCCTCGCACATGTTGAAAGAAAGTGATAAGTGCAAAACACACTTGCAGATGGAAAATAAAGGATAAAAAACATTCATACCCGAGGGAGTGGTTTAGCTTTCTTAGATCTTGTTTTCTTGGGAATTGCGTGTCCTTGATAGGGGAGGAAGAAGTTTTTCTTTTGAGATCTTTCAGAGCACCTTTTATGTATCGCCACAGGTATCTTGTTGAACACCTGTCGACTTGGAGCATCATGCCCCAAAGCAGAACAAAGGCCGGGTTGCCAATATTGAACCTCTGGAGGACTTGGAGGAGCAATGTCCTGTTCAAAGGAGATGTTTTAGAAACGAACGAGATATGAAGTAAAAGGTGGTTTGTGAGTGTGTACCTCATCATCGAAGAAAATGAAGGCATCAAGACTTGGCATAAAGGGTGAACTTGTGCTCGAAGATATGAGAATGCCATTCTTGCCACCGAGGTTGAAGGAAGAATGAGTAGCTTCAATTATCACCGGAGGATTGGGCTCATATGTTGGAAGCTTGCATCCAAGATTGAAGACTTTGTTGGCCTCGGTTATATTCAGCAGTGTCTCCACGGGTCCGATGATGCTCGAGAAATATGGCCTTGGGGGCGGTGACCAAGTCCAAAGCTTGTCGGCAACCATGTTTGGATTATAAAATTCATAAGTTGAGCTTATCAACCGACCATGGTGAAATTTCTGGCGCGAGCACGGGGCTTGATGAAAGCATTGAAAATGTCCCTGGAATCATCATCTATGCAGCCCAACTCATAGCCTGAATCGCAAGGGAGAGTTAAATTTTCATTTTCCCCGTAGGGAAACTAGATCATGTGGTTGAATCCCTTGTAGAAGATCTTGAAAAGATGACCCGGGTCTAAGTCAATAATGATTGAAGATGCGGCCTCTCCATATGTCCGACAAGATTTGTATCTGGGGTCTTCACCTTCAAAAGATAATTGATTGAAGGAAAGTTCAGATTGTGGAGATCTACAGAGACAATCGATGCATGTATAGTTGCAACCACATCCGGAGAAGCCACCATGGTCCATTGACACGGGAGATTTCGCCCGATTCCTCATCCGACGATGTCTGGTGCATCATGTGGTAGAAAGCTCCCAAATAGATATTTGCCTAAAGGAATCGGCTTGCCCGTAGCCAATTCTTCAGCCATCACTATGTGATTCGAGTGGGCTCATTGGACTTGCCACGAAAATGAATCTGCATAACCACATGTTCATGAATGCCCTATACTCTTTATCGGACACGGGGCCGGTTGAAGCATAAGCCTGGACATACTTGGCCCTTGACCTCCTCCCCGATTTGATCGCTTTCCGTATTTGGTGCTTTTGTATTTGAATGGGTATGTTGGCTTGGTAATGTTTAAACCGGTCATCATAAAAATGTCCGAGAGAGTGATCGACATTGGGCCATGACCGAAGATGAACGCATTGATGGCGTCGGACCAGAAGTGGAAGCGGCTATCGGGAGGGAGTCGTTCCTAGGCATTTCGGCTAAAGAAAGCTCCGAGACAATGCTGAATATCTTGGGATTCCCAAAAATCACTTGCTCTGGGACCGCATCTACGGTACCAATCACGCCATCCTGTGATTGAAGGAAGGGGCCATGTTTTGAAAGTATTCGGCCATCTGTTTGGGGAGAAATCCTAGACTTAAAGGGGATCCTCGTGGTTTCCTTTTCAATAAATTCCCTTGATTGGGGTCTCCCGCGGACCAAGAAAAAATGATCCAGACACGCAAGATTGGAGATCAAGATCTCATTCTTCATTTCCTTTAAGAAGAAATTGAAGCAAATGGATCAAAAGGTGCATCCGGAAATTGATTCGAAAGAATTGCCGAATGGGTAAAGCAAGTAGGGTTACCTCTAGAAACTCCTCTTGAGTTCCCCGTCGCCATGATGGAGAGTGGGTTGAAGTCTCTGTCGCCATTGAAGTCAATGCCGAGCGCAGATCTCAAATGGCGGCTGCGGGTGTTGGCGGTCTTGACCTAGATAAAAAGCGTGACTGTCAATTTCGAAATAAAATCCTTTTATCTCGAAATTGAGGGGGCATGTGTTAACACGGAGAATTTGGTCGGGGAATATGACGGGGTGGACCCCGAGACGCAGAGAGAGGAATTCGGCAAGTGCATATGCGGTCGGCTAATTTCCATGTGTTCGGCAAATGGCCAAGCGGTCGGGAATCGCTTTATTTGAAGGCGGAGAAAGGAAAAAGGAAGCGATCGAAAAGGGAAGGAGTCGTGATGATCAAGGACTCCGATTATGGATAGAGTTAGCATGTCTTTGTCTTTCCAATTTTGGTTAGATAGTTCGTAAGTGCTTAGGACTCATGTTTTGTCCAGGGTATAAATATAAACCCTCGACCATTGTAATAGGGTTCACAACCAAATCAATACAACGGCTACGCGCCACCCTTCGAGTCCTTTAGTCGTGTCGTCGAGTTCTTCGAGAGGGCCAATCGATCCGTCGACCTCCGTAAGTCCGGCAACCTTGTTATCATGTCTAGTATCGTGCGGCGGATTTAGATGTGATGCAAGTAGTCTCATCCGTTTTGCTTAGTATCGTGCGGCGGATTTAAGCTTAATGATGGGAAGTTTTTGCTTGTGCCTTGTATCGTGCGGCGGATTAAGACATGAGTAAAGATAGTTATCGGCTCTTTTAGATTTGGCAAGATCTAATAGATTCATTAAGTTATCACGTGTTGCATGCTTTATTTAATGTTTAATTATTTGCAACACTCTTTTGCCCAATCTAGATTGATACTCTTTCGGCTTGTTGATCGTTCCTTTCATGCTTATTCAATACCGAGTAGATCAAGCTCATATAGCCGAATTAGATCGATCTAGATTGTTACATGTTGCGGGTTCATTCACGTTATATGTAGATAAGCCTTGACAGGACCGGGTACCGTGCGGCAGATGCAGGGTCTTTGGGTTACTCTAGAGCTAGTCATCCGGTGGACTAGAGATCGGTTTAATCTTGATAGGCTCCTTTTACATGTTGCTTGTTTGTTCCTTCTTCATGGACCCCGATTCGGCAATCTTGCCGATACGGTTATGCTTATACATGTAGCAAGTATCTATAGATCTGTTAGATAATTATATGCTTTTAGCTCTTTATTGCTAGATTGTATCATGCGGTGGATTGATCTAGTAGCAAGGAGTGGTGTAAATTCATAGTGAGTGGTATCATGCGGTGGATTAGCTTGCTTGGGTTTATGCTCGACGGGTTTATGAAGGCTAGACGTGCGGCGGACTAGTTGGAGTAGCCTATGCATGTGTTGTTTAGTAGATTTATATTTACAAGTTACTTATTCTTAATTTTTAGTGCTTAAAGATGCTTTAAACATGAGATGTAGTTTGATATGCTTCAATGATTTAATCTTGTTCAAACATGTCTTCATTTCTCGTATTCGGCTAGTTTGTTGTTTACATCGGTTATGTTACTTTAGCCGAATGAGGCGCATCCCGTTGGCGGATAGCTTCCATAGCTATGTGTCGTCGTAAGTGGCTTCGGGGCCGTAAAGATGGAACTGTCAGTCTCACCCAAAGACGTTCCGGTTATGATCTTACCGTTTTATCCCTTGTCGATTTTCAGGTCAAATCGGCAGCACGCCACCGGATTCGACGCCGGGCACCCGATTGAAGCTAGGCTTTCCGGCTTGCTGTGTGTGAGACGCAGGGTGGTCACATTTTGCGTCAACAATACTCATGGTCTCAATCATCACACTAACCACCAATGGGAATTGTCTAACCTCGATAACATGGTCGGTGTGGTAACTTTTGTCAAAGGTGGTCAACCTATTCGACCACCATAGGTAGATGGGTGTAGTGGGTGCAGCAGCCTAGATCGGTATACATACATGTACGTTAGCTTCTGGCACCGTCAATATTCCTAGGCCACTAGTCCACCAAAGACATCAAGATATTTGGGAACCTTTCCTAATCGGGGTAGTCCTTCCTATGCCATTTGTTATCATTTAGGTGATCTGCATTGATTGCTTTCTTCTTTTCTTCCTCTATGAGCCACCTTTTGTAGGCGATGCTATATTTGATGAGGCAGGTCACTTGAAAGGCATGGTAGTGGCGGTGAATCTGTGTCATAGGTCCAGTGCAAATATTTCTAGATCTAGAAGGTCATGTCAAGGAGGTACTCCCAACTGACTTGCAGAAAGCTTCCTCAGTGTAGAGGTTCATGTGGTGGGCCAAGGAAATTGGCCATGCCTCCACGACACCTTCCATCCCAACGAGGAACGTGTAGAAGATGGGCAACTACTCCTCCTTTTATGCAAATGGTTCAAGGTCTTGCAAGTGCAAGTTCTCGAACTAGTTGGCAATGCTCGAACTAGTTGGCAATGAAGCCTAGCCCGTGAAAAGCAACATGACTACATCTGGTCGACGTTGCCATCGATCCGAGTGATGAGGCCCATCTGAAAACAACGAATCACATGCAAAAGTCACCTATCTAGAGCAGCAACTGTCGAAAGTATTTACTGTGGCAATACAGATCAGCGGTATGTGGTACCCTATGTCTAGTTTGAAGTGGACCTCTTTTATATTCAGGTTGCTAATTGCTGCTATGCGCTAGAATGTAAAGGAATAAGATCCCAATCAAGGTTCCTACCCCTCCTTATATAACCTAGGGATAGAGTTACAATAGGCCCAATTAGCTAACAAATGTCTTTTCTAGTTTTGATCGTTCTACCATATCTCACAGATATTTGAATGCTAGCTATCAATGCTTGACAACTTTGTCTACACATATACTAATACGCCTAGTGTACATGAGTCTCACTCCTTATTGTCTTCGACCTAGTCGTTAGACTTGGGCCGGAATACAGGCGTTTAGGCATCCCGGTCCTATATATCTGATACCATCTGTTTAGGGCCTTCGTGGATTTAGCCGCTTATGGAATTTTTACCAGCGCCGTCTCATTGATGTCTGCTACCTCAAATCAAAATAACATCGTTATTTCAGCGCTACAACTAAGCAAATTAGCGTCACTAAAACATCATATAACAACACTAGCTGCCATAGTGCCAAATCAATGATAAATTAGTGTAAGTTTTTCTAGCAACATACTAGTGAGAAAGATGATAAGGGTAAACGCATCATTCCCCTAACTTCTCTCTCATACATATCCAACAAAAAATATATTTTAATTGGGCGGTGTGTTACAACAAAAGAGCCTAATCTTAAGTGTGATGCAACCAATATTAAAGTTGGTGGTGTGTCGCTGCCAATTATATATGTTTTTGGATTGTCCAACGACTAAATTTGCCTTATTAAAACCATGCTTAGATAAAGTTATGCTATCAACTCTGGTATAAGTTCTCTTTTTCATGCTTAACTTTGTATGGAAAATAACACTCTATTCGTTGGATCGTTTCTGGCTGACTGATTCTGTGTGAGAAAAATATTGTTGAATGGCTAACAGATTTAGCTGATAAGCTTAAGCTCATTTGTGCTATACTCCCTCCGTTTCAAAATAAGTGTCGTTTTGGATTTTCGTGCTACAAGTTTGACTCAATTTGTAGAAAATATGTGCAATATTTATATCTCCAAATAATTTTGTTAAAAAACTAAAGTTAAAGATCTTTCAGATGATACTAATTACTTAACATAAATATTAATATATTTTAATATATAATTCTTTGCAGCGATTTCTCGTGAAACGAGAGCCACACTTATTTTGGAACGGAGGAGTATATTGCATCGGGTCAGTTCGGAATGCAGGATTTTGTTGGGGTCTGTTCATGTACTTTCCCGTGAAACCAGATTGATTCCGTTAAATTCCGACGTAATTTCCGCGAAGTGGTGTGTTCCAAACAGGCCACTCGGCAAGGAAGGAATCCTGCGCGTTTGCTAGGGATCCGACAGTTAAATAACGTTCATCTAGAAGAGAGTACAATCAATGCTAATTAATCACTGTAATAACATAATCCATGCGGCTTTGCGCTACGCAGGGGCAATTCCGTCCAAAACCAGACCGGATTCGAGTCCATGATAGAAAAAACAATAAAAACACAAGTGGGGAGTACTAATACTGCGCCCTAACAAAAAATCGCAGAAAAACACGGTCTTGGTCTTCTCCTCCCCACCCGAAGGCGGCGAAGTAGCGCAAGGAAGGAAGGGGTCCAAGGGGGAAAAAAAAAATCGCCGGCGGCGGCGACGGCGGAGACGGCAGCGGGAGCCGCGGCAGGGACGGGAGCAGGCGTTCTCGATCGATCGGCGCGGTCAGAGGTCAAAAGCGGAAAAGAGGAGGAGCCGCCACCGCCGGGAATTTCTTCGCGCCGGGGCGCACGCAAGGAATCCATCCAAGCGAGTGAGGGGAGCCATGGGACGGAAGGGTTCGGATTCTTCGACCTGAGCCCGACCAGGAACTCCACGGACGGACAGGAGGGAGGAGCGCCGCGTCGGCGCTGGTTTTGATGATGAGGAAAGCGGGAGCAAAAGGTACTTGCAATCCTAGATCTTAGAAATCTGAGTGCACTCCGCGGCTGCTGCCGCTGCTGCTGCTTTGCCGGCCGCCGCTGCCGCCCCGATTTGGCGGGGGTTGTGGTTCGGCCGCCGCCGCCGCTGCCACGGAGATCGCCCTGGGTTCATCTGGTTTCTTCATGTGGTGTGGATGAGGGACAGCTTCTCGCCCGGCGGACCTCAGATCTGCCTTCTCTCGGGGATTCTGGACTGCTGACCGCGGCTTTCTCCTCTGGTCAACTGACGGGCTTGCAGCAGTTCTTCGTCGTCTCTACTGGTCCGGGAGGTGTTCATCTGAAATTCGACCCGATTCCAGATCTACCTGCCTTGCGTGGAACCGGTTGTTTCCAAAAGGGGAGAAATTGGTGCTCTCTGGTCTGAAGGCCGATGGCTGACGGCAAAAGGCTGTTGACTTGGTTTGGCAAGGACCTGTTGTGTTAGTTCTTGGGTACTGGGTTCAACTCAGCCAGAAGGACATTGGTTTTGGTTTGAGATTTGCTTGGGCTGGAACCTGGAATTCGGAACTTCTTTCTGAATTGCACTGGGAGGGTTCAAGTAGTGGCTGATGATGGGTGACCAGTGGTGGTGGCATGGCTGCGGAGGCGTGCTATAGTTTTTTAACTCTTGCTTATGTGCATGCTATGTGGACTGATGCTATTATTCTTCAAACAGTACCATAAGCTTTGGTGGTGTGGTGCTCAGTATACCAACCTTATGTTCTTTTTGTTTTCCAGTGGGATCAATTGGATCCAAGGGTGCGGTTGATGTGAATAGTTCACCTGTTTCCACAGCGATAGCAGGAAGACCATCGAATTTGAGGGTATGCATACAATTTGCGAACACAGTGGTTTCTGTCTTGCATAGACTGTGCCTAGCCAAAACCTTGTTTTAGATCAGTTTGGTAAAATACCAACATTTTCTTCATTTTATTCTTCACTTTCTGCTGTTCAGGATCTTATGGTTAGCTTGGCTCATTTGCAGATTAAATTTTGCACTTGCACTGGAAGGTTATCATCTTCATCACTTCATAATCTTGAGAACACAGATATTTCAATGACCTGCAAAGGTTGTACTGGTGAATCAACAGCAGACAGAGCTGGGCCATCGTGTAGTGGCAAGCTTAACAATATGGGCTTGGAGCTCCCAAGGCCTATAGATCTTCAGGTTAGATGGAAGACTGGAAGGCAAAGAGCCACCAGGAGAGCAAGGACCTCCTTTGGCGAAGGCACAAGCAGGGATGGAATTGGGTCTTTTTATTTTGGCTGTGCTACAAATCAAGAGATTCCACAAGATGCTGCAGTCTCTGAATCTGAGAAGGTTCTTACTTTTCTCCATTGAAGTGCCATGAAATAATTTAGTCAATGCATCCTTTAATGACAAATTGCTGAATTATCATATTGTGTCTGTGCAGCTTGGAGTATCCATTCTTGGTAGACGCTTTAGTGATCCCATGGAAAATGTTCCTATAAAAAAGAGAAGATTTCATATGGATTGTTCTCCATCACCTCCACCAACTCCATTGCTAGTGGATCCATATGAGAAGATACTGGGAAGCTCTTCTAAAGCTGTCAGATCATATGAGAAGTGTTGCAAGCTTAAGATGCAAGGAATTGAGTATAAGGATGAAAACAAAGGCCGTTTTGGTGCTGATGATTTTTCTGGTATTGATATACTAGCTTCTGCTGCTTGTGAGAGTGAGATGGGTGGTGAAATATCAAATGGGAATGCTCAAATTTAGCTCACCCCCAGAAGAAAGGAAGATGGAAAATACTACTTGTAGCAGCAAATTTGGTCTATTACATAACATGGAGGATAAGTTAAATATTCCTGGTACTTCACATTGCAAATATGATAGTCCTCTCAGGTCTTCTTATTCTGCTCCAGATATGAAGTCATTATTTGTTGCCACACCAACTATCTCAGAAAATCTTGTTGAACTAGCATCTGCTCCCAAGGCTAATGGTTCATTCTCTTCTGCACTGAACAGTGCAAACAAAAAAAAGATTGTCTCTGATGCTAAGTCTTCAAGTGTTGCAATTGCAAACAGCTCAGACAATCCAGAAAAAACTATAGGATGCTCACAGGATACAGTTGTGCAAACCAACCATGCCAATGTGACTCGCGATTCTAGGCTGCACTGGGATCTTAATGTTGCCATGGAGGCATGGGATACTGATTGTGGTGATGTTGATGATCCTTTAGTTTCTACTGTAAGTGGCCATGATGATGCTAGAAATGACATGGACAAACCAGGTTCATCTCATCATTTTGAGTCAAGAGATGGTAGTGTCGCTGATCATTCTGTTGACACAATTCATATGGCTGATGCACTGAAACATGTGTCTGCTAATACAAAGGATACATGCAATTGTCCTTCTGATGATTCGTCTCACCCTTTGCACAACTTGCAGCTATTGGAATCTGGATGTGTAGGGAACGATGCCCTTGCTCAAACAATGGATTTACCTGACCAGCAGAATAGCAGATTTGCTTCCGTTATGGATTCACACATCAGATCTGATCCAGAACCACCTCTTATCATGGAGCATTTTGCTTCAGCTGCAAATGTGGAGAAAATCGATGGTTCACACCCCCAACCTGTTCATTCTGAAGGTTTGTCTAATATGTCTTCTATGAATGTCCATGTTGGAAGTAATTCACACCAAACAAGTGAATTGGACACCACATTAAAGCCTTTGTCTAGCAGATTGGTTTCTGAGGTAAGCACAAACCTTCCAACAGCCATTGTGCATCCACATTAGATCTGATCCAGAACCAGCTCTTATCATGGAGCATTTTGCTTCAGCTGCGAATGTGGAGAAAATCGATGGTTCATATCCCCAACCTGTTCATTCTGAAGGTTTGTCTAATATATCTTCTATGAATGTCCATGTTGGAAGTAATTCACTCCAAACAAATGAATTGGGCACCACGGTAAAGCCTTTGGCTAGCAGATTGGTTTCTGAGGAAAGCACAGACCTTCCAACAGCCATTATGGATTCACACATTAGATCTGATCCAGAACCCGCTCTTATCATGGAGCATTTTACTTCAGCTGCAAATGTGGAGAAAATGGATGGTTCATATCCTGAACCTGTTCATTCTGAAGGTTTGTCTAATATGTCTTCTATGATGAATCTCCATGTTGGAAATAATTCACTCCAAATAAGTGAACTGGGCACTACAGTAAAGCTTTTGGCTAGCAGATTAGTTTCAGAGGAAAGCACAAACCTTCCAACAGTAGGCACTTCCCATAAAAAGGTTACTGACTTTGGCTGGAGTGATAATAAGCTTGAAGAAGCTTCTGAACAAAGCATATCTGAATCTAAGAATCAGGAGCTTTTGGATGTTGATTCAGGAACTAGTAAGAAGGGTGAACATGACAATGATATTTTTTATGCAAACAAAAGAACCAAAGATGCAGAAAATCTCACTCATCCAGAGGACAATCATGGATCTTCTGATTGTGATATGGCTCATGCACATGAAGAAGATGGTGCTGTTGCAAAGATTAATTCTAAAGACTCTTTAATTACTTGTGCCAACAGTAGCACGTTAGAGACATATCACATTTCAGATGAGGCTCAGGTTCCTGGCCCCAGTTCAGAATGCCACAAACCGAATTTATTACTGATGCGGGCAGCACTGTGGACTCAAAAGCTGCAGCACACAGCTACCAGAATGGTTGCGAAAATGAGCTTGGGAAGGTTGTATCAAATGTTTGTTTAGATCAATGCTATGAAACTGACACATCACATATTAGCAAAAATCTAGCTGGGGTTGAAAAAGTTGATGTTGACGATGATGATTCTCAATATGAGGATGGGGAACTTAGAGAATCTGGTGATTGTTATTGGGTGGGTGATGGATATGAAGAAGTTAAACATGCCAATTGGCATTATCAGGTATCAAATTACAAGAATGAAGAAGCCACTCCTGGCCTCAAGCCTCTCCATACTGATTCTGTTTCAAAGAATGTGGTTATTCCTGTTGCCAACTATAATGGAACACAGTTTAGAAAGGAAGATGTTGCTGTTTCACCTGTCTCATCTAAGTGTTCATTGTTAACAAACTGCTTAGATGGTAGACCCATTGCTGATGGAAAGGCTCAAAGTATTCATTCGAGAGGTGATGCTAAGATGTATGGGTCAAACACAGGTCGTGTAGCAGTTAGATCTGCTACAACAGTCAGCCAGTCTGAAAGGTGCAATGATGCCTTAGGTGATGATATGTTAAATATCAGAATGAAGAACACAGGTTGGGATATGACACGTGAAGATCAAAAGCACTCTCAACATGATGCAAGGGATGTGACTGATTCATCTAACCAGTGTGTTTTGAGCTCAGATGCAGCTAGAGATGATGAGTCACTGCGAAAAAAGGGAGTATCGAATAGAGATCTTCAACGAGTGGAACGGCAAAAATCATTTGACAGACCCCAGAGGAATGAACTGAGCAGGTATAGCTTTATAGTAACTTTGTTTTATAGTCTTGCAGGTTTTTCAGTTCCTAATGATTTCAGTGTCTTGACACCATTGACTAATAATATCATGATAACCCTTATTTTATGCAGATCTGACGATGGTTATGGCTCAGGCTCAAAATCTGAAAGGACAATGGACTCTCACAGATCGCATGGCATGTATGGCGCATCACGGCATGTTCAGACAAGTGGCCGGGGGGAGTGGGTGGACAATTCAAAACATCCTCGTTCTACTCGGCACAAGTCACCTGAATATTATAATTATGGCCCATCAGGTCCAAGGAATGCTGCAGAAGCTGCTGTCGCAAAGATGGAAAGTAGTGGCTTTGTTGTTGCACGTGATGGCACTCTAGTAAGAGCTGATGCTGCAAATGCTGGTCAGATGCCTAGAAGGATGGGAAATACTTTAAGTAGCAGGGGCCGCCTGATGTCTGGACGGGTTCCCCAATTGACAGGGATGGAGCTTTGCGGGATGTCCGAACGTCTCGTGCATGCTAAGGGAAGCATCTCAGAGCGTCACTTTGGTGCAAATAGTAACCGGTCCAGTCGATATGGTCCTGAGATGGAGAAAGATCATACAACTGATAGAAATTTGAGTTCTGTCCGTTGCTCGCTGTCCAGTAGACAACGAGGCACCCCGACATCTAGAGCATCACTTAACCTTTCCCGTGCTCACAGTAGATCTCCTTCTGGTTCTCGGTCCCGATCCCCACATGACTGGGCACCTAAGAACAGAAGCAAGATCATGGCAAATGGGGGTTCAACTTTCCGGAGCCATAGTAGATCTCCTCCTAATCACATGGCAAAAAGTAGAATTGTTAGAATGGCTTCACCTCAGAGACAACCTGGATATGATGATCGAGCTATGCGTTACAGTCCACTATCAAGAAACAACACTTACTCCCAGCATGCTTCAACATGGGTTGATGCAAGGAACAGTTCAGCAGTAGATATTTCTGATGGTCATAATAAAAGATATTCAAGGAGAAGCCCACCTCAAAGTTGCCTCACGGAATGACAGATTTGATGTAATGGACTCCCAAGGACGATCAAGGTCTGGAGAATTCTACCATCCAACACAAGGGAGATTTCTTTATGGTTACGATAGGGAAAATAAAGCATGACAGAAATGGTGAAGATGAAAGGGGATACACTGATAGATATGCAAATCATTCTACTGTCAAGCCATATGACCGGAGTGGTGCTGTAAAGCAATTTAGAAATAATAATACGGGAGAGAAATTTCGGACTCGTATTTCTGCTCCCAGGTCACCAGAACTCCAGAGGAGGGTGAGTCCTCGGAGATTTGACAGAAGCTTTGAGAGGTAGCTGACTAGCTGGCTGTGAATTTGCCTTGTAGGACTAAAATGGAAAATAAAGATCTGTCTGATTGAACCAGAAAATGTTGCAAATCCTTGATGGAGTTCAATCATAGGGATTTGATGGAAGACTCTCTTGGCAGCACTGCTTTTTTCTGCTTCTGCTGCATATGTTCAAGGGACAGAAATACTGGAACCATGCACTTCTGTAGGGAGGAATTCAGATTAACTTCATAATTTTCCTGTTTCAATTTGTAAATATATTTATGTTGGTAGCAGAATCACAATCACTCCTTTCAGCTTTATTATAGCTGGGTTTTTTTTTTTTTTTTTTACTTCTGATACTTTTTCATGTTTATCCCTTTTGCTTTTTTCAATGGCATTATCCCTGTACGAGGTCCATTTAAATATGATGAATCAATTAATTTTGAGCTCAAACACTTGTGTACTTTTACACTTGTTTTTCATGTGACATTTTGTATCATCCCATTGCCAGTGTACAGTGTTTTATGTGTTGTTGATACAATAATTTACAGTGGCCTGTGACCATATTAAACTCTGCTCAAAGTTTGGACCAGCTGTGAGGTGAATAATTTTCTTCTTTCCTCTTCATTTTCCTTCAATGTCATGAAACTGACTTTGATGCCTTTTTCCAGGAGAATGGTTGGCTTAGTGTTTTTGACCTTTTGTACATTAAAGAGGATACCAAGGTATTTTGGTCATAATTAGTTTTGTTTCATTTTCAAGTATGTATTTGTAATAATGACTGCTTTCTAGAGTACTGGAGGAACTGGAAGTCTCTGACAATCTATATTCCTGCCAATACCAGGATTAGCATGCTAATCTATATTCCTGCCAATACAAGGATTAGCATGCTCCTTTTTTAAAAAAAAAGAATGTATATAAGGAATAAGGGAGTATTAGCATATTACGACACACATTACTTTACTGATCCAATGGTTACGAATGCAGAGCTGCCATGTTTTTTGTCTTGTCAAATGGGCCAAGAAGTGCTGACCTGATTGTGGCATAATATACCATGGTTTAAGATGGAATCATGGGACAACAATAATTTAAGTAGACAATTGGTAAACAGGGTAGTACAGAATGGTAGACTCTTGGCATGTATACACAATACATATTACACACTATATATCATATATATATATTTCAAAATACATAAGAAATTGTCAAGAATTAACATTTTTTGACTGGTTATTTCTGTCAGCATGCCTGTTTTGTTAATGTGTAAATCATATTAAGTTGGTTAAATGTAACGAACCTAGGCATTGGAAGTGTGTTGTGTTTCTTGAAGGTGAATCCATTTTGGTCTGTGTTTAAGTTTTATACCTCAAAATTGATGCTATTGCATAATGACCCCCATGCTGAGTAGGGCAAATATTGATTTACCATCTTGTCTTTGGATACATTTTATTTGTTGTCTTCATATTGTAGGCAGCATAACTAACATGGAGAAAGTTACCAATCATCATGTTATTCTTCCCTTATTTCACCTGCACAATTGTCTGCAATCTTGTCTAATACTGGTAGTATAAAGAGTGAACTCTGGGTCCCTAAACTTTTCCTATTCTCATTTGGGTCCATAAACTCTCAAAGTGATCAAATGGGTCCTTTAATTTTTCAAGTGGTTCATTCGAAGTTGTGAATTCAGGTCCATGATTAGAATGAACCGGTTGAAAGGATTGAATGACCCAAATTCCCAGATTATCACTTTGAGAGTTCATGGACCCATATGAGAATGTGGGAAAAGTTTATACCAGTGGTGCATTTCTTTCTAGTATAATATGGTTTGTGTGGCAACCATATGCAGCGTATGTGTTTAATTGGTTCATATTTTGTTGTAATGTTTTGCAACATGGCGTATGTAGTGTTGATGCTAATGTATGTCAAGACAGTTGTCCTGCTGATTGAAATGCCCAGCGTGATCTTTGAGGTCCTCAGTTAATCAAGTACACGAGGATATTTCTGTCCCTATGGATTCAATCCAGCAACAGGTCCCTCTATGGCTTCCCTGACCCTAGTCAAAGACTGCGTCGTGATATGCACTGATAAGACCCACCAACTGTCTTTGTGGCACTAATTGTACACAGAAGTCAATGCGTGATCATTGGTCCAATGCTTCAGGTGAAACCAATTCCAGGGTGTGACAGTGTG